>CM076573.1:608423910-608530535 GCA_034641835.2 Pinus albicaulis | reverse complement strand
AATGATATGTTTTCGTAGAAATGAGTTTCTTGAAGGCTCGTAAACATTTTAGCCACCCGCTTGTCAAAATTCATAGTGGCTAACATAGTCTCATTCACATATGGGGATCTATGCCTATCCCTATGCATAATATCTTCGCTACCCTCAAAGTTGAGGTGAGGCACATAACTAGTTCAATATCAATGGGAAAAGAAAAGATAAAAATGAGGTGGTAATATATCATCATATAATTGGATGTAATAATAAAAGGTATTTTCTTTTGCTTTACTTTTCTTAGATGAGTGAAAAACAAGTATATGCTCACTATTGGGCTATGCTAAATCTCAACAGAAGTGTTTTTTTTACTCACCTTGACCTCCATTTTCCAACAATTTCATATATATGATTTTATGCTTATTCTCATGACAAATATTTTTTTGGAAATGATAAACATACTTGCTAGTCATATTATACATTGAATTAACAATATTTCTTTTATCTTATAGTCTACATCAATCCAATCCAGTGCATTTTATGTCATAAAGTATTTCAACTTTTAGAAACTGCGATGGCCTTAGGATAATTTTGACTAAATTTATGGTGTGACTATCTAGACTTAAAAAAAATATTCTTAGTAAAGGTAACTTTTGAGAAGATCCCAGTTTGCGATAATGCATGCTTCCTTCCCTATTTATCTAGCACAGTCCCAAAACTATTGGGATAACACACGAATCCTTATGCACCAGATAATACAAAGTGACAACAATAAGACTTCCAACCATTGAACAAGGGATTTTCATTATTCGAAGACATTAATCTCTAAACAAAACTAAAATAAGATTAGATTAATTTTGCAGCAATGTGAAAACAAGTATTTACATGAATGTATTTTGGTCCATGATAAAAATTTCACGGATATTAGTTATGATGAAGAAAATACTGAAATTTTTCCAACAGGGAAGCCATCTTGACTTCATTGATTTTGATGATTGATGCTCATTTTCTCTAAAAATAAAAACCTCCGACCAGGGTTGGAGTGGGCTATAGATTAGTATTCGATTCAAACTTTGAATCTAGACTAAGAACTTGAATTAATACGTTGTAGCCAGAGGTTGGATCTTGGCAATAGGTATGTCACACGTGGATCTTCTCTCTACTAATTCCATTTAGTCTTAGGTTACAATATCCAAATCCGGTAGGTCTCATCATTTTCTCTCTCTGACAAGATGGGGAGATCTCCATGTTGTGAAAAAAGTCACACAAACAAAGGTGAGTGGACCAAAGAAGAGAACGATCGCCTCATTACGCACATCCAAGCCCACAACAAAGGCTTAGGTTCACTTCTCAATGTTTTAGGTTTCTTTCATAAACTCTACTCTTCAATAGTGATGCAAGAACATTTCTTCAAGTCTACAAGGCCAAGGAGGTCTTGCCACATTTACTAAAGGGAGTGGGTTCCCTTAGTTTAATCTAAGTAAAATTTATGTAATTAAAAGATAGGGATTTTATTTCTTGTTGAAACAGAGATTTATTTAGGAAATAAGGAATCACTCCCTCACTTGTAATATATTATTTAAGGAAAATTGTGGAGGAGTTAGAGGTTTTAGGCCTAGATTTGATATTTTCACCTTTAGTGGATTTCAAAAAAACCATTCTATTGTATATAAACTAATCTATAATGATTAGAAAATAGAAAATAATAGAGGAGAGAGAATAAGAGATAGCCAAAAGAGGCTAAAGTACCTAGAGAGGTCTAAGAGGAAGAGATAAAAAGGCCAATAAATAATGTAGATCATGCTAGATGTATACAAATATTGCGTGCAGTTTATTTTTAATAGATATATCTAATTGTATGGTGGAGTGATTGACTCTTTTATTCATATAAATTCTCTATTAATGATATCATATCACAAATTGAATGTTGTCTTTTGGGTTCATAAATATTAAGGAATTGTTGAGTACTTAGCTAGATTGAATTTTCAAGAGTTTAATTTGATTGATCAAGGACAACCCAGTTCGCAGAGGTCCTGGAGTCGAGTTCCAAACTACAAAGTTATTAGCCACAAGATATCCAGATCACAAAGTATTCCAAGTTCATGGCATGAAATATAAGTTTAAATATTAAATCCAAATTGGATTTGTAAACATTGGATCCGTTAATTGTCGAAGGCTGAGAAGGTTTTGTTGAATTTCACATTAGAGGTCAAGGTTCTATCATTGCAATATTCCAACCCAAGCCTACTAGTTTCGCAACAAAATCCTTTGTATCGTCTTGGCCAAGGTGTATGCAAGTAAGGTTTAACCAGATTCCCAGATGGGTAGATGAACCTTTGTTATCCACAACATTTGAGCCAAGGCATATCTGACTGTCAACACATCCAGTTGTTCGTTTGTGTGTGAAGGTAAGGGGTGGATATCCAAAATCCCTGGATTAAGACTCAACAAAACCTCGAGGAATGGACTCCATGATGAATTCACAAAACACATATGGGCTAATTGAAATATTTGGGTCACGATGAATTACAATACCCCAGATTTTGTAGAAATTTGAATAACTCGATATATTATTTACCGAGACTTCTCCCGATCACACACTATTTTAACTTCATGCACAATACAGAATCTCTTCTACCATTGATCATTAATTGCGGAAATAAAAACAATCGCATGCGCACATTAAAACCATAAACAATCACACATATGAACACAATATTTTATGGGAAAGCTTAAAGCTGAAAACCCCAAATATTTGTATACTATATGTCATATATATCATGTAACAATCGTTATATAAAGCTCCTCACAAGCTCTTAGAACAATCTCCAATTGCTACACACTAATCAAGTCCGATCTAGCAAAACACATGATCCAATCTCTGCCACCTGCCAGCCTGCCTCTACTGCGTAATCACTACTGAAGAATGGCTCTGAATGAACTCGAATTGGTCCATCCTTGCTAACGCAATCCTCATTGGCATCTCCAACCACTGTGTGTTGCAAATCATGCAACACTATAGTCACACTGCTCTTTCACCTACCTCTTCACTGGTCTCCACTGAAACTGTCCATGCACTGTAGTTAAATGATGTATTCTTTAGTTGATTAATGAGTTAATAATTAGTGAATTAATTAATAATTAATTCACACCACTCTCACTAGTGTATCAATTATTTAGACTAGATACAACTAGCTCAACTATGTTTAACTCAGTTAAACTGAACACAACTCCATCAACTACCTCAATAACTCCACCAAACTTTGCACATGAGTTCTAACTAAAGTATCCATGCAATAGCTCCACTTAACCCTCGGGAATAGTGTAATTCCTTCTGTCAGCTCCTGTGCCACATCTGTGCACTTAACTGAAGTGCTCCAAGAGAATAAGATAATGTTTAGAGTCCAAATATTATTAAGAGCTAATAATATTCGACATATCTATTTTTAGACTGGCAATCTAAAAATACATTCCGCCCAATATGTCTAAAAATAGAAGTCCATCTATTTTTTTCCAACTTGACCAACCATCCACATATAGCATCATGCAACTCATAGAACATGATCCATATGTCTAAAAATAGACATAGTCTAAAAATAGACTTTGCGCCAAAAATAGCCTGCGGGCCCACTTAGTGAAGGCGACTCTTTCACTAAGCTCATCATCTTGTTGCAATCTCAACACTCCCTCTCAACAAGATAAGGATTATCTGCCACCCCTATCCTGCCTCTGTGGTATTCGAATTTTCTCCTGGTGAGCGCCTTCGTCAAGATATCAGCATCCTGATTCTCCGTGGGAATGTATGAAAGTAACATGATCTTCCGCTGCACACAATCTCTGATATGATGATACCGGATGTCAATGTGTTTAGATCTATCATGAAATACTGGATTAACCGAGAGTTTGATGCAACTCTGATTATCACAATATATCACAATAGGATCCAAGTGTGAACCGAACAACCCGACCAGGATCTTCCTCATCCATATAGCCTCGCATGCAGCCAAACTTGCTGCCATATACTCGGCCTCTGCTGAACTGAGTGCCACGGATCTCTGCTTCCTACTGTACCAAGAAATTGTTGTCGACCCGATACTGAAAATCCCTCCAGATGTGCTCTTTCTGTCCGTTGGGCTCCCTGCCCAATCTGCATCCATGAAGCCACACAACTTCACCTCATCCGACTGTCTGTACCATAATCCATATCCCGATGTGCCTCTGAGATATCTCAATACATGCTTGCCTGCCTTCCAAAAGAGCTTGGTAGGCTTAACCATAGCTTGTGAAAGTTGGTTAACAACATAGCATATGTCGGGTCGTGTATTGACCAGATACATAAGCGACCCCACCAACTGTCGATAAACAGTGGCATCCACTACCTCCGCCGAAGTAGCATCCTCCTTCCTCCATCCACCAGGAAGAGGAGTATCAACAGGCTTGCAGCCATGCATGTTGAACTTCTCTAGTATCTCCTGGGCATACTTGCCTTGAGAAACAAACAGTCCATCACTGCGCTGCCAAATTTCCAATCCCAGGAAATAATGAAGGAGGCCCAAGTCCTTCATCTCAAACTCCTTTTCAAGATCAGCCTTGCATGAGTGTATCAACAATTCATCACCCGTCAAAATCAAATCATCTACATAAAGTACAATGATCAGCAACTTACCCTCCACCACAATCTGGTATAGGTTCGAATCCGCCTCACTCTTGGAGAATCCAAGTCTGGTGAAATAATTGTCTATCCGTGTGTACTAAGCACGAGGTGCTTGTTTCAACCCATACAGCACTCTATTGAGCCTGCACACATGCGACTCACTACTGAAGATCTCGAAACCTTCGGGATGCTCTATTTACACCTCTTCCTCAATCAACCCGTTGAGGAACGCAAACTTTCACATCCATATGATGAATGTGCCACCCCATCTACGTTGAGAGAGCAAGAATCGTCCGTATGGAAGAATACCTTACACAAAGGCAAAGGTTTCCTCATTCGCATCTCTAATTCACAGGAGAAGCCTGCAAAAAATCTTGCCTCAGACTTCTCCACACTCCCCGCTATAAGAACTCACTTTTGTAGATCCATCTCGAACCTACCACCGATTTCCTTTTCGCCTTGGGACAATCTCCCATGCAATCGCTTCGACAATCGAATCATACTTCTTCAACCATGGCATCTACCCATGCAGGTCCTCCACCTCTCCACAGCCTTCCCTCTAAAGAGGATGGCTCGTCATGATACACACTTGCTCATAAGAGCCATGTATCCTGGGGCAGACGGATCGTTCTCGTTCATACTGGTGATGTAGGTGCTCCTACAACCTTCTCTGCATCTTGAGCCAGTCGCTCAGCTTCTGTAGTGCGCTTCCGCCCTTTGATGGTTGGCACTGCTTGAGTGGTCTCTTCCACTCCATGAACCTCATCTTGTGGCTGATCCACATCCATAGACTCATCCTTAGGAACTAATAGCTCCTCATCTGCATGCAAGTGTGGCTCCCTCTCAAGCGAACACTTCATGGCTTTCTCCTCATGAAATTTGATATCTCGTCGCTCAACAATCTTGCAACTGTCTGGAAAATACACACGATAGTTGTGGGGCGTATCAGTGTACCCCACAAATATCCCAACCTTTGCGGTCGGCTCCAGCTTCTTCCTGGCATCCTTTGTCACATGAATGTAAACAGGTGAACAAAAAATCCTCAAATGGGAAATATCAGGCTTCTTACCAGAAAATGCCTCCTCGGGTGTACTCATGCCAAGTATCCTGTGAGGACAACGGTTCTGCACATGTAATGCAGTATTGCATGCCTCAGCCCACAAGTGTATGGGAAGGCCCTGATCATGCAACATTTCCCGTGCAACACCCAAGATCGTTCTGTTCTTTCGCCTCAGCAACCCCGTTCTGCTGTGGGTTATGAGGTGCTATGAGCTCTCTTCGAATTCCTTCTGCGCTGCAAAAGTCCTTGAATTCGCCAGAGATGAATTCAACACCATTGTCGCTCCTAAGAGCCTTCACCTGCTTCCCTGATTCTTTCTCAACCAGTGCCTTGAACTCACAGAACTTTGAGTATGTCTCGCTCTTCTTCTGCATGAAGAAGATCTAGCACTTTCGAGAAAAATCATCAACAAATATCACATAGTACCTGTGCTTTGCTGTCGAAGCTACTGAGAAAGGTCCACACACGTCTGTGTGAATTCTCTCAAGGATCGTCGTGGCGCGACTATCCTTCTCATGAAAGGTGGCTTTCACAAATTTTCCCAAGGTACATCCCTTGCACTGATATGACTGCGCAAGAGTACCCTTAGGAATCCCAGTAGAAATCTGCTGCATTATCTTCAAAGCTCCATGGTGAAGGTGGCCCAATCTCCGGTGCCATAGCTCGCCATCATCCCGGATCACCACTCCTTCTGCCTTGTTTACACACAAGGCAGTCCATCTACCCGCAATTGATTAAGGTTCTTTAAACCCCTATCCTCCTAAGCCCCACCAGCTTTCCTATTAAGAAAGCCCTCGCTAAAGACAACATCATATCCCTTGTCTTCTAACATGGCCACAGAGATAAGATTCTTCTTCAATCCTGGAACATGCATCACTTCCTTCAATATGAAGGGTTTACCAGACTCCCTCTCAAAGGAAATGGTACCGATACCGGTCGCACTGTATTTACCATCATCGCCCATCTCGATGTGCACTCCAAGATCTTTCTCATCCAGATCAGTAAACAAATCTCGATCTCCTGTCATGTGAAAAGACGCACCACTGTCAAGAAACCACACCGAACCCATCATACTTGAGACCAAGCATGCGATCAGTGAAAAATCTAGCTCAAACTGTGAGGCTAAGGCCTCTCCAGCTGCAGTCCCAGCAGCCTGCTTATTTTTCTTCTTCTGTGGACAATTAGTGGCGTAATGTCCGTGTTGGTGACAGTGAAAGCACTTCACCTTGGACATGTCCTGCTTCTTGCCTTTCGCACCGAAATGAGAAGAATTCTTTCAGTTTTCCCTTCTTCCCTGGGGTACTCAAAGTCTAATACTTTCATCCTGCCTGATGAAGAGCCATCCCCTGTACTTCGCCTTATCTCCCTTGCACAAGATCCGACCAAATAAAGTCGCTCCCATCCTGCAATTTCTCCCAACCATCGACGTGAGTCCTGCACAGGAATGCCAAATCTTCGAAGCCCAAGGAGAGCCAATCTCACCAAGTTCATCATTCATGTCACCCCCACACTTCCCATCTCATCCCTCGCATCGATGAACTTCGTGAGGTACTTGGGCATACTATCGCCTTTCTCCATCTTTATGTTTCTGAGTTTATCCTTGAGCGCCAACTTCCTCTGGTCGCTCTTGCTTTGAAATAAATCTGTCAAAGCTTTCCACATCAAGAATGGAGAAGCATTACCATGAAGGCTGGACACTATGTGATCCTTCACACCTTCCAACAGAATCCTTCGACACTTTGCTGTCTTCTTTTGCCATGCGTCAAGTACGGAAGCATCACTAGAAGTAGGTTTTGGAACTTCTGCATCTATGAACTCCTTCAACCCATTGTCATCCAACACCGCCTCCATCCTGTCCTTCCATGCAATATAATTCGAGCTGAACTCAAGGGCATACTCCAATCACAATCCGTTGAAAGACATCTAAACTTCGACGCAAGAAAAACACTGCTTCAAATTCGAATTCCACCAGCACAAAACTCAACCGCTTCAATGTTTTGCAATTGCTCCAATGATCAGTATCGCTCTGATACCATGTAGAAATTTTAATAAATGATATATTATTCATTGAGATTCTCCTGATCACACACTATTTTAACTTCATGCACAATACATAATCTCTTCCACCATTGATCATTAATTGCGGAAATAAAAACAATCGCATGCGCACATTAAAACCATAAACAATCACACATATGAACACAGTATTTTATGGGAAAGCTTAAAGCTGAAAACCCCCAACTATCTATATGTTATATGTCATAGAGATCATGTAGCAATAATTATACAAATCTCCTCACAAAGCTCTCAGTACAATCTCCAATTGCTACACACTAATCAAGCCCGATCTAGCAAATCACATGCTCCAATCTCTGCCACCTGATAGCCTGCCTCTACTACGCAATCACTGCTGAAGAATGGCTCTGAATGAACTCGAATTGGTCCAGCCTTGCTCACGCAATCCTCATTGGCATCTCCAATCACTGGTTGTTGCAAATCATGCAACAGTATAGTCACAACTGATAGTCACACTGCTCTTTCACCTACCTCTTCATTGGTCTCCACTGAAACTGTCCATGCACTGTAGTTAACTGATGTATTATTTAGTTGATTAATGAGTTAATAATTAGTGAATTAATTAATAATTAATTCACACCACTCTCACTAGTGTATTAATCAGTTAGACTAGATACAACTAGATCAACTATGTTTAACTCAGTTAAACTGAACACAACTCCATCAACTACCTCAATAACTCCACCAAACTCTGTCACATGAGTTCTAACTGAAGTATCCATGCAATAGCTCCATTTAACCCTCAGGAATAGCGTAATTCCTTCTGTCAGCTCCTGTGCCACATCTGTGCACTTAACTGAAGTGCTCCAAGAGAATAAGATAATGTTTATAGTCCAAATATTATTAAGAGCTAATAATATTCGACATATCTATTTTTAGACTGGAAATCTAAAAATAGATTCTACCCAATATGTCTAAAAATATAAGTCCATATATTTTTCCAACTTGACCAACCATCCACAAATAGCATCCTGCAACTCATAGAATATGATCGACATGTCCAAAAATAGACATAGTCTAAAAATAGACTTGTGCCAAAAATAGCCTGCGGGCCCACTTAGTGAAAGCGACTCTTTTCACTAAGCTCGTCATCTTGTTGCAATCTCCGCCCAGATTTATCCAGACCTCAAAGGATCGGATTAAGGTGAGAGCTTAGAACACATTTGGGATTTTTTTAATATATGGTCATGATTGTATATGGTTTGGGTGGAAGGTAAAAACTCATCTTACCATCCAAATATCGAACCACTGGATCCTCAATCCACATCTGAACACAAGCCATCCAGCTAAGTCAAGTCTTGAGGAGTCTAGTTGGATACAAATTCGACAAGAAAATGGGATCAATGGTGTTATGGAGTTATCCAGTGCACACAAAAAAAGTGTATCAAAGGTAAATGAATATTATTCTTAAAAAATTGGCTCAATAAATACATTTGGGTCGAGGTGATTACATTTGGGCTAGATCAGGGAATAATATTTGGTTACAAATGCTTCTGGGAGTTTGAGGTTGCAAGGGAATGTCAAGAAGCCAAATCACTAAGTGAGACCAAATAAAGTGCAAATACCAAAGGTGTGGATGGAGAATGAACAAGCAAGTTACATGGATTGTTAAGAAATTATTTACAAAAAAGTTGAGGAAGAAGCTGAGTCACATGACGAGTTCTTGGTTGAAGGAAGAGGAACTTAGAGCAACCGAGTATGAGAAAGAAGAAGTTCACCATTGTGAATCAAAAGAAGGATCATTACTTGGGGAGGAATATGGTGCAAACATTCATGAGAGTCCTATAGATTACTTGAAAATTTCATATCAACATGAATATATGATAACATAGAAAACAAAGGATGCTAGAGCCTTATGTTTTTAAAACTAAATATTTGTGTGTGATTGCAAGTTTTATAGGTATTGAAGATGAAGGATAATCACTAAAAATTGTCATAAGAATAGAAGGAGAGAAAAAATTGTCTTATGAAAGCAATCAAGGTGGAGATCATACATGATGGACAAATGCAACTATGAGAATCTATTGTTGCAGTGAACACAGAAAAAATGATATATGAAGACAACCAAAAGGAGGATGAAGGAGATAAAGAACAACATTATGATATAGTGCTAATAAAATTTGATGATGAAATCAAATTACTGGATATGTTTTTGAGTTTACACGAGAATGAAATTTCATTTCATTTAGAGCCGAAGGATGATGACAAAAATGAGAAGGAATGAAGGATGGCAACCTTATGAATACAAACTTTAAATAAAAATTGAGGATGTTAGAGGAATTGATAGTCAATTTGAGGATTGAAATAGAAAAAATGAGGAAGACAAGGAGAAACACCACTAGTAGGTTGTAAAAGAAGAATTAGATGTTCAAAAAGAAAAAGAAAAAAATGCATGAGGAGGGACAACAAACTGCATTTTTGAAAATAACAATAAAGGAAGGAAAAAAATCATTCTTCTAACTAATGGTGATTTTTGGATATTTAATATTTGTTGTAATTGTTGAGTGTGTTGTCGTTGATGTCAAAGTGAGAGTGGGTGCAACAGGTGCAAATAGGTACATGATATAGAGTGAGTACATATATCGTCATTGATGGTAGAGTTCAGAGGCCATTGATGTGATGATGTCTAGATTGATAATGCAGTGATGAAACCCTAGCTAACCTAGCACTAGGGTTTGGTTTCCGACACGATGGACACACCCAACAATGGTTGAGGATTTTGATGATGCAAATCAATTAATTGTCTTGGATACTCTCGCCATCAAATTCTCTTATCATGTTGATTTTCGTAGTATGTGGAACATTTTGTGGGCCCTCATAGTTTGTGAGATATGTCCGGTCAAAGTGAAAACCTCATCAAATGGGAAAAAAACCAAGGTTACTAGTGTGGCACTTCAAATTGGTTATGGCCCCAAAGGTGCAGATGTTGTCATATTTTAACCCATGGCATGTATCATAAGATTAAGGAAGAGCTCTTATTAAAAGGATATATTTAAGGATTTTGTTGAGGAGATCAAAGCTAATATAAGAACCAAAAGGGAGGAAGAAAATTTAATTTAAAAAAGAAAGAAAAAAAGGAGAATAATTCCATTGCATGGTCCAAAAGTCAATTTAATTTAAATTGACTAGTCAAAAGTAATGAGGGAATTTTTAATTTTATTATAGTCCCAAATTTTTGGAGGCTACTTTTGGGATTTAAAATTAAAATCTCTAGAATGATATTTTCTTCTAATATATCAAGTCGAGTGACTATAGGAGCCCCTCTAAAATCTATTTAAATTAGTATTCCTATGTATGGAAATTGATCGTGTGTCTCTGTGATCAGTTCTGGAACTACCTTAACCCTGTGGAGAAAAGAATAAGCTTGGTTTTATTTTGTCTTTTGCATTTTGGGATTCACTATTTTTCTTGTAGGAAGAAGGGTTTCATAAAGTATTTTGGTTATAAATTTTGGGTACAGGGTTTCATGATTAGCAAATAAACTACAAGAGTGAATTCATTGTGTTTTCGGCTTCTATCTTTTAGCAAGAAAAGTTTGCTGGATTCGTTTTACTTCTCTTGTAGGTAGGAGGCTCATGTTAAAATATGACAACTAATTGTAATTAATGGAAATTACCGAATAGTTGATTTTTATAACGAAGAGGCATTTATGTAATGAAGTAGCCCAGGTTAAATTGGGATGGAATGAGAGGCTTGTAATATAAAGAGAGTTATCACTAATTAATAAATTTTCCAATCCCTTGCTCCGTGTAGGTTTCCTTGACACCCTGTCAAAGTTTTACCATGTAAATTTTTGTGTTTACCTTTATGTGCGTTTATTTCAGTTTTTCATTCAACTATAAATATATTTCTTGCTACTTTAATGTTTCCCAAGAACTATAAGTGGTATCAGAGCTTAGTGGTGTAAATATTACGTATGAGAAAGCCAAAAGATTCATTTTGGAGAAAATCACCACTATGTCACAACACAAGTTTGTCGTCGAGGAGAAGTGGCACATTAAAAGTGCAGTAATTGTCCACTAAGAGGGAGATGCCTACGCTGGAGGAAAAGAGAAAAGTTGCATTAGCTATGTGAAAGGAGGAGCTTTCTGCTATTGCCGTCCACACTGTGTGATAAAAGGTGCACGTTGGAGAAAAGTCACATTAGTAGTAGTGCAGTCCTAGAATTCCAAGTCTGAGAAAGAAATGGAGGCCACATTTCTCACCCCTGTTGTTGCCACCGCTGATCAGTACAACGAAGCAGATCACATGCTGTCCAACGCTGTTGTCCATTGTGCCAGAGGAGTGCATTTTTTCCATTGTTTCTAGACTATGTGGGAGACCTTGACCCTGACAGTAAATTTGACAAAATTAAGCGTCGATCACACGCTGTCCATTATGCTAGAGGAGTGTCAGAAGGAAAAAGAAGCAGTTGTTGTGCTAGAGGAGGTCGAGAAGTAGTTGTTTTTCCAGAGGAGTTCGATTTGATTAGGGATCTGAGGCGTTTATTGAAGTTCGGGTAATTTATTCTCATATTAGAAATGAGGAAATTTTTTTAGTTGATTAAAATTTGAAACTCTAGAAACTTTTGGGGCAATCTTAGAGTTATTTTTTTTTTAATAAAATGGAGTAGGGTTTTTTTTTTAAATGAAAGAAAGAGTTTAAAATTATGGATGTTTTTTGAAAGAAACAAAGGAAGTTTAAAGAGGTTTTTTTTTGGAGAACTTTTTTTCTGGTGGAAATTATGGAAAGTGGAATCGAGAAAATTCTAGAATTTTTCTTTGAACAATCTCAAAAATTTTGTAAGAATTTATTTAATTAAAAGAAAGAGAAATTAGAAACCTTGGGGGAAATCAAGAAATTTTCTTTAAACCCTAGTTGGAAATTAAGAAAGAAAGGAAACCACGAAACCATAGTAGAAAGATTTCTAGGAGGAAGAAATGGCCAAAATGACGAATGAAAAGTTTGAGGTGGAGAAGTTCACCGGGAAGAACAATTTCGCATTGTGGAAACTAAAAGTTAGGGATTTGCTAGTGCAATAAGGGTTGCACAAAGCATTATACGGGGTGAAGGAAAAACCGGCAAGCATGACAGATTTAGACTGGGAGGACTTGGATGCCCGAGCCCTCAGTACCATAAGGTTATGCCTGGTAGATGAAGTTCTCTTTAATATCATTGAAGAGAGTACAACTGCAGCTCTGTTGGAAAAACTGGAAACTTTGTAAATGAAAAAATCATTGACAAATAGAATTTATTTGAAAAGACAATTGTACAGTCTTCGGATGAAGGAGGGTACAAAAGTTGCAGAACATTTAAATGTTTTTAATACACTTATTTTCCAGTTGTCAGATATGGAAGTTAAAATTCAGGAAGAAGACAAGGCTATAACCTTGTTGTGTTCTTTACCCGAGTCATGGGACCACTTCGCAACTTCAATCAGTTTGAGCAATGTTGATTCTTTGAAATTTGAATCAGTTGTCGGTGCTCTGTTATCTGAAGAAGTATGAAGGAAATCCAATATTGAAACCTCTACACCAGAAGCCATGGTAGCCAGAGGTTGGTTAAAGGAAAGAGGGGAGAAATCAAGGCGTTCTTCCATATTGAAATCAAAGGGCGACAAGAAGTGTAAAGCCAAGTGTTGGTACTGCAACAGAATTGGACACCTCAAGAAAGACTGTTGGAAATGGAAGGAGTCGTAAAACCAGAATAAGGAAGAAAATCAGGTTGATTCAGGTATGATTGATGAAGTTTTAACTGCTGAAGCTCTACCTGTTTGTAATGTCTCTCAAGATGTTGAAAATTGGCTGTTAGACTCTAGTGCTTCTCATCACATGAGTCCACACAAAAGTTGGTTTAATTCATATGAAACTGTAAAGGGTAGTTCTATGTTTATGGGAAATAATGCATCTTGTCAGACTATTGGGATAGGAAATGTAAAAAATTAAAATGTATGATGATACAGTTAAAACATTATCTGATGTTAGGCATGTACCTGAACTAAAGAAAAACTTGATTTCCTTAGGAGTTTTGGATTTGAATGGGTATAAATTTATAGGTCAAAATGGAGTGTTGAAAGTATCAAAAGGAGCCTTGGTTGTTATGAAGGCTGAAAAGGTCAGAAATCTGTGCAGACTCAAAGGAAGCACTCAAGTTAGTGAAGCAACGATCGTATCAGAAAAAGCAGAAGAAGGTTCTCGTCTATGGCATCAACGGTTGGGTCACATGAGCGAGAAAGGTCTTCAGGTACTGATGAACCGCAAGTTGCTTCCTGATTTGAAATCCTTGAAGTTGGATTTTTGTAAACATTGTGTGTATGGAAAACAATGTAAACAAAGGTTCAAAACCGGAAATCACAATACTAAACAAATTTTAGACTACATTCATTCTGATCTGTGGGGACCATCTCCTACTGTGTCTTATGGAGGTGCATTATATTTCTTAACGTTTATTGATGATTTCTCCCGAAAATTTTGGGTCTATATGTTGAAAAAGAAAGTTGATGTATTTAATGTTTTTAAACAATTTAAAGCTATGACGGAAAAGAAAATAGGCAAATCAATTAAATGTTTAAGAAGTGACAACGGCGGTGAATTTACTTCTTTAGAATTTGAACAATTCTATAAGGATGAAGGGATTGTTAGACATAAAATTATTGTTCATACTCCTCAGCAAAATGGCATTGCTGAACATATGAAACAAACTCATATGGAAAGAGCCAGAAGCATAATCAACAATGTTAACCTGTCAAAAGAGTTGTGGGCAGAAGCAGTATCTACTGCTTGTTACTTAGTTAACAGATCACTTTCGGTTGCCATAAACTGTGAAATTCCTGAAGAAGTTTGGTCGGGTCAGTCTCGTGATTATTCGTATTTGAAGATTTTTGGTTGTGATGCCTATGCTCTTATTCCTAGAAATTAGCGTTCAAATTTAGATCCAAAAGCAAAATGTTATGTCTTTGTTGGGTATGATTATGCAATGAAATGATATAGGTTGTGGGATCCTTATTCACAGAAGATAGTCATTAGTAGAGAAGTAAAATTTGATGAATCTTCTCTTCTAAAATCAAACGTTGGAAAAGTTGAACAAGAAAAAGTATCGCCAAATCAACAAATTCAATTGGAGACTAAACCTTTTCCAGAAAGTTGAAAGGAAGGAGAGACTTCTGATGAAAAAGGTGAAGAGGAAAAGGAAACTGGAGAAATTCCAAAACCAATTCAGCAACCAATCACTCTAAGAAGGTCTACAAGGGAAATAAAAACACCCAAAGGGTATGAAGATTATGTTTCATATTTTGCATTGATTACTGAAGATGGGGAACCTTCTTGTTATCAGGAAACAGTAGATGATGAAGATAGCGAGATATGGAAAAATATATGGAAGAAGAAATGGATTCCTTAGCCAGGAATAATACATCGGATCTTGTAGAACTTCCTGAAGGGAGGAGTGTTGTTGGGTGCAAATGGGTCTTCAAGTTGAAGAGAAAAGTTGATGGAAGTATTGAGAGGTATAAGGCGAGGATTGTTGCAAAAGGGTATTCTTAGGTTGAAGGTATTGATTTTCATGAGAGTTTTTCACAAGTCATTAAACTTGTTTCTATTCGTACTTTGTTATCACTAACTGCATTACTTGACCTTGAGTTAGAACAGTTAGATGTTAAAACAACATTTCTTCATGATGATTTGGATGAAGAGATATATATGGATAAACCATAAGGTTTTGTACAAGGTCGCAACAGAAGATTAGTTTGCAAGCTCAGGAAATCATTGTATGGCCTGAGGCAGTCGCCCAGGCAATGGTACAAGAAGTTTGACTCCTTCATGGTGAGTTATAATTTTATCAGAAGTGAGTATGATCATTGTGTATTCTTCAAAAGTTTCAATGGCATATTCATCATCTTGGTGTTGTATGTTGATGATATGCTTATTGCAAGCAAAAGCATGGAAGAAATCAACAAGTTAAAGGCTCAACTCTCTAGGATGTTTGATTTGAAGGATCTTGGAGCAGAAAAACATAACTTGGGCATGGAGATACACAGAGACAAGAAGAATGGTAAGCTTTGGTTATCATAATAGAAGTATGTGGAGAAAGTACTTGAAAATTTCGGTATGAACAATGTGAAACCTCTCAATGTTCCATTAGCTTCCCATTTTAAGCTTTCTTCTAATTTAAGTCCTAGAACTAATGAAGAAAATAAGTATATGTCTCATGTACCATATGCAAATGCGACGGTTAACTTAATTTATGCGATGGTATCTACAAGACCTGACATTTCACATGCATTTGGAGTTGTCAGCAGGTTCATGGCAAATCCAGGGGAAGAACATTGATGAGCAGTGAAATGGGTGCTTCAGTATTTGAGAGGCACAAGTGACCATTGCATCAGCTTTGATGGTTGTGAAGGTTCAGTCTACGGATATGTGGATGCTGATTATGCAGGTGATTTGGACAAAAGGAGGTCTACTACAGGTTATGTTTTTACTCTTGTAGGTGGAGGAATCCGTTGGATGTCAAAGCTTCAAGAGACAGTTGCTTTGTCCACTATTGAAGCAGAGTATATAGCTGCTTCAGATGCCAGTAAATAGGAAATCTGGTTAAAAGATTTGCTTGATGAGATTGGAAGGACACAAGAGAAAGTGAATGTATTCTGTGATAATCGAAGCAATATTCATTTGGCTACAAATCCAACCTATCACAGCAAGACCAAGCACATCGATGTAAGGTATCACTTTGTGAGACATGTAATCGAAGGCGAAAAAGTAGTTCTCAAGAAGGTTCGTACACAGGAAAATGATACAGATATATTCACGAAGCCAGTTACAATAGATAAGCTAAGATGATGTCTCTCTTCTCTTGGCTTATAGAAGAGATGATGAATGGGCATGGGCAAGGGATTAGGAATTTTTTTGTCAAGGTGGAGTTTGTTAAAATATGACAACTAATTGTAATTAATGGAAATTACTGAATAGTCGGTTTTTATAACGAAGAGGCGGTTATGTAATGAAGTAGCCCAGGTTAAATTGGGATGGCCCGAGAGGCTTGTAATCTAAGGAGAGTTATCATTGATTAATAAATTTTCCAATCCCTTGCCCCGGGAGGTTTCCTTGACACCCTGTCAAGGTTTTACCATGTAAATTCGTGTGTTTATTTCAGTTTTTCATTCAGTTATAAATATATTTCTTCCTACTTTAAAGTTTCCCAAGAACCATAGCTCACACCCAGGGCATCAAATTTTTGTGTACCTTTCACAAGGCTCCTAGGCCATTTGAATTTTTACCTACCGATGCTTGTTTCATCTCTGTAACAGTCATACTCGGCTCTTCCTAGGGCAATGGTTCTATGTCGAAGAAGTGATATTTTAGGCCAGCAAAGGAGCAGTGAGGGCTTGTGATCTATTGACTTAAGATTTCAAAGATTATTCCTGAAGCAGTATTTTGGTAGCATTTGACCCTCCTCAAAAGCAGATTGCTGAGCAAGCCCGTGATGCAAATATTTCAGAATAATTCAAAGTATCATTTAAAGGAGGATTTATGACCTAATTACGTTAAATCTTATAGCCTTATTCTAAATCTCTGTGAAAGTCTTTAGGGCTTATATGTTTAAATTTGTTGTACGTTCCAAGATTCATTTTCTTAATTGTTGGTCCTTGTGCACCGATTTGAGAAGTACAAGACACATATTTAGTCATTCTTGTGGTGGATGGAACCATGAGGGTTTATTGTCTCTGAAAAGTATTTCATTGGCTTGTGATTTGAAGCCGTAAAGAAGCCATCAACACTATACTCAAAGCTTATTTCCAATGGTCCTGATTAAGAAAAGGCGCCTTCAAAACAATAAGAGACATCTTGACGTCTTAAGCTAGATCTCTGAAACTCCAGTCTAGAATCTAAGAAGCCTTGAAGGAATATGTATGCATATCAAGGGTTGTCAAGGGTTCTTTCCAGTGGCTAAATAATACATGTGTATCAAATTTTCTTGAGATATACCCTAAGTCCATGATTATGCTCAGATTAATAAGACATCTTGTCTTGTGAGGATCAATTCTAATTTTGTGCAAACCTTTATACATTGGGCATACCTCTACACATTGAACAAAGTATTGTGCAAACCTTCACACATTGTATATCAAGTTGTTGTAATCTTCAACAAGGAGAAGTGAGGAGAAGTGAACAGGACAAAGTTAATGAGGAAGTTGAAGTGAGGAGGACAAAGTTAATGAGGAAGTTTAGGACTAAAACAAAGTTTACTGAAGACATTCATGACAACAATGTGACAACAAAGAAACTAGGCAGTAAGACAATAACAAAACAGTATGCCAGGTCAAGGGAAAAATTACAGCCAATGTACATTTCGAAGAATATTGAACGATAATATAGAAAAATAATACGAGAATACAATTAAAGAAGCTTGATTAGAAAACTCAATCACAATTTGAGCTGATTTTCTTTTTACAAGAATGCATTTGAGGAAACCTTTCACAAGTTCATATGAACACTATGTACACAGTGCAAGGACAAGTAAGAGGTGGTTCTCTGAATTCATCCCAAATTCAATAAAGGGAGTGAGTTCTCTGGATTCTCTGCATTTAATCTAAAACAAATTTTATATTAATTTAAAGATGGGATTTAATTTTGAAAAAACAGATTTATAAGTTTACACATAGTAAAAGTGGACTCCATAACATTTAATCAGTAAATTTAACATAATTATAGTGATTTAATTTTCTATTAAAAGGTCTTTAGAAAATGATAATTATTAATAATCTATTAAACACAATATATTACTTGAGAGTTATTCTTTGAGGATATTAAAGTTTCATTCGATTTGATATTTTCGCTACTGGAAAATTAAGTTCATATTCGTGGATCACCATCGACGACAAATGGACCATCCCACAAATCCCAATCCTACATAACCATTGCCATAAAATGGCCAACTTGCCGAAAGACATCGAAAAAGTGAAGAAGAAGGGCATGAAAAGCAATCTTCATATATACTACGGTTAAGGTTATACACAAGTCTTTATTACTCTTTATAAAATAAGCCAATTAATATTAATTAAGGTAAGTTTTTTAATAACTCTTATATTGAGGCCTCTTTAGTGGATCTCCACTAATGGTATGATTAATTTAAAAGGGTCCGTGAGTTTGAGTTTCAAGTTATAAAAACGTCAATTGGAAACGAAGGAAAGACATTTAATAAAGAGACTTCTTTTAATTTATGAGAAACGTGGACTTTTTATAAAGTTAGTTTTCTTAAAATATAAAAGTTATATAACTTTACATATTTATTGCGAGTGGAATTATAATTTTTTTTTGAAGCTGAAAAGTTTTAGTGTTAAAGCTAATTATAAAGTTGTATGAGTTTTACATTAATTAGGGATTGAATTTGGAATGTTTTCTTTGAGATATACATTTTAATCATAAAATTACAACTTGGTGGATTAAGCTAATTTTCAATTGAATGAAAGATTTTTTTGGGATGAGAATGACGCGTTTTTTTAGCGTTTCTCTACATAGTTTCTCCAAGAATTAAGTTGTTGCTGCAATTATGGTTTCATCTACCTATGTTCTTGACTTGGGACATGGTTATCTCTACGCATGCTATGAGGAGAATGTTTGTGGTTGGCTCCATCTAGGGGAGTTACATTTGCAGACATAGAATGTGGCACATGTGGATAATGGTGTCGATCGAGTGGTCTCTACGACTCCTTCCTGCTTGGCAGCCTTATCGTGGCATTATCGAATCCCCTTACTTGCCACAAGTTGTTCCATTGTATGTCGCGTCGAAGGTCCTCCCAGACTACCTTGGAGGAGGGTTAAGCGATCTGCAAGTACCACACACATTACACATATCTTTGGTGGTTCATTTTTTTATGCGGTTCAAATACTTTGGATTTTTTTTTTTTATTTGCACATGAGACTCATGGCCTCCACAGGTCCAGGGACAAGGTATCCCCTACACCCTTTACATGACTTCTAGTACCCCTTTTGTCCACATAGACCCTGGAAAAGAAAAACACTTCCATATTTTTATGAGGGGATCCATGCTTATTAGGGCAAAAAAATGTTTAATTTGTTCAATCCCTTGAAAATTCCATTGAAGCAAAATGTGGCATACCCAAAAAATACCAGCGTTTGTAATATGAAGGGAAAGTCCTCCATAACCACTTATTACTTAAAGACATCAATATATCTAGAAAAACTTCAATCATTTTAAACTCCAGACTATATGGAGGTGCTCATGTTTACATGCCTAAAAATGGGACACTTATATCTTTTAAAGATGCAGTTAAAGGGAGGGCTTCGGGTCTAGTGGAACAAAACCAAAACATTCCAAGACCATATTGTGGAACAAATGGAGCAAGCTCCATCCATGGAGGTCAATATCCCACGAGTATACTACTTATTCACAACTCTGGAATCTAAATCCATTATATGAAGATTTAATGGCTTTTGGCCATAACCCAAGCATTACATCAGTGGGTGTTCTCTTCATGGAATCCTAATTGTGACGTTTACCTTTGCTCTAAAGGATTTTTTGTAGTCCAATTTGACACACAAAAAGCACTGGAATTTGTACTAAATGAAGGGTCATGGTTCTGGAGTAGAGTCAGTTTATCAATTACTTTGTGGTTCCCTGGTTTTGATGCTACATCCATGGTGGTCACTACTATGTCAGTTTGGGTTAGGCTTTCAAACCTACCCCTTCCTTTCTGGAACCACCAAGTCCTTGAAGACATTAGGAACAAAATGGGAAAAAAAAATGGACCTGGAAAGAACAGAAAAAGGAATATTCACCTTTCCTAGTATTTGTGTGGAGATAGACATTAGCAAAGGATTACTATATCACATCATTTTGAAGCATACTAATTTTCAGTGGACACAAATTCTAGATTATGATAACACAACCTTCAGATGTCATGTGTGATTCCAAACAAGCCATCTTCAAAACTCATGTCTTAGAGCGAAGAAGATCCAAAAAAGGAAAAAGAAGCAACTAAATAGACAAAACGGATGGCAGTTTAGTGAACCTCCACTTTCGGAATATGAGGAGAATAAAAAAGAGACATGACCTGAAAAAACTGAAGATAAAATGGATGGGGATGCATCGGTAAGGGGTGGATCTACCATTCCATCTTCAATAGGTCCAGAATTAGAAGAACAACCTTTGACAGGTCTAGGTGGCACCAAAAGAGCACATTCCTCAGAGGGATTAGATTCAGATAACGAACCCCCACATCTAGAGTGGGGTCAAGAACTATCTTTGGTTCTGGTTTATCTAGAGCCAAATGGGTGGCAACAAGTGCAAAGAAGGAAGGGTAAAAAAGAAAAAAACAACTCTAATTTCCATCAATAGATATATGTTTTCTTTGTTTTTTCTTTCTCTACATTTTTCTTCGCATATGATTGGTTTATCATGGTCAATTCAGAACAAGATATGCTCATATTTCTTCTCACTATTTTAATGTCATGCTCTCTTCTTTCCTCTTTCTGCATACACAATATTTGTGTTTACAAAATGTAAATTTTATTTCTATTAATAAAAGTTACAGATTTTTTTTGTGTGGAAAAAAAAAAGTTCGTATGTTCTCATGTTATGGGTTATTTAAATTAAAAGGGAGTATTCAAGGAAAAGAGAATAATATCGTTATCATTGGGAATTTTGAGGAAAATAACATTAACGTCGATTTGGAAAATCAATTATTAATTCTAAAACCAAAAATAATTGAGAATAAAGATTCTTCCTATTTCAAAGCATAATATGAAATTAAGAACATATTGTTGGTCAATAATTGTCATTGATGTAAGTATAAATACTTGATAAAGTTATCCATATTCACTTAAAGAGCTCATTGTTCAAGCTACTCTTCATCCCTCTAAAATGAAGGCTATCACTCTTATGCACAATGATGGTGTTTGATGAAGATTGCAAGACTAAGTGATGGCGTGATTGACGATTGAAAGAGACCTTCCTAATGATACTCCCTATGACATATCTCTGTGCCACTATGTAATACACTCATTGTTGATGTCCTACCATGATCCTATGATGAAGGTGTTAAACAACGAAGAAGCCAAAACCATGAAGAAACCTAACAAGAGAAGCCTATCCGCCCCACCTCAAATTCTACACTATTTAATGAATAGTCACATTAAAAATGTTTTTTTTTTACTATCTTAGAGGCAACCTCTCAATTTTATACCTATGCCATATTTTAGAGCATAATTTTGCCTTTCTAATGAGCTATTACTTGGCCCAAAACTCCAAGTGGTTTGGGAGATATGAATTTTTGAAGATAAGGAAATAAATGTGTCCTTGAGATGACCTGTGCTAGCCTACTCATGTCAGCCTACTCCAGAGACGTGCCCCTTCACTTTGATGAGTAGAAAACACTAAAAATACAGTGATTCGATCCTCATTCGTAAACTATTAATTCGGTGATCTAATACAGTGAACAAGATAACAGTTCAAAATTCATGAACTAAGATAGAGGAAGCATATATATTAAAGAGAAAAGGAATACGCTTGATGTTTCTAGGTTATATGACAAAGCTTTTAAACATCTTGGATCTGTTGAACAGTCTTGGTGAAGCTCATTTTTTTTTTTTTTTAATATATGTTGGACATATTAGCGCATATGGTTTAGGGTTATTACTAGTGGAGATATTGTTTAGATTAATCTTGGTCCATTCCTGCTATCGGACAACCTTTCTGTAGCTCAGAATTCTCACCATAGAACATCTATCTACTTTTGTAGCTCGGACTTCTCACTGTAGCTCGAACCTATTTGAAGTGGCTCCTATCTGAAGTTACAGTGAACTGTGTGAAATTACAGTCTCGGTCCTATCTGAAATAGTTGTGGGTTGGACTTGGTATATTTCTCAGATCTTAGATCATTACAGACTCAGTGGAGCTTACAACAATGGATATTATAACCTCAGTGGAGCCCAAAATTGTGGGCGTTGGAGACTAAGGAAGTTAGGACTTACTGTAGCTTGCAATTACCTCAAACTGTGTCTTCAAGTGTTGTTTCCTATTCAAACTATTGCTCTTACATAATGTGGATTGCAGTGGTGAAATTTTCGGTGCTCAAACTTCAGTGAACTGTGATATTTGGACAACGATAACACTTTAGCTTTATGGACTAAATTGAAGTTGTGGTGTAGAAGTCTTGGCATGGAGCAATGCTGAATTGTTGGCATGGTTCAGTGTTGAATTCTTGGTGTGGTGTAGAAATCTCAATGTAGTGTTGAAGTCTTGGTGCAAAATTGATGAAGAAGTGTGGTGCAAAATAGATGGTGCGGTATGGTGCATATTGGTGCAATGGAGCATTTGTGAACTAATAGTCCAGTAAAGAAGCGAAGAAGGATTGGTATCCTTGTGGTAGGAGCTCCTAAACACAATTTTGGTGCCTTGGAGAAGATAGGGTCGAAGCCCTATAGGTTGGAGCCTCATTAAAGTCCAAGTTGGTGCTTGGAAATAGGTTGGTGCGTGGATTTTTGAAGGGTTGGAACCCTGACATCTCATTGTACTCATTCATTTAAAAAATAATTATTATCCTTCTTGTTTCATAATAAAATTATTCATTTCTTTGATTTTAATTGTGAATAATATAACTGGTTAAAATAACAATTGAAAAGAAATATTGATTCGCCTCCCTCTCAATATTTCCAAGAATTGGTATCAGAGCCAACTTCTTCATAATCAGCCTAACTAGCTGGAAGAAGGATTCTTAGCCACAATGAAGAATCAAGAAGTATTATTCATGGCATTTACAAATGATGATGACTCAGAACAAGAAGCGAAAGGAAATATGGATGAATTACTAATAAGTTACATTGAAGAAAATGAAAAATTATGAAAGAAAATTATTTCTCTCCAAGTAGAAAAAGAGGAAGCAAAAAGAAGGGAAGACTTCTTGAACAATAAGGTAAAAGAGAAAGAAGAATTTTGTGAAAAAGGTGAAGCTGAAATAGTATATCTAAGGAAAGATTTGAATCAAGTCAAAAAAGGTTGGCAAGTTTCTCAAACACTTGATAATACCCTCAATACTCAAAGACCTCAATATGGCAAATCCAAGATCATAATCAAAGGAGAATCATCAAGTACAAAGGAAAATGCAAACGAGAAACCTCAAAGAAGCTATGCTGACATCCTTTCTAGTCATCCAAAAGAGGAGAAGTCATTCCATCAAGAACAAAGGTCCACCTCTAGCAATCCAAGGAACGAAGGAAGGACAACTCCATGGAAGAATGCTACTTCAAGTCAAGGGTGTTTTAACAAGTACCAAACAATCTTTCTTGGTTATTGTTACTATTGTAAAAACTTTAGTCATCAAGCTAAGCATTGCAAGGCTCATAAGGACAATGCATCAAGAGTTAAGAGTCAACCAAGCAAGCCACTTAGTTTCAAAGAACAAGGACAAATCAAGACTTATAATTCTTTTGCTCCCTTGGCTATGCTTGAACTAAATTCTCAATATGTAATGATTATGGACATAATGAAAAAAATTGTCCACTCAGAAAAAAAGGATTAAAAATGGAGGAACCCAATACTAATAGATGTGGCCTAGCTCTATGTGCTCGTAGTGACGAAAATCAATGGTTTATGGATAGTGGATGCTCAAGACACATGAAAGGTGATCAAAACAAGTTTATCTCATTAAACAAGAAGGATGGAAATGTGTCTTTTGGAAGTGGATCTGCCAAGATTGTTGAAAAAGGAACTGTTGCTCTCATTAATGGGAAAGGAAAAGCTCAAAATGCATTGTTGGTGGAAGGGCTCAAACACAATCTCTTGAGTGTAAGCCAAATTTGTGACCAAGGACACACAATTGTCTTTAGTACAAAAAAGTGTGAGATAAGGAATTCTTGCTCATGTGAACTTGTAGCAAAAGGAGTAATAACTCCTGACAATGTATACATTTTGAACAAAATTCAAGAAGATAAATGTTACATGAGTCAAACAGATGAAAGTTGGTGTTGTGGTGGATTCGACACACGGGTGTACGAAATCGCACGCATTTAGAGAGTGTGGTCTTTTCCCTAAACCATAAGTAACAGGCAGTATTTGGGGGGAGCTCAGAAGTATAAGACTTAAAATGAAGTAATACACTTAAGAATGCTCTGTTAAAAAATTAAAACTGAAAACAAAAAAAGAAGTTAAATAGAGAGTTCCAAACAATAACAAAGTAAACAATAGCTCGATGGCCTTCTTCTTATTGAATGCTTGGAATGAACACAAATCTTACCCGCTATGCAGGGAACCTAAGCTGAGCTCTAGAACCCAACGCAAGGATGTTTGTCCTTCAAGTTACGCGTTCTGACATAGTTCGAAAGGCACTCTCTCTGGCTGTGATGGAATGAAATTGTTGGGTGGCCAAAAATTGAGTCCCTCTTCTTCGACCTACTGCTCCTTGGTTCATACAAACAACTGGTGTTTCTTGGGCAAATTTGGCCACCATAACCGTATGATCACACTTTTTTCATCTCTTTGAGGGTTTATATAGGTGAGCTTTCAAACCTCCTTCCCTCCCTTGGTACATGGTGGATGGTGACCCAAGGGAGGGGAAATATTCCATTGTGGGCTAAAAAATGCTTTTGTGTGCTCACACAAGGCCTAAGGAGGCACTGGTGCTATCCTTAGGCGGCTTTCACATAAGGAGAAACTGTCCTTTTCTTGCTTGTGGTCTCGGAAAGGGAATTTTTTCCACTTCCAGGAATGCGCACTTATCGGGCTCCAGTGTGCGTAGAAGGCGCTCTTCTCAAAGGGAAAAGCGTGCATTTGAGCATTTATGACTAGTTCAAATTTGATGTTATCAAAACCTTTATAGATTTTAAATACTTTTGATTCCATAATGTATCCCTGTCTTGTATATCCTTAGTTTCGACATTAACTGATGTCGTTTTCTGCTATACGATTTTCCAGTGTTAACATATGCCCCCTAATGTGTGAGGTCTAGGAATAAATTTATAGCCGAAATACATTATAGTTTCTTTTCTGTATTGTACGCAGAGAGAGAGAGAGAGAGAGAGAGAGAGAGAGAGAGAGAGAGCGAGGCCTGTGTGTAGAAGAGACAACACCTTGCACCGGTTCCGAGATAACCACGGCCTAAGGGACCCCCTACAAGCAGAAAAAATATACAACATATTTGCAAAATTTCAAAGAGGCGGGCATGTCCCATGCTCGTGATGCTATGGCTAGTTAAACAAAATTGACAGATACATTTACTGTCTGTGTCACTACTGTGGTAGTGATGTTGGTGGTTGCTGACGACAACTGCTGACGCCCTCAGGTGCATTTTTTCTTTGACGATAGGTGGAATGTGGTACCCATATGCGTAAACTTGGTATGGTAGATCACTGCACAATGTACGCATCTGTACTGGTTGGGACCTTCCCGTGTACGCATTGTTGTCAGAGACACACATAAAGGCACGAGTCTTCGACGGATCTTGATCAAAGTGCAATGGTTGTACAGTACAATACCATCGTGACATGAAAGCTTTTGTTGTAGTCGAATGTCAAGAGTATCGATGACATCTATGGACAATGATGTCTCCCATAGTGCCACCCGAGGATACCCCATTACATGGGGAGGGGTCATCCAAGGTACTACTTCCTTTTTGGAAAAGAGGTGTTGATGTCGACAAAAAGGAAGCCTTAACCGAACCATAATGGGTTTAACATAGGCATGTTAGTGAGCGGTAGTTGAAAACAGATGATGGGGATTCAATGGCCCGAGGTCGAAGTATATTTGAGCAGCTTGGAGGTAGTCATAAGTGTTTCTGAAGGAAAAAATCCCTAGAGTTGGTAGGACTTCCAGGGTGGGTGTGAACCAGCTATGATTGTCGTAATGGTGTGTGCATGGAGGGTATGAAATACTTCAACCAAGGGAAATGGGGGACTGCTACCATGGGAGGAAAAAGTGCAATATGAGGGCGAAGAGGCGAAGGGCGTTGTTTGTGATCTTTGTACACTTACCAAAAGAATAAAATAATGGGGTTTGGTTTGTAAAAAACATAGAGACGGGTACCCCAAAACATGAAAGAGGGTCACTCACTTGATGGTGTGAGGACAGTGTTTTGCTGGGGGTAGGATGGTGTGAGGACAGTGTTGATGAGGCGAAAGATTTCGCAGATGGGTTAATGTTGGTGGAGGTATGGTGGGCCAAATGCGGTGCGCGGAGGTGCGCTTTCATCATGTTTGTACAACCTGGTCGTCCGGGAAGGGGGTTGAGTTGGAATGGTGAACTTGACCTTATGCATGATATATGGATGGGCATGAGGTGCTTCCCGGACTAAAATGGTATGGCCGTGGTGTCATTTGTGGAGTGATACGTGGTCTACTTGAGATGATGATCGCCATGGAGGGGAGGCTCTACCGACCATCAAGGATGTTTATCATATGCAGGGTGAGGTGATGATAAATGTGGTCGGGTATGAGGACCCTAGGGTTTATTTCTGATGGCAAAATGATGTCAGGATATGCAAAGTTTCTGGGACTCTATCATGCTGAGGGTAGAATGATACCTACTCCAGAAATTTCAGTGGTGATTGTTGTGAATGGTTTGCGGGTTCTTCCTGAAAAAAAACTACCTCAAGTGAAAGGATCTTCTTTTCATTCAATATTATTGAAAAACATGAATTTTGGAAAGGAAGATGGGAGGGTGCATACCTGCCGGCGCTTGAAAAAATATTTCTTCGAAAAGCGAATGTAGGGCATCAATTTCGTTCATCATGGTTTACTGGTTATGGTGCAACTTACGGTTTGCAGAATGGACCTTCTGATCTCCTGTTATGGACCTCTGAATTTCTGGAAAAGGGCCATAAATAAGGGGTGATAGCCCTAATCCTATTCATTTGTACTTGCTGAGTTTGGGAGATCAGAGGTGATAACAGAGCCTTCGTTGCCATTGTAGTCAGCCTGTGTACCGGGGATTAGCGATACTATGCCGAGGTAACTGTCATGACGTCCTGCATTTTGATTTTTCCATTTTGGTGACGCTGGGGGCCGTACAAATTAGGTTTGTATGGCCTCAAAGGGGATTTTTTCCCTTGATTGTGCGGGCGATCTAGGGAAATAGATGCCCCCTTTGCACGTGTTTCTCAGGTATAGCCGCGCGAAGGCGCGCTATCCCTGCCTCTTTGCGCGCAAGGGCACACATGTAAATGAAATAGGTGTGCAAGGGTAGTGTTTTTGAAAAAACTTGGGTTTTTTGGTGTCCTTAATGATTTTTCTCCTTTGTACTGATGGGTGCCTATTGCTTGGCAGGTTAGTGTGGAGAGAGCGAGATTAGCCCAAGATCCGGACTGCTCTGGTTGCTGATGCTATGGCGCGCCGTCAGTTGGTCGCATGGGGCCTCCTGAAATTTGCTGAGAATGAGTTCCTTCAGTCACATGCCCAACTGCTACGTTATATCATACGGCATTGGCATCAGAGGCGCAACATGTTTTCCCTGAGGGGTATGAACTTGATTATCTATCCAGAGATGGATATTTACTTTATGACTGGATTACTGCCTTAGGGAGAGGCGCTGAGGTATCTGCTTCCTGCTGGGCGGGTGAACATGGACAGGTTCTGACGGTGGCATTGTGGTGGTGCGCCTCTGACTGAGGGGTGCATCAATATTTCCTCAGTGACAGATGTGGCTGAGCGGTATGCTCTGGCCATTATTGTGCGACTGGCTGGGTTGTTTGCGCCTCATCGGGCATCGAGCCCACAGCTGGCGGTTTTACGCCACTTGAGGAATGGGTATTTCTTTGATTTTTCCCATTTTTGCTTTGATGGTATGGTGTCGCAACTGAACAGGGTCCAGCGTGGATCCAAATCATTTACGTACACCAATATTTTGTGCAACATCATGTACGAGAGGGTCGTGTTGATGAGGCCCGTAGTGCCTGTGCCTATCGGGGGGCCGAGGGAGCCACATATGAGGAGGTGGGTTCCGGTGATGCCACGCAGTGGTGGTGGCAGAGTGGGTCATTATTGGAATGACACGACAAAGGCCTGGTTTGAGGCCAATCCGAAAATTTTCTTGCCATACCCTTACGCGGGGATGGACTTTCAAGGCGATCCAGATATTGGTCTCCCTTTTGGTTATGCTTGGGGTCTCGCAGGTATGTGTTATATTTTTGCATTACTCGATTTTTTTGTGTTCTTGAGTGTTTTTAATTGACACTGACATTGTTTTGGTTACTCGTGCAGATGTTGGCGAGGTGGGATGCCCAGTGGCCCGGCTGGTGGGTCACAACCCTCTAACACGACCGCCTGGTGGTCGGGGAGGTGGTACCGTCAGTGGACCGGGCGAGGGTGTCGGTGGAACAGGTGGGGATGGTGCTGGCCCTTCAGGTGAGGGAAGCAGCATAGGTGCCGCTGAGATAGCAGTAGAGAGAGCTCGTGCAGACACAGCTGAGGTGCATATCATAGCACTTACAACTCAGGTAGAGGCTCTAGAAGACTTTCAGGGTCGAGTGGACCGTTTGACCCACGGGACGCCTACCCAAGGTCGTATGAATGACTTCGAGGAGATATGGCTAGAGATGGTGATGGCCCGTGAGAGGGACTACTGGCCTACTCTGTGATGGGTAGCTATCGCAGTGACGACAACAGCTCCGGTGGTGGTACCAGGAGCAGTGGTGGGCCCAGGTGCTCCTCCTGCGGGGGCACCCCCCTAGGGTAGATTTGTACACAGGGAAAGCACCCATTATGAGGATGTTTCCCTTATTTTTGACGACCTCTATATTTTTGGGCTGGCCGATGGGCTAGCAATACTATTTTTTATACTCTGATACACATATTTTTTTATGTATATATGAGAGATCTTTTTTTTTTTTGTGGCTCTACATGGCGTGATGTCTATTTCAGTTTATGCATTTGTGTTATGCTGATAGATATACATGTTTTTTGTTTTTATGTATGGTAATTTTCTCACGATGCATTCCAGTCTAGGATATTGTTAGCTATGCGATCAATTGTTTGGTTTTTATTCCTTGATACATGTGAGAATGTAATATAATCAAATTGTATACTTAATCTTCTGGCACGCAAATATTTTCTAAATAGGTTTGCATCCCTGGTTTCAAATTTTTGGTTTAACTGTGAGACTACTAACTGGGAATCTAGGTAGACATGCATATGGCGGATGCCCTGGTGGAGGGCCTCGCACATAAGTCCAATAACGACATCATATTCTGCCTGATTTTTGGTTGCTGAACTGATGCACAGACCGTTTGAACACAATGGCGATCATTTAGGGTGATAGATGACCCAGGCAGCTGCAGCTAAGTTTTGAGACCATCACGATGCTCCATCAGCAAATCTGAAATAAGGTTCAAATTGATGATCCATGGTGATATTTTGAGCGCGTTTAGGTTTTTTGGGCAAAAAATATTTTGGTATTTTTGGGATTTTTGTGTACACTAGCTCTAGGGGATAAGGGCTATAGGGGGCCTTATGGGTAGAATTTCTTGAGGTAAAGGCCATTGACGGGGTTAGTGAGGTAGGTCCCGTCCAATTCCGTCAAGATGTATGCCCCCTGCTGGAGCTAATGTTTGATGATATAGGGCCCTTTCCACAGGGTTTCGAACTTTCCTGGCCCTAAGGCTTCTTTTGCAACATCATAGCGAAGGACTAGATCTCCTTCGATAAATGAGCGAGGGGTGATGTGGCGATCGAATGATGCTTTTACCCTTTTCTTATGGGCCTCATTATGTTGCAGTGATTGACGCCTGTTTTCATCAACTAGCTCTAGTTGTACTAGGCGTTGTTCTAGAGGCTGGGTGTCATCAAGGAGTTCGATAGCTGTATGCAAGTTTGGGAATTCGCGGAAATCGATACAAGGGCGCAAGGTGCCCTGGTTTTTTTTTACAGGAATAAAGTTGAATTCCTGTGATGGAGGGGTTGTTGAAATCTTGTTTTGGGTGTGCAATGACACAATTCGTATGTGATGAGTTGTGTCGCTGGCATGCGGCAAGGGAAGGATCTCCACAATGGAGTCCTGAGTGAGCCGATAGTTGGCCTTCCCACTAGGATAGTCGATTCTTGGTAGATGGAAGTTGATTTTATCACAGAGATGTCTAAACTTTTGTAGCAATGGACATCCCTCTAAAGCGTGATTATGACTGGTGAAAATGGTGCAAGGTATCACAACGCTGACAGAGTAGATAGTGTGAGAATCTACACTACTCGATGTTCTAGATGTGGACGCTTGGAAAGGGTTTATTGTGGGCCACATCATCTTCTGTTTCCTTTTTTGCGTCGTGGGTTGAAACTTGCCTCCATTTTTGGTGGGTGGCTGACTTAATGCTGCTCTAGCTGCTCTCAGCTTGGGGAGATGTGTACACTTAAACGTATGATGAAAGTGTGAGCAAATTCGGTAGTAAGTTCGTGTAATATTCTCTTGATTAGAGAGAAGCTTTTGAGGAAGAGATGAGATTATGCAGAGACTATTTGCAAGGGGTTTGAGTTCTCTGCATTGGTTGATTAGGTGATCATTTAGATCACACAGGCCGCATGTTATCCTTGGCTGGGCCTGAGGTTTATGTGATTGGTTTATGGTATTAGCAGGTGTGATGAACCACCTTGGTGGTGGGGTCGTAGCAGGCTTATAACACCATCATGGTGGTGGGGGTGTCATTGGGTTGACGACGTATATTTTATGCCATTCATGGAGGTCTCTCATCCTTTTTTCTATGGCATTAATTATGTTGATAGTGGGACAGAGTCGTGAGATATTAGTACAATGTCGGTCGTAATGATTACCCTGACATATCAGGAAAAAAGTCCGTGATATGGGTCTCCCATCGTGCATGGTCTGAGGCCGGGTGGGGTACCATCGTCGATATGCTGCTAGGTCGAGGTAGTGGACTACTATATGGTCCGTCTGCTTGCATAATGTGCATGTGGGCAGCCTTCGTGAGGTGCCTGTAGGGGTAACTATGGGTTTCCCACTAGGTCATTCTTTGGTTGTCAAGAACATGATAGACCCGCTCATCTCCTCTGTCTGGGTCATGGAGCTGCCGATAGACTTGGCATCCATATCGTCTTCTTAGGAGAGACGAACTATGGCTGAGCGGAGACTAGCCAGGGCTAGTCGGAAGCGAGGTATGTAGTGACAATCTTCCAATAAGTGATTGTCGGCGCATAACGGGCATGTGAATTGTGCCGCCCGTAGCCCTACGTAGTGGACCCTTTCAATTGGATACCATCTGTGGATGATTTCCAATGTGGCACACTCTTCGAGGTAAGGCCACGTTCATCACATAGTGTGCAACATATAATGGGCATTACTGGGGGGCACTCTACGCATCGGTGCTCCTGTTGTAAGTACAAGATGGTGCGCGACTTGTCATTGATAGACTGGATGGAGGGATCCTCTTGATAGGATCGCTCGATCGCATGTAAGGCATCCCTATACCATCATATTTCTAGACAATGGTGGGTATAATGTTCGTAGGTGTCATAGAGGGCGCATGCGTGATTGGTACGCAGCGGTTTCCCTGTACTTTTGGTGGCAAGTTCCTTTTTATGGGAATGTCATTTTGAGGTGCCTGACTCGCAACCGAGGAGTAGTTTTAATTCATCCAAATCCGGGCATATGTGAGTAGGGTGTCCTATGACATCACATATAGCACAGGCTAATGACTCCCTCTGCATGGTGGGGGCACCACTTTCTTTCCTTTCTTGGCGATTTTCTTTATCGCGGTCGCCGATTTCGCAGTGGGGATTTCCCTTGCGGGGGCGATTTCAGCTACTACTTGGGTAGGTTGGGGCTCCTCGGGACCGGGGGGCTGTAACCCAAATGTAGTAACGTTGGTAGCTGGAATTCCTAGAGGGGGAACGAGATACCACACTGGGAATGCCAATGATATGTTGGGTAGTACCAGTGTTTCCAAGACCTGCTGGGAGGTGAAGCTAGGAGGTGGGTATAGGAAAGGAGTTTGGGAGGTGGCATAGACTAAGGAGGTTGCAGTAGCTGATGCCTCGGTGTCATTAATGCTTGAGTCCGTGTCCTGACTAGCCTCGGTGCTTGATGTGGACATCATGCACACCAGGGCCCTTATGGCATCAGGTGATACCTCAGGGATAATAGGAGGATCTCCTAGGAATGAGCCTAGGACGGACGATGGTTTGAATTGGCCAGGGCCATATTCTTGATACCGTAAAATACCATCTGTGGTTGTATCTACATAGGGTAGAACCATATCCGTATTGGTCAAGGGACACTTTTCAGTGTGTGTCAGCTGGTCTAATTTAATGATTCAATCCTCGTGGGGGAACATCATGATGCAGAAAACGAAGGAGGCTATGGTAAGCATGGCGTACATGTAACTTCACCCAAGGAGTATGTTGTAATCCAAGTGAGCGTCCAAGACTTCGATGTCTATGTGGACTGTTTTTCCGGCTAAGCAGACCGATGGGGGTTGAGGGCCGACCGTCATATGCCCTGAGTGTGATGACGGAAGGTTTGAGTTCTGGGGCTCCTAACTTCTGCCATACCTTCTTTGATATGATGCATGTAGATGCACCCTCATCAATGACACATCGGTGAATAGTGATATTTTGTACCGATACTGGTATTTGAAAGGTGACCATGGAGGGAAGCCTAGGGGTGGCTTTGTCTAAATCAAAAGCCATCATATGCGTGTCGGTAGGGTCGACGGTGCTTAAGGCAGAAAGTAGGGATTTCTGCTCCTTTGGGCACGACTGCAGTACCTCCAAAGCGAACATAGCAGTAGGTGACTGGGCTAAATCGTCTACGATGCTATAATTATGGGCTGCTTTGGAGTAGTTACCTGCTTTCCTATTAGGCCCTTTAACCATTTTTGGTAATGGTTCCAAAGGAGTCTTTGGAATGGTCAAAGGTGCAGTCGACGTGCTTATACTAACCCCTGACTTACCGGTGTCTGGTGGGGTGTCGTAGCTACGATTCCAGGTTTGAAAAAACATTTCTTCACTGGCCATGTAAATTTCATGGCTGTTTTTCTCGGAATCGTTGGGGTTTTGCTGTTGAGTGCTGATCATTCCTTGATGGGGGGAAGGGTTCTTGCATAACTGCAGTTGTCTGGGAAGATCCTCCCTGTCCTCGATTACTCTGAAGCTTTTTAAGCTCAGGGAGTTTGGGAAAATGGTGAGTATAGTGGCCGTACTCACCACATATCGAACATGAATGGTTTGTTCGTAGAGGTGGCCATTTGCCTTGCTTTTGAGCACTGATTGGCCCCTGGTTCTGGTTTCAATTGGAGTTATCTCCAAGCAGAGGTCACGGTGGGAATTTTTGGTTGCTGCCCCCTGTCCAGGGTTCCCTTTGAGTTTGTTTTTTACCTTTATTTTGACCATGTTGGGAGGGTAATTCTCCTGATCATACTAGTGTGGTTGATCTTGGGAAGAGTACACAAAGTTCACCTATGCATTGTTTATTGTTGGTGGGTTATGTGCTTGGGACTGAGCATACTGTTATCCCATGTTTGTACTTGGTCGTTGGGGGGGATTTCTTCCGTCATTTTTTTTTCCTACGTATTGGGTCCCCCCGGCTAGAGGGTAAGGTCCTCCTTGGTGATACGTTGGTGCCCTATTCGTCAAATTTTTCTGCTGCATATGATGAATTTGAAATCCAGGTTGAGATATGTTCTGGGTAGACCCATGTGTGTAGCCGGGATTCTGACTGCTACTGCCTAGGTACCCTTGGGTCATTGACCCGATAATTCCATCTGCAGAGTTTGACGCGCCTGGAAATTCTTGATAAGATTGCAGGCGCGGGGCGTTAGGCAGGATATTGTATATATATCCTGATTACATATAAATCAGTTCAATATGCTGGGCTTTACTGATTTCGTCCTCTTCAGATGTGGGGCTACGTTGCGCCACATCCTTTGAAATCTCCACCGTCAGAGTTTTCAAGAATAAAACTAAAAGGACTCGGTCGTCGAGTTGAGCTTTGCATAAGCTACGACGGCGTCTCCACTCATGGAGATGTTTAGAAATGTGGGTAGAGTGGGATTGTCTGAAATGAGTTAGTAATTCCATTCTCGAATCGAGGCAGGGTTGAAAGTCGTCAAGTTAGGTTTTGGAAAAAAATTTGAGGGGATTGAGTTTATGATCGTGACAAATCTATGGCCACATACATAAAACAAAGAAAAAACGAAATGATTTTCCTTTAATTTAATCTATGTGATCAATCAAGAAAAAAATGGTTTTGTTTGTTTACGCGTGATACTCAAAAATCCTAGAAGACCTAATAATTTCCTCACACTCTCAAAAGTAACTGGGCATTGAGAGGATTTCTTGCGAGTGCTGGCACAACATCCCAAAAGAACTAGCGACGCCCCCAGTCAGCCGAAGAGAATCAACCAAGGTAAGGGTAGAGGGTCTGGTGCTTGCCTGCACCATCACCTATAGGTTAAAGGATGCCCTAGTTTTGGCCACTAAGAACCACCGTCCCACGTGAGTGTTAGAGTCTTGGGCTTCTTGGTATTTATCCAACAGTACCAAGTATCAGACGGGTCAGGTAGCCCCAACTAATACTGCACGCACTGCGCCTAAGCCTAAACCCCTCTGAATCGAGTCTCTACCGCGCTCGAGTTTTCTTTTCCACGGGCTTATAGGTGGATTTTAAGCTCCATAAAAATGCAACTTCTATGTTTCAAATGTGAAGCGTGATCAAGGCGGCTTATTGGATGCCTACCCCCTTGATCCTAACTTAAACTATAATTTCTCTTGTGGCCCCTGTGGGGAGAGTTTAGTGAGTTGGTTTAAGTTATTTTTAGGTGCCTTTATTTTCTTAGTGGATGTATGTGTGTGAGCGTATGGTGAACAATCTAATAATTTGAACATATGGATATCAGTGATCCGTTACAAATGTCCCCTAGTTAAACTATGTGACGTTGTTCCTTGCTCAAATAAAAATCATTTGCGGATAATGGGCCACTTCCAAAACCTCCTAATTAGTCTATGTGAGTGACTAAAGGGATATGGTGAATCACAAATGTAGAGTATTCATATGCCTGTCTAGGTTCACCCAATGGCACAAAGACAACAGAGATTACTTACTCTAACTTACGACTCAATCCTAGTCCCACAATTTCCTAAATGCAAAAATTGAAATTTAAACTAAACAATTTCTACACTAGCTTATGCATGTGTGGTCATGAGCCACTTAATTGGACTAGTTATACTAAGTGTGCATACCAGAATTTGCAAAAAACATAAACTGTTCGGAAATAAATGGTCAATTCGCCCCCTACTTAAACTATGTGAACACTATTTGCAAAAAACCAACTTAAATTAAAACTAACTAAATGCCTACAAAAAGCAGCAGAAATCATTTTTCAGAAGCTACGAGGTATCAACACAGGTGTTGGAAGATACATTAGGGGCTGCCCAACACACTTAAAAGCAGAAAAAATGCAGCAGATAGGGAGAAAAAATCTCTCTACAATTTTCGTGCAAAACCTTCTGACAAGTATGCCTTCCTACGTGAAAGTCACTCCTAAATGTGCGCCCTATGCGTCTATGTGTAAAAATAGCGCGAAAAATTCCTGTAAGTAAAAAAAAAATTAGGAGCTACCTTCTTCAGTCTGTCACCTCAGTGATTCTAGGGACTGCAAAATGGGTCAGAGGATTGTCAGCTCCACTCCAGCATAGACTAAGGGTCTCCTGCAAACAATGGCACAACCACATAAACTTGAAACACGTCAGTGGAGTCGCCAATCCTATTGTGGTGGATTCGACACACAGGTGTACTAAATCGCATGCATCTAGAGAATGTGGTCTTTTCTCTAAACCATAAGTAACAGGCAGTGTCTGTGGGGAGCTCATAAGTATAAGACTTAAAATGAAGTAATACACTTAAGTGTGCTCTGTTAAAAATTAAAACTAAAAGCACAAAAAGAAGCTAAATAGAGAGTTCCAAACAATAAAAAGGTAAACAATGGCTCGATTTCCTTATTCTCATTGAATGCTTGGAATGAATACAAATCTTACCCACTTGCCCAAGGGCCTAGGCAGAGGCTCTAGGACCCGATGCAAGGATGTTTGTCCTTCAAGTTCTGCCTTCTGACGTAGTTCAACTCTCTCTCTCTCTCTGCTGCAATGGACTGAAATTGTTGGGTGGCAAACAATTGAGTCCTCTTCTTCAACTCCTGCTCCTTGGTTCACACAAACAGCTGGTGTTGCTTGGGAAACTTTGGCCAACATAACCTTGTGATCACACATTGTTCATCTCTTTGAGAGTTTATATAGGTGAGCTTTCAAACCTCCTTCCCTCCCTTGGTACATGGTGGATAGTGACCCAAGGGAGGGGCAATATTCCATTGTGGGCTGAAATATGCTTTTGTGTGCTCACACAAGGCCTAAGGAGGTGCTGGTGTTGTCCTTAGGCGGCTTTCACATAAGGAGAAACTGTCATTTGCTTGCTTGTGGTCTCGAGAAGGGACTTTTTTCATTTCCAGGAATGCGTGCTTATTGGGCTCCAGTGTGCGCAGAAGGCGCTCTTCTCGAAGGAAAAAGTGCACATTCGGGCATTTATGACTAGTTCAATCTTGAATTGCTCCAAACCTTAGAGATTCTTAATATTTTTGATTCCATAATGTATCCCTGTCCTGTAAATCCTTGGGCTCGACATTACTTGATGTCGTTTTGTTATGGCACAAGCGATTGGGGCATACAAGTTTTGATAACTTGATTAATATCAGTAAAATTAATGTAGTAAGGGACATTCCATAAATGATCAAGCTAGATCAAGTTGTATGTGGCCCATGCCAACGTGGAAAGAAAACTAGAACCAGTTTCAAGACTAAGGAGTTCTCGACATCAAAACCTTTGGAGATCATACATGCATATTTATGTGGAACAACTGGAACTCCATCTCTACAAGGTGAAAGGTATTTTGCTTTATTTATTGATGAATATACTAGAATGGTGTCGGTAAACTTTATAAAGTTCAAATCCGAAACATTTGAATGCTTCAAGAATTTTAAAGCTCTTGTAGAAAATGAGAAATATTCAAAGATTAAATGTCTTAGAATAGATAGAGGAGGAGAATTTACTTCAAAATAATTTGATGAATTCTGTAAAGTGCATGTAATCGAGAGAAAAATCTCTGCTGCTAGAATTCCCAAATAGAATGGAGTAGTTGAAAGAAGAAACCGAATTGTTCAAGAAATGGCAAGTATAATGTTACTAGCAGCTAACTTGTAGCCCAATTTTTTGAAAGAAGAAGTCGAGACAACGGTTTATACCTTAAATCAAACACAACTAAGAAAAAATAATGATAAGACTCCATACGAATTATGGAAAGGGAGACCTGCTTCAGTAAATTACTTTAGGATTTTTTGGAAGAAAATGTTTCATGAAGATCAATGATGACTCACCAGGAAAATTTGACTCTCGGGTTGACGGAGGAATATTCTTTGGACATTCTATAAGGGGCAAAGCTTACAAATGCTATAATAATCGACTACGAAAAATAGTAGAAATCATTGATGTAAAGATTGACGAAGATCTTCCAGAAAAATAAATTGAACTCCATGAAGAAGAATATATTCTTAATGAATTCGAAGAAGAACCTCGAAAAGAATAAAAAGGTCAAGAACTTGAAAAGGAACCTTCACAAACTCCTTCAAATATAAAATTCCTTCAAAAAACCATCTGTAAGAACAGATTATTGGGAATGTCGATGAGGGAATACAAACTCGAATATATCTTCAATAAACAATAACCATAGGAGCTTGAAAACCATTATTATGTGCCTGCACGGAGGAGATTGTTGGGAAGATATTTTTTATCTGGAAAAAAATAGAATGAAGATTGAAATAATGGCCGCAAACCTCCATTTTCTCAAAGACTTGGTTCTTATCACTATTAATCCTTGGCCTTTGTCCTTCTTTATTCCTTCATTCATCATCTTGTCCCGAAGATGGATCCTCGTTGGGATTCGAAACATCGACCATTGTTTTATAACACTGTTGATAATTCGAATATCTCTTCAATAAACGAAAACAACAAGAGCTTGAAAACCATTATTATTTCCCTACACGGAGGGGATTGTTGGAAAGATATTTTTTATCCGGAAAAAAACTAGAATGAAGATTGAAAGAAGGGTCGCATACCTCCATTTTCTCAAAGACTTGTCGGCTCTTATCACTATTAATCCTTGGCCTTGGTCCTTCTTTCTTCCTTCATTCATCATCTTGTCGTGAAGATGGATCCCTGTTGGGATTCGAAACATCAACCATTGTTTTATAACACTATGGATAATCCAGAGATCTCTTCAATATACATCTGTTGTTGATTGTTGTACACAAATACTATGGATGAAGGAATATTTGAAGGATGTCAACATAGAAGCAAAGCAACCAATCACCATTTGTTGTGACAACACTAATGCCATCAGTATTTCAAAGAATATGGTGATGCACTCAAAGAACAAACATATTCCAATTAGATACCACTTTCTTTGTGAACAAGTTTCTAAACAAAATATCAAGTTGGAATACGTCAATACAATGGAGAAAATTGCAAATATCTTTACAAAACCTCTTCCATGAGAAGCATATGAACATCTTCGCTAAAAGATGGGGGTCATTGATCTTGCATCACATTAAATCAATCAAGCGAAGAAGCACAATGATAGCTGAAGCAACATGACAGGGGGGAGCAGTTTGATAGGGGAAGTACGTGGGCACCCCATTTTCCATTGATGTCAAAGGGGGAGAAAATATTGGAATATTTCCATCAATGAAAAAGGGGGATATTGTTGGTCAATAATTATCATTAATGGAAATATCATTGATGAAAGTATAAATACTTGATGAAGCTATCCATATTCACTTAAGGAGCTCACTGTTCAAGCTACTCTTCATCCCTATCTAAAATGAAGCCTCTTTTTCCATCACTCTTATGCACAGTTATGGTGTTTGATGAAGATTGGAATACTAAGTGATGACATGATTAATGATTGAAATAAACATTCCTAATGATACTGCCTATAACATATCTTTACGCCACTATGTAATACACTCGGTGTTGAAGTCCTACCATGATCCTATAATGAAGGTGTTAAAAAATGAAGAAGCCAAAACCATGAAGAAGCCTAACAAGAGAAGCCTATCTTCCCTACCTCAAATTCTGCACTAATTAATGAACAGTCACAGTCATTTTTTTTTTTTTACTATCTTAGAGGCAGCCTCTCAATTTGATACCTACGCCATATTTTAGAGCATAATTTTGACTTTCCAATGAGCTATTACTTGGCCTAAAACTCCAAGTTGTTTGGGAGATATAAATTTTCAAGATAAGGAAATTACTAGTGGAGATATTGTTTATATTAACCTCGGTCCATTCCTACTACCAGAAATCCTTTCCGTAGCTCGGACTTCTCACCACAAAACATATGTCTACTTTTGTAGCTCGAACTTCTCACTATATCTCGGACCTATTTAAAGTGGCTCCTATCTGAAGTTGCGGTAACTTGTGTGAAATTATAGTCTTGCTCCTATTTGAAATAGTTGTGGGTTAGACTTGGTATATTGCTCAAATATGAGATCATTATAGAGTCGGTGGATCCTATAAAAGTGGATATTATAGACTTGGTGGAGCCTAGAATTGTGGGTGCTTAGTACTAAGGAAGTTCAGACTTACTGTAACTTGCAATTACCTCAGACTATGTCTTCAACTGTTGTTTCCTATTAGAATTGTTGCTCTTACAAATTGCGGATTGCACATGTGAAATTTTCGGTCAAAATTTAGTGAAATGTGATATTTGGACAATGATAACACTTCAGCTTTATGGACTACATTGAAGTTGTGGTGCATAAGTCTTGGCATGGAGCAGTGTTGAATTCTTGGCATGGTGCAGTGTTGAATTCTTGGCATGGTGCAGTGTTGAATTCTTGGTGTGGTGCCAAAATCTTTGTGCAGTGCTGAAGTCTTGGTGCATAATTGATGAAGTGTGGTGCACGATAGATGGTCCGGTATGGTGCAGATTGGTGCAATGGAGAATTTGTGAAATAATAGTATAGTAAAGAAGCGAAGAAGGATTGGTATCCTTGGGGTAGGAGCTCCTAAACACAAGGTTGCTGCCTTGGAGAAGATAGGGTCAAAGCCCTACAGGTTGGAGCCTCATCAAAATCCAAGTTGGTGCTTGGAAACAGGTTGGTGCGTGGATTTTTGAAGGGTTGGAACCCTCACATCTCATTGTACTCATTCATTTGAAAAAGAATGATTATCCTTCTTGTTTCATAATAAAATTTTTCATTTCTCTTATTTTAATTTTGAAGAATATAGCTAGTTAAAATAACAATTGAAAAGAAATATTGATTCACCCCCCTCTTAGTATTTCCAACACTTACAAGTAACAATTTATGATTATGAATGTTTATCTCAATTCATTGTCATAACTATGCTTGATTGACATAGTTCTTGGTTTTCCTTTTGAAATTTTTGGTACCATGTTAAACATGGAGAATTGTTTTTTATTGTTTCCACATAAGTCACAGACTATAAAGAAATTAGTCAATCCCCACACCAAAAAGAGTTTTGGTAAACATAATGCTTCATAACTTGATATTTGAATGAATAACATTTGATAGGCGGGAAGGATCTAAGGAAACCTTAGTTATGGCGGCGACTCACTATAGGGCATCGGGGGGTTAGTGACTATGGATTTCTATGTTTTTCTTTGTTATCTCCTACTTCTGCCTTGGTTCTGCAGGTGCACTTTATCTGTCGTTTTTTGTCACGGTATTCTTTGTTGGATTCAATAGACATCTGGATGGGGTCATCATTTGAGGGCATATGATTTCAGACATCATTATTCTATTCCTTATAATGTTATATTTTATTGTATGGATGATGAAGAGCTCGTAGATTATGAGCCAGAGGATTAGCCTTGTATGGTATATTTGTGTCTTATCTCCGTCAATTGGAATCGTCCCCTGACCTTGCAGGGTCCTTATTGTATACATCTAGTTGTTTCTCTCCATTGCTCATTGTTCCAGATATGGCTCATGAAAATACTTCCAAAGATGTGGATGATATGGTGTCATATTCTTAACCAACTCCTTGCTTATGGGAGGACATCCAACAACTCTCGGCAGGTTGGAGTTTAGGCTCGATTGGTTTGGTATGGGGTTCGGGCCTATGAAGGCCAGTTTCATTAATTATTTTTCTGTTAAACAAACCTCTGTTTATTAGTTTGGTATCTCATGATTTGGCCGAATTTGGTTTTTACATTAGTGTCTTAAGGGATTTTAGGCCGGAAATTCCTAGTCTAATCAATGTTCTGGTGTCAGATTTCAATTGTTTTCAGTTTCCCAACCCTATCAGTACTGAACCCATTCAACATCAATGTTCATAGCTTCTAGTAACCCAAGATAGGTTGTCTCAATACAAGGGTTTCCCCTCAAAACCCAACTTGCTATTACGTTTAAGAAAACATTCTAATTATATTAGGACTATTCCCAAGAAGCCTCGTTGTAACTGCAAGAAATCTTGCCCAAAGGTGGCACTAGTGTTGGGGGGGAACATTTGTATGGAGAGGACTGCAGTCATGGTGGAATCATCGCTTGTTGGGAGGGTACAATGCCACCATTTTTCAATTAAAACCCTAAGGGAGTGAGTCACTTGTGACATTGTGCCTTTGGTTTAGGCACTACTAGAAGTGGAGCTTCTTGCGAAAGGGTGGATTCACTTAAAATTTGCAGCTTCAGAGGATGCCAAACTCGTTGAAGAAAGGGTTTGGCATATCGATTCATCCCTTTCCATTTTTAAATTTTGGTTGCCACTATTCAATGCTAATAAGGAGCAGTGGGATCTAGTTCCCCTTTGGGTTCAATTGTCGAGTTTTCCATTCGATTATTGGGTGGATGAGATTTTTCAGGAAACTGGAAACACTATTGGCACATATTTGGCCCATCATTATTTATATATCTCATCATGAATTTTGATTATGACTCACATTTTGGTTAAGGTGGACCTCAGAGATGGTAGTCTTGAAGAAATTGACCTTGTAAGCAAAGTTGGGTACATTCAGGAACTTGATTAGGAAGGTGTTCCTTTCCACTGTTGTAGGTGTCACCGATATGGTTGCCTAGTAAAACATTGTCCAATGGTTCATTCTGCTTCAGCGGATGAGGAGAATTTATTTTGGGAAGATATGGGGCTTCCGAACGGGATGCCTTCTTCTAGTGGGGAGACATGTGTTCCTCCTATGCATTCAAAAGAGATAGTATCTATGGTTGCTTCTCTTCAGTTGGATCATATTCATGTGGATGGTGGTTCGCTGGATCCCCCGAAGCATTTTGTTACAGGTAACTCAATCAGAGTGTAGACAGTCTCTCTAAAGAGGCTCTAGACTTGGCTCAGGATTGTTGGTGGATCAAAGAGTTCCGTGGGGGCATTGTTACTACATCTTTCAGTTGGTTCATAGGTCCACCATACAAGCAGAGTATCTTTAACAATTCGTTAAGATAGTCTATGAGCTTCTACTTTTTGTTTTTTTAATTATTATCTACAAGACTCTATTTTATATGGACATTATTTATGTTCAAATTTTGTATTAAAAACATGATATTATATGCACTCACTTGTCGGTGAGCTTCTTAGTCTTACGTATATTGGGGATCTTTGTTTACTATTAACCCTTAACTGACATATTTGTATTTTTCTATGCATTTATGTATTTGAAAAAACCGCGTACACACTCTAGTGTGCTTACAAAATGTAATGTTTATTACTATTAATAAAAATTACAGTTTTTTTTTCTTTGGAAAAAAAATGTTTCCCTATAAGAAGAAGAAGATGACATTTCAGGACATTACAATAAAGTCAAAATAAATAATACCTTCATTAGAAGACTTTAAAGATATTTAGAAGGTGAATTTTCAAAAAAATCAAAATTCAATATCAAGGATGCAAAAAGAAATTGACAAAATTATCTCAAATAAAAATGAAGAAATATCTTGCTTGAAACATCATGGTATTAAATTACTTGCATGAGTCAAGAATTTTAAGGCTACGAATAAAAAAAAAGGTCTTGAAAAGAAACTCAATGAAGGTCTATAGTAACAAAATGAAGAAAGTTGTTGCTTGAAGAGCCTTAATCAAAAGTTGCCAAAAGAAATTAGAACATTAAAAAAAAGAGAAACTTGAGTATCAAAACAATGAGAATAAAATCTATAAATCAAAAGAGGAAGAACTTTCAGGTCTAAAGAATCATGATCAAAATCTACTCACTCAAATTAAGTAGCTTAATTTGATCAACAATCATTGATATGTAGAATAGAACAATTTATCTAGACAATATTATCAAAGTCTTCACGTAAAAAAGTTCAAATTACTAAGGGAACAAACACAGAGACCATCAATCTCACAAGTCATAGAGATGCCAATCCAATTAAAGTCAAAACATACTCAGAGGTTACCATACAAACAACGGAAATACCAAGTGAAAATCTGACAATCAACCAAGCAACATTAGTGCATAAACAAAATCATATTCTTGTAATAAATCAAGAAAACACCACAAGCATGATAAAGGAAAATAATGTGACAAAAACTCCTTAATTACATCCAAATCATAATCAATATCTCTCAGGTGGGAAACAAATGACTTTTCTTCTAAAAAATATTATTAATAGCACAATTAAGTCTCATCTTGGATATCAAATAAGTGCAAATTTTAGTCAATTGGGATTATATCGGGTGGATGGGCAGAATGGATGTTATATTCCCCACCCACGTTCAAATCTATGTTATTGACATGATGAGGTAAAATGACTTGATAAATATTGTTGTAATGGATTTGTGTATTGTGAACTCTTAATTAAGTATACCTGTGGGTTGGCCTTGTACCAACGACCTCACTCTAGCCCTCGATTTGAGAGGGGAGTTGATTTATTTCTTCCGAAAAAAATGCAAAGTTCCTCAAATGATTGAATTAAGATGGTTAGATCATTTTTCATTTCAAAAAAATTTCACAACACTTGGTGATTCATATCATCTTGTATCATCGAAGGTGAAGGCTCTGAGAATTGGAAAATATGCGAGAGAATTACAAGTCAAATAAAAAGATATCAATCCTTTCCAAAAATATGCTTTGAGGATAAAACATTTCTTTAAGGGAAGATAATGTAATGAATATAAAAATATAGATAATTACTAAAATGAAAGGTCGTATATTTTCTAAGCAACATGACTCTTCATGAAAGGACACTCCCACCTAAGTATATATATGGGGCTCTCATTTGTAAATAATAATATATCAATTATTCATACATTATTCAATGTATATTTTATCCTCAATGTATTACTTTATTATATTCTAATCTTGGATAATTAATTCATGAGCTAGGTTTGGGTATCATAGTTTGAAGAAACCAAGGTAAAATTATTATAATTTTGTATACTTACTTGATTAGTTCTTATTGCCACAATTATGAAATATTAAAGCCACTATGCATCTATTGGCATTAGTTTCACTAAAATTTTGGCTTTATATCAAAATATATTTGATCTACAACAAGTGGGTTCATCACTAGAAAATCCCTAATTATCATATTTTAAATTAGTTTTAAATCAATTTTTAGAACTTCGACTTAGATGCTTCTAAATTTGGTTTCTTTTGATTCTATATAACACGTTACAAAAATTGATCTGAATGGCGGCATCTTCTTTTCCCCTTGAAAAAACTATGAAAAGGAAAAAAAAATTCCACTTTATTTCAAATAACGAGCTATAATACCACTTGTAATGTACCTTGATATATAAAAGGAAAAAAATATAAACTCTTAGCTTGAGAAATAAACTCTTAAAGTTCAAAAATACCACAGTACATCCACATAAGAATAGACACAAGAATATAGAGAAGAACCCTTAAAGTAGGGTAATACCATCAATTACTCCTTATACAAGGTATCACTACACAAACCAAGTTTCTATGATACAATTATCCAGCATATCCAATACAATGATACTCGTGTATTTATATGTTTTCACGATTATTCCTAGGGATCTATGCTAGCTACTTTTTATTATATTATTTCCTCTAAATAGCTACTAAGCTTATTTATTATCCACCAACTACCAAGTGGACATATTCCATGATTATGGCCATGCTATAATCATTATCTCTTTGGATAAGTCCCTAGGCCCCCTCATATTATCCTCCATATGTGCATTACAAATTGTACTTGGTTTGTCCACCTTGACTTTTCTCTTCGCATTTTCCTTTGGTAGATGGACAAAGGATGTTCTCCCAAAAGAATATCCAAATCTTGGATCACCTCCATCCAACTAGATATCTCCTTATCCCTCTACATCCTAAGAGTTAGCAAACCCAATGATAGAGGATATTAGCCTTCTTTCCTCAATTCAATTATTCCATTTAAAGTTTTTACCTCTTGATGATCTTCCCTCTTAGATATGACACTCCCTTCAATTATCTTGGGAGGAGATAACTTCACCTTCCTTCGTCTATCCATAACTTCTTTAATCAAATAATTCAATTTAAATCCTTTTGCATTCTTTATTTTTTGTTGACTAATTATGGGTTTATTGGGAGGAACCCTAGCAAGTTCCAACAAGGGTTGAATTCCCTTCCCTCCAGAGTCTGAAGAGACACCATATGCTATTTTTGGTGAGTAATATAGCCCTCCTTTCGAATGATTACCCACAATGCCCTTATAAATATCCTCATCATCATGAGAATTTTTCTTTCAAATTGATCTTCCAATTCTTGTGCTTGGCCTTACCCCTTTGCATTGAGGTCGCTGCCTTGTGAATGATCAAGGATTCTTTCACTCCTAGGATTAATCCCTAATGGCCACCAATGCTCTTATCATTTAATGAAGGGGAAGAAACTTTTTTATTAACCTTTTCCTTATCAAATAAACTCCCACCCTTAGCCAAAGGGCATTCAATCTGTAAATGACCAAATTAGCGACATCGATGACATTAAAAATAAATATTTTAATCATATATAGTGTGAAAAGCTCCACCCCTCATGTTATATTTTTACAAAGTATAGAAGTCCAATCCTAAGATCCATCTCAACTCACACTATAACTACAATTATGTTAGAAGCACGATGATATGGGCCAAAATGAATGAAGTTACCTAAAACATTCTCAATTCCCACTAGAATGTCATCTTTCCAAAGCTCGATTGGAACCCCATAGAGTTCTACTTGAAGAGATTTACAAAGGTAATAGTTGGGAGCAAAGAGGTGTTCCCATGCTTTTAATGACATAAAAGTATTTCTTTATAACTAGTGCTTTGATTTTACGATCTCCACGTCCTTCTCATGCTTGAATATGAATATATTCTAACCCTTTGATGGAATATGAAATATTGGAACACATCTTAACATTAGTTTCTAGTTTTGGTCTATCCATTGTCCCATGGTTGCTTTTCAGATATACATTTGGTGAAGCTTCCCCACCAAAGCTCACTATTCATAATGTTGTATCTCCTAAAACTAGATTATTTTTGTGACTAAACATCCAACTTAGGGTTTGTAGCCTCATGATCACCATGCACAATTGAAGCCAAAGTGGCCTTATAATGTCTTTCGTACATGAATAGTGTATCATTGTCGATCAAATTTGACAAAGGCGCATGTTGAACATCATAACCTTGCATCACATCGAAAAAACTTTTGAAAGAACTTTTTAGATTTTGGAAAGTGCATTTTTGGAAGTTTTCCACCTTAGAGCTTGGCGAGTTAGCTCAAGTGGTTGAGTGTTGTAAATTACAAGCAAGATGTCACAGGGTCCACCTTTGTGGATATTGTATATTCCACTCAATCCCTCTGTCAAGTTAGGTTGCCAAAACTAGAACCAATCAATTTACCTGTAATATCCCCAAAAGGGGTTTAACGGTAATAAAAGAACAAATAGACAATAAACTGCAACAAAATGAAAAACGACATTAAGAAATAAAAAATGAAGCCAAAACCAGTTGAGCCAATTTTATTAATTTATGTGGGAAGATTACAATGAAGGTGCTCAAAAAGATGGCACCTGGGCGTGTACAAGGCAGGCGGAAGTACAGTTCTAAACTCGGACAAAAATACTGCTGGAATGTTGCTCTGCGTGGCTCCTTCTTTGTGCTACCAATACTGGAACTTTTTTTGTTGGCTGGAATCAGATTTTGGTTTGAGCATGCTCTCATGCTCAGAAAATTCTTGGATTTTAACCTCGGGCTCTACTCACAATACCCACAAAAACCCATGAAGGCTTTTCAGAAATATTGACCCCGGAAATTTGCCGCATTGGGCTTGGCATGCTGCACTGTTAGGTGACTCGGCTTCCTGACTGAATCTGTTGGAAAAAGACTCCAAACTGTCACCAAAATCCCTGGTAGGAGGTGGCTAGCCTCCCCTCCAACTCCTCCGACAACTCTCCTCCTCAGTTTCTTCCCTCAACTGAACTGTGCAATCCTTGCGTTGTATGAGTAGTCTCCACGTTGTCCTAGAGGGACTATGTATCCCTGCTGGTATGGCCCTACAAAATTCTCACAAAATATGTGGAACTCCTCTCCTAAGAGGGCTGCCACTCGAAGTCCCCCGAGGTAGAGGTTGAGATCTCCACTCGGAAATCTATGTGCTAAACAACACTGCAGACTTGGCTAAACAGCTGAAGCGTGCTTCAGTCAGTCAAGACTGAAAATTAGATAGATGAATGAATGAGGAATGAGATGAATGAATGAGGAATGAGATTCTCTCGTTCCCTTTTGTCTAAAATGAGCCATCAACATTCCCTTGGGCCCATAAGCTCTGTGATGCCCCTCCTCTGGCCTATCACTGTGCTGCCTCTCCCACACAACTGCATGGGACGTTGCTCCATTCATTGGGTGGCCACATGGACCCCACTTCAGCCGCAATATTTGTCTTTAGGGACTATAGGGAAGCACTTTTTCTGCTTAGTTTTATTTGTGGGTCCTCTTACCCACTTTATTTCTGCTTAACATTAGAAAAGTAAAAACTAGTCAAAAATTAATATTCCCAATTAATTGTCTGCTAATTGGGGATGTTACAGTCCTCCCCGCCATATTTTTGCTTGTCCTCAATCAACTACAAAGATGGGTGTTGAAGTATCTTCTCCCCCTCCCAAGTGGCATCCTCATCCGGGAGGCCCCTCCATCTAATTGAGTATTCCTTCACCACCATGCTCCTCAAGTGCCTCTCCCTGGTATCTAGTATGGCCTTTGGCTGAAGTACCAAGCGCCCCTCACCATCCATGGGAGGAAACTCAACTGTTATTGTCACCTATTGGCCCAAAGCCTTCTTCATGCAAGAAACATGAAATATGTTGTGCACCTGGTTCCTCGGTGGTAGCTCCAACTCATACGCTACCTCCCCCCACTCTCTGAGTGACCTTGTAAGGCCCATAGAAGCGTGGTTTCAGCGTCTCTACACCCTTCTGCTTCAGCGTGGATTTCTTCTATGGTTGGAGACATAGGTACACTAAACCCCCAACCTTGAATTGCATCTCCACGCGGCCCCTGTCAGCGTAAATCTTTTGTTGATTTTGTGCGGCCCGCGAGTTTTCCTTGAGAGCCCCAGAGATATCTTGGCTCTCCTAGACCCACTCCTTGGCCCTAGATGCCTTGTTGTCTCCAAACATGACATCAAAGAGAGTTAAGGCATCATAACTATATAATGCATGAAATGGAGACATACCTATGGACATGTGGTATGTAGTGTTATGACAGTACTCCCCCATGTGCATCCATCTCAACCATGCCTTCTACTGCCCGGTGACATAGTTTCACAAGTAGCCTTCCAGTGACTTGTTAACTATATATGTCTGGTCATTCGTCTAGGGGTGGTAGCTTATACTAGGAGTGAGATCCGCACACACCAACCAAAACAAATCATGCCAAAAGCCCCCCATGAAGCGGTTGTTTCTGTCACTAACAATGGTCTTGGGAAGACCATGCAACCGGAATACCTCCCTAAAGAACAATTCGGCCATCTGTGAGTCTGTGTACTTGGCTGAGATCGCAAAGAAGTGCATGTACTTGGTCAAGCGATCCACAACCACGTAGACGCAGTCTTTTCCCTGTACCATGGGCAACCTCGTGATGAAGTCCATCGAGATATCTTTCCATTTCCCCTTAGGAATGGGGAGCAACTGAAGTAGCCCTGTTGTGTGGCTCATCCCTCCCATATGTCACAAAACATCATCCTTAATGCCCTTCCATGAAACTTCTCCCTGATGGCCCTGTAAGTTTTGGTGTACCCCTGGTGCCCTACCAATGGTGAATCATGGGTTACGTAAAGGATCTTCTCCCGCAGCTGGAAGTTGGCCACTAAGTAGATCATGTCTTTGCATTAGATCACCCCATCCATCACCTGGTAGTGGTCATCAGTCACCTGCCCCTCCAAGACCTCACATGCAAAACGGTCCTTGGAGTACTCCACCGCAAATGAGCCTTCCAATCCAGCTCAGCACTCAACAATGAAAAAGAAGTTGACCTCCTGGACAATGCATCAGTTACTACATTGTACTTCCCCTTGACATACTCTATGTAGAAGTCAGAGGCCTGAATCTTACTCACACACTTCTGTTGCCTCTCCTGCAACTGTTTCTGCTGAGGTTGTTGTGATCAGTCCTCAGTCGAAACTTGTTCCCCACCAGATACTGCTGAAACTTAGCTAGTGCATGCATGATGGTGATCATGTCCTTATCGTAGATGGGGTATATCCTCTCATGCGGAAATAGCTTCTGACTCTCGAAATATATGGGGTGCCCCCATGCATCAGTATTGCGCCTACTCCCTCCCCTCAAGCATCGCACTCCAACACAAATGGTTGTGTAAAGTTAGGTAGAAAAAGCATCGGACAACTTCTCATCACCTCCTTGAGCCTCTCAAAATCCCTATGCACAGTCTCAGTCCAACTGAAATCCCCCCTTTTGGTGAGATCCGTGAGGGTTGTTGCAAGCTGCGAAAATCTCTTGGCGAACTTCCTGTAGTAGGTACAAATACCCACAAACCCCTGAAGTTTCGTCGCATTATTAGGCTCTGGCCAATCTCGGATGGCCCTAATATTCTCCTTGTGGACTCTCACTCCATCCACCCCAATGATATGCCCCAAATAGAGCATCTTTGTCAAGCCAAACTCACACTTAGTTAGCTTGGAGTAGAACTGCTGCTCCTCCAGGATACGCAATACTGTCTCTATGTGTTGTAAGTGCTCCTCCCATGTGCGGTTGTATATCAGGATATGACCAACACAAAATTCAGTTGACAACGAAAGATGTGGTTCGTGCAAGACTGGAAAGTAGCTGGAGCATTGGTCAGCCCGAAGGGCATCACCAAGAAATTGAAGTGGTCGTAGTGACATCAAAACACATTCTTGGGGGCATCCTTGTCCCTCACTCGAATCTGATGATACCTCGACCTTAGATCAATCCTGGAGAAGAAATTTTCTCCCTCAAATCATCCATCAAATCATCGATCCTGGGGATTGGGTAGCAGTTCTTCATAGTTTTCTTGTTCAGGGCCCTGGATTCTATGCACATCTACAACGTCCCATCCTTCTTCTTCACCAAAACAACTGAAGAAGCGAAAGGAATCGTGTTGGGCATGACGTGCCCTAATGCCAAGAGCTCATGGATAGCTCTCTCAATCTCGTCCCTATAGGCCTTGGGATGCCTATAGGGGGTGGTGATCATGGCTTGAATTCTGAGCTCCAACTTGATAGTGTGCTCAAACCCCTGGTCAGGTGGCTACCATGGTGGAATGTCCCCAAAAACCGTAGAGTAACGGTCTAAGAGAGCCTGGATATCAAGGTGCATGGGCTAACCTGAAACACTTGCATTCGAGATTCTCAACTCAACTGCCCACTCTATGTCTCTCCGCTTGAAATCTGCCTCCGTCCTATGTGCAGAAACTGTCTGAGGGGGTATGTATGTATGCTCCTAAGCATCACATGTTTCCCACTCTTCTTATCCATGAACTCCATCTCTAGTGTCTGCCAATCAATAGTGACTCTACCAAGAGTGATAAGTCACTAAACCCCCAACACCATGTAAGTGTCTGGAATTTCGACCACAAAAAAATGGTTTGTCAATGAGTATGTCCCCATGGTCACTGTCAAAGCTGGGACATAATGCATGCACTTCATGGTCCTGGCCCCCGGAACTAGCACCGAAAACCCATCAAATCTCTCTATCTGTATGCCCCTTCTTTGCACCATATGAGCATAGATGAATTTGTGTGTAGCTCTACTATCCACTAACACCAAGACACGTTGTCCCTGAACAGTCCCCCGGACCCTCAGCGTTAGGTGCTTGGGTACCCCTTGCAAAGACGCAAGGACCCCTCCTGTCGATGAAAATGTTGATCCTCTTGCTGCTGGAGGAGGTGGTGGCGGAGGATCCTCCCTTGGTGTTCCTATCTCAGTAACTCCTCCCATCTCAAAGAATTCCTCCTCTTCCCCTTCATTGTCAGAGAAGACCTTAATATAGTGTGCCTTCCCTCCGACACAGCGATGACCCGGTGCCCATGGTTCTTGGCAGGTGAAGCAGAGCTTCTTCCGCCTCAAATCCCTCCGGGTCTCATCATCCAATGGCCCTCGACCCGGGTTTCCTCTCGGGGGTGGAGCTTTTATGCCCCTCCCTCTCTGCTGGAAAGCCAGTCTGTTGGGCATGGGAGCCCTCGTCCTCGGTAGAGCATCCTGTAAATATAAAATCCTCCCAACTGTGTCCTACAAGGTAGTGGGCCGATTAGATCTCACTAGCCCACGCAAAGGTTCTGTCAGACCGTTTATGAACATATAAATCCTCCTTGGTTCCGACAAATCTAGAACCATCACTGAGAATCTCATGGATTCTAAAATGTAGGTCTTCAGGTTTCCCAATTGTTTGAGCTTGGTCAGCTCCACGAAATGCTCCTCCGGATCCTTCTGATCAAGTCTCTCCAACACCCTCCTGGTAAAATCATCATACGTTGTCACTCCTGAGTGACCCAGCATGGTCATCCCATGAAACCACCAGTCATGGGATTCTCCCTCTAGGTGTAGCACAACCACCTTGATGGCCTCTACCTTCGTCGTTTGGTTAAGCTAGAAAAAGATGTCCAACATCTCCACCCAAGCTTTGGCTGAACATTTTGATGACCCATCAAAAGTTGGTAGAAAAAATCTGCCCACGGTACACTACAGATCATTGGCCTGTGTGTACGCTTCTCCTCTAGTTTGGCCCTTCTGTCTGTTGTTGTTCTTCAGCTGAAATAACTCATTGAAGGTGAGAGCACCTCCAAACTCCGACCCATAGGACTGATACTCTACGAAATAATCTCCGTAGTGAGCCACCTCCGGCTCTTGCATACCTCTTGCTCCTGCTCCCGAAGCCAGAAACGTGGGGATGGTAGAGAGTGGGGGAGTGTGTGGCACCACCTGCTTCTCAATGTTAGGACCGGGTGGATGATATGAAGTGTTGGATCCTTCCTCGTTCTATAATTCCCCTTAAATCCCCTTCTGCTTATTGTCCCCACTAATATTCTGCCCCATCTCCTCAATCCTCTTAGTGAGGTCTTGTATTGATTTCAGAAGGAGTTGAGCAAACTCCCTCCCCTCATCTCTTTCCTCTGCCATAGGTGCATTTCCTCTTTCTTCTACCATCGGAACACTATCAACCTGGTCGAGTGTAATCTCGAGCCTCCTTTCTCTGTTTATGTATCTCTTCCTTCGGTGAGTGATGTTTTGCCTATCCTCTGGTGTCATAGATTGTGTGCTCCACAGGTTGAGCCACTCTATGAGCTCTAATACCACTGTAATATCCCCAAAAGGGGTTTAACAGTAATAAAAGAACAAATAGACAGTAAACTACAACGAAATGAAAAACGACTTTAAGACATAAAATGAAGGCAAAACCAGTTGATCCATTTTATTAATTTATGTGGGAAGAGTACAATGAAGTTGCTCAGAAAGATGGCACTTGGGCCTGTACAAGATAGGATGAAGTACAACTCTAAACCCGGACATAAATATTGTTGGATTGCTGCTCTGTGTGGCTCCTTCTCTGCCCTGCCAATACTGGAACTATTGTTGTAGGTTGGAATAGGACTGTGGTTAGGGACTGCTCTCGTGCTCAGAAAATTTTTGGCTTTTAACCTCAGGCTCTACTCACGAGACCCACAAAAACTCATGAAGGGTTTTTCAGAAAGCTTGACCCCGAAAATTTGCCCCTTTGGGCTTGGCACACTGAACTGCTCAGGGACTCAGCTTCCTGACTGAATCTGCTGTAAAAAGACTCTAAATTGTCACCAAAATCCCTGGTAGGAGGTGGTTAGCCTCCCCTCCAACTCCTACGGCAACTCTCCTCCTCAGCTTCCTCCAGCTCCTTCCCTCAACTGAACTGTACAATCCCTGCGCTGTTTGGGAAATCTACACACTGTCCTGTAGAAACTACGTATCCCTATTGGTATGGCTCTGCAAAATTCTCACACAATAGGTGGAACTCCTCTCCTGAGTGGGCACTCGAAGTCCCCCGAGGTAGAGGTTGAGATTACTCGAAAATATTTGTGCTAAACAACACTACAAACTTGACTAAACAACTCAAGCGTGCTTCAGTCAGTCAAGACATAAAATTAGATAGATGAATGAATGAGGAATGAGATGCTCTCATTCCCTTTTGTTTAAATTGAGCCTCCAGCGTTCCCTTGGGCCCACAAGCTCTACGCTGCCCCTCCTCCGGCCTATCCCAGGCAACCACCTAGGACGTTGCTCCATTCGTTGGGTGGCCACATGGACCCCACTTCAACTACAATATTTGTCTTTAGGGACTATAGGGTAGCACTTTAGCTGCTTAGTTTTATTTGTGGGTCCCCTTACCCACTTTATTTTTGCTTAACATTAGAAAAGGAAAAATTGTTCAAAAATTAATATTCCCAATTAGTTGTCTGCTAATTGGGGATATTACATTGCCCTAGGCACCATCCTAAAAATAAGGTGAAGTGCTCAATGCATGGGATGCATATTTTTATTGAAAAAAAATAAAAATAAAAAATCCACCTTTCTAAATCATTTTGGTAGAATATTAGATATAAGGGGGAGACTAAAGTATGTCAATTCCTTTCCCTCCAATAGTGGACCTTGGATTCCACCATCCATTAGATCTAGAAGTAGATCTAGGGTTTTCACCAATATTTGATTCTAAAATCCTATCTATTGGAAAGGAAGGAACCAAATCTATATACTTAACATAATCACGTAGTGTAGAAGCCCCAAATGAAAAAAAAAAAAAAAGAATTTTGCCCCAATCCCTCCAAAGGATCCACTAAGTAATATACTAGTTCTATACTCCTTTCATATTCAACCCATAACCCCTCTCCTCTCCTCACATAAAGGTTCCAAGGACTCGAGGATGTACTTGCATTACTTGGGAATTTTATAACAATTTTGGTTCAGTGGGAAAACCAATCAAAAACTTCAATGAAAAATTCAACTCGACTTTACATGAAATTCCCAAGCCTCTAGGATAAGTGTAACCTCTTCCATTGCTATATGATTACCATATCTCAAAATGTTACATATATTTTGAAATAAAAATAGGTTGATCTAAGCCCACATCAACAATAACATTAAATTTTGAAAAGAATATGGAAGAGCTAGTTTTACTTCCCTACAATACTCAGTGTTACAATTCAAAATGATCAAATTACTAAGAAACCTGGGCTAGAAGAAAAAAATGGCTTGACTAAGCTCCTTATGAGAATGATCAATAAGAGCACTATAATGGATAGTAAAATAAATGCATGATTTCCAACAACTTAAGACCTAAGCCTCCACCCTAATTATTACAAAACATGACAACTAAGCACCATGTCCCGCCTCTTTTTGGTGCATCTTCTTGAACTTGCTCCCATACTCAAGTGTTAGAAATTTCATGCTTCATTCTTATGTCTTTTCTTTTAGTATTTTGTTTACTTAAATCTATGATTTATTACTTGCATTTTTCAATTTGTCATTCTTACATTTAGCCTTATTTTGTTTAATTTGTTGCAAATTATCTCTCATTATTTTTGTTTGTCCCTTACCATTTTATTTTAAGTCAATTCCTTAAAATTTTAGATACTTTTTTTATCACATTAATTGTGCAGTTCTTTGACTTTGTCCCATTCCCTATATATTTGGTTCCTACAAAAAAAAAAAACTTTTTTTTGTAACTTTATTCATGTAAACTTGTATTTGAATTCAATAATCTCTATCTTACTCTTGTGATGGTTTAATTCCAATATTTTTAATATAGCTTTTAATATTTTTTGTCATTTTTTTTTTTTTGAATTTAATAATCTCTATCCTACTCTTGTGATTATTTAATTCCAATATTTTTAATATAGCTTTTAATTTATACTAGTAATCCATCTTTATTTAAATTTTAGTTATTAAAATAATGTTTTATCATAACCGATAATTCTCCACTTACGTCCTCCTTCCTTTTCTCCAAGTTATATATTCAAACACATTCTAATTAAGTTGTAACAATTACTCCTAACATTCAATTCTTCTAAAACTTTTTGTTTGAAAAATATGTTATGCAACTTTTAATCCAAAATAAAACTAATTTTTTTTAAGTCAACTTACACAAACCCCACTTTTTAAATCTTCACCTCGATTTTTTTCCTCATATAGTTCCCTTGAAAACTTGAAAACTTATTATTATTTAATTTACCATATCCCCTCCTTTGTAATTCTTCACCCTACATTTGTTTTTAGTATTATACTATCTAATAAAAACTGATTTAAAACTTCCCCTTACCCTTCCTCCAAGTATTTACCTCGTTTGTTAAACCTCAATCCATTATAGCTATAAAATTGACCACCTTTCCATTCCACGCCCCCTTCTTTTACATTTAATTTCCAATAAAAGGAATATAACAAATATAATTATCTAACTTTAACCCACTATATTTATGTGTATGTATACTTTGAATTATTTAACTTATCCTAATTTTTTCCTTTTTAAAATTTTACCTATAAATTGTACTAGTCTACCTCTAAGGATTTACTAAAATGACATCAATGAAATGTGAGAAAAAAATCTCTTCATATTTTTCACAATTTTATTTTTAATTAAAAAAGACTAGCCATTCTTTCTTTCTTCCTATTGCATGTAGCAATTAATAATTTTTTTATTAAAATATTTTTTTCCGAAATCTTTGCATCTTACTTATCTAGCTTTGCAAAATCTATTTAAACCAGAAGTATGGTAAATAAATAAAAATATAAATAAACTAGAGGTATTGTAAATAAATAAAATATTTTTTTACATTTACTCCATAAACCTCTTTGTATTTATGAAAACTCAAAAAAGAGGTTTTATTTAGGTGAAGCCTATGGGCCAAATATCATGGGACAAATTATTAGTAATACCATAGGCTAAATACCATGGGCCAAATACCATATTTATAAAAGAGGTGTGGTAAGTAAATAAATATAAAAGAGGTATAAATAGGTATGGTAAATAAATAAAAATATATCAAATGGGATTAGAAATCAAAATCTAATTATATACCAATCCTATGGGCCAAATGCCATGGTAAATAAAAGAGATATAGTAAATAATAAAATTTAAGTAAACCAGAGATATCATAAATAAATAAAACCTCTTTTTATATTTACTGCATAATCCTCTCTATATTTACTAACACTCAAAAAAGAGATTTTATTTAGGTTAAGTCTATGGGCCAAATACCATGAGCCAAGTTTTTTTTAATAGAAACGGTTATATTATATTAATTCAAGAAGCCCGATGCCAACTCCCAGGGCAATTACATCTGGAGACCCGAGGTCTAAGGGGCTTCCCATCAAGTATAATTCACCTACGATGCTTCTTACCTTAGGAAGGCTCCTATTTTCGGTCATTCTAGCAATTTCCCAAAGGCTAGCAAACCTTCTTATACAAACAAACTGTTGGAGCAGAAAACAGAAAAACACGACAAAGGAGAAAAGGCACACCCAACTATGGCAGGGGATCCCACATTTCCCCCTCTTCACAAAGGAGAGTTCCCGCTTAGAGGGAGACAACAATGTTGGCTTCTCGATCCGTATCTTTGTTATTTGTCCGAAGGACATGGAAGAATTGAAGATTGGCAAAGGACGCAGTCAACGTATTGATATGAGTGATCAGCCTCTGCAAACGGAGGTCCTTAAGGACCAAATTTGTCACCATCAAGCCAATGAGACTTTGTGAATCTCCTATGATTCGAGCATCCTTAATTCCATGTTTTTGAAGCTGTTTCAGACCTTGGAGGAGAGCAAGGGCTTCAGCTTGGGTGTTCGAGGTGAGCCCCAACCCCCAAGAGAAATGGAAGATAATTTCATCTTATGGGCTTTGTATGGTTCCCCCTCCTCCCGCCTTCCCCGGATTTCCTTTTGTTGCACCGTCACAAAAAAAAAAGTATGGATTTCATTGCTCCGTCACCATTTGTCAAAGTACTCATCCTCTAATATGATTTTCCAGCTTTCCCTGCTCTTCTCCACATTGCACCCTGTGGAAAATTGCAAACCCAGCTGCAAGCACCAATCCTTTTCTTGTTGATTGGAGCTATGGTCTTGCTTCTGCCCCTTGTCTTGCATAATTTTTTTGAACAGACTCCTAATTTTCACCATGGTTTGTTGCTAGTTTAGAGACTTCCCTTAAAAGATTCGGTTGTTTCTTTCAAGCCATATCTTCCAACATACGAGCTTTGGGATGATCATCCACCCCTCTCTTGGTCAACCTTTTGCGAGGAAAGCAACGGGGTACAAGGATCCCCACTTTCACAGCGAAGTCGTGATGGTGTGTTTGGGAGATTGATGCTACTGCTCCAGAGGTTCATGGCCTCCTTCCAAATGTCCCGAGTGTAGGGCACTCGAGAAAGATATGGTTCATTGTCTCAACCTACTGTTGGCAGAGAGGACAACGAGAGGGACCATGGAAGCCACATCTTTGCAAATTCTCATCTGTGAGAATGTTGTTGTGACCCAGCTACTAGGCGAACATGTCGATCTTGGGGATGCTTTTAACTTTCCAGATCCCTTTCCAAATCACAAGGTTGTTGGGGACGATGGGGATGGTCTTAAGGCACCTATAACCTCGTGCCACAGTGTAGCAACCCGTCGTGGATCCCCAACCTCTTTTGTCTTTCTTGCTTGCGTTTACAAGGGCTTTCCAGCCAACGCGATCATGAGTTTAGACCAAGCTTGTACCAATTGTGTTGGCAGATCCATCTTTTTCCACCCTGCCCAGGGGTTGTTGTCCCAATCTGATATGTCCCACGCGTGAGGCAACCCTCAGCAATCATCCAGCGTTTTAATTCATACAATTCAAGGCCGTCCCCAAGTGCTTCTCCATCCATAATTCTGTCCTCCCACATTCTGATCCACTTCCCATTGCCAGGAATCCAGTACATATGATCTCGCAGCTAAGGGAGAGCATGTTTGCACAGCAGGTGGATCGAGGAGCCATGACAAGTTGTGCGATATTTCTCCTAGCTGCGAAGTCGATTTCCGTGGTTGTATTTTTTCCATAGGGCGATCTGTGCCTACCCCGGCTTCTTTGCAACCTGTCGCCATAGAATCTTGGCTCCCAAAGCAATGTTATGATCCTTGAGATCTTTGATCTTTTATGTGGAGGCCACCTTCCATTCGCGGTATGGAAACCTTGTCCCAGCTGACCAGCGGAATCCTCTTAGCGTTATACTTCCCCCACTTCCAGAAAAAGGAGCGAAAGGATTTCTCCATCTTGCGATGAATGCCCATCGGAGCCAGCAAGATGAAGCTCTGAAAGATTGGTAAATTGTTAAGCACCGATTTGATGAGGACAGCCTTACCTGCTAAATTGAGCCACAACATGCCCCAAGTTTGCATCTTATGCTTGAATTTATCCAACAAAGGGATCCAGTCCCTCCCAGACGAGACTCCGGGAATATTGGCAGACCGAGGTATTTAAAGGAAGCCCAATTCGTGGAACCTTTGAAGCAAAATATTTTGGTGATGGTGCTTAGCTCGATTCCAAATAGGTTCCATGCATAAATGTGGCATTTACCAGCATTAAGATCACTCCCGGATTCATTACAGAAGCAATCAATGTCAAGCTTGAATCGGATGACCGAATTGGAGGAAGCACCACCGAGCAGGAGAGAGTCGTCAGTAAACAGAGCATGGTTGATGTCTCTGACTCCTCTGGCAATTCTGAGACCCATAAGCTCTTGATCAACGCGTATTTTCTCCATCATGAAGCTGAGGACAGAGGCTTGAATAACAAAGAGAAGCGAGGAGAGAGGGCATCCCTGCTTGAGACCCCAGCTGGCTTTGAAGAAATCAACAACACGCCCATTGACAAGGGGGGCAATCCAAGGTTCCATGATGCAGGCCTTGCCCAAGTTATGAAACGGATATCAAACCCAAACTTTTGCATAACCCCGAAGAGGAAATTGTGCCTCACTGTGTCAAACGCACTAGCAAGACCCAATTTGACATCCATGCTTTTTTCTCTACTTTGGATACTCGAATGTATCACTTCCTGAACAAGGATAAAATTGTCAGTTAGCTGCCTACCTTTAACAAATCCCCCTTGGTTGTCTGGAATGAGATCAGGGAGAAGGCATTTCAGCATGTTTTCCATGACTTTAGTGATGAGCTTATAGCCAATGTTGCAGAGGGAAATAGGCCTGAACCTATTAAAGGTACAAGCTCCCTTCACTTTAGGGATTAGGGCCAAGAAGGCCGAGTTTGTGCTACCTTGAGCTTATGACATGATTGACATTTTAAAATCATTTTGTGCGAGTCCCTTTTGAACGTGTTCCAACAAGCCTTGACGAAACGAGCAGTGAAACCATCCGGCCCAAGTGCCTTGTCTGGATCCATGTCATTGAGGGTCTACTTGATTTCTTTGATGGTGACAACAACAATCAGCAAAATTTTCATTTGGGCAGTGACTTTTGAAGGAACAAGTTCAAGCAGATTAGATTTGTGTCTCACCTTTTTATCCTCTATATACAGACCTTTGAAGTGATGATGGGCAGCGTTTTTTATTCTGGCAAAGTCGATGATGGATTGGTTTTTTTAGGATATCTCAACTATTGAATTAAAGATTCTTCTTGCTTGAGTCTGCTTATGGAAGAAGGAGGTGTTTCTGTACCCAGCTTGAAGCCACAGGCTACGAGATTTAAGTCTCCAAAACTCCTCTCGAATGCATGCTTTATGAAACTTAACCTGGAGATCCTCTTCCATGGTTAAGTTGTCCTTCAAGATGTCCATTTCTTCCATTTGCTTTTGGTGGCTCTCCAGACTGACCTGGGCAGACCTCCTTTCCTCAGTCGGGGATGGGAAAGATTTAGCCCAACTCTTGAGGGCCCTCTTCACTCTCCTCAACTTCTCTTCCCACACAAAGAAGGGAGATCCACTGACAGGAAGTCTCCAGAGATTGTGCTACACCCAAAAAGAGATGAACCGGAAGGGAATGGGTCCAAGGTTCCTTTGTGGTATCAACTTAAGCCTTATGGACTTGTGGTCGGAGACCGATGAAGGGAGGATATCATAGCTAGCATCTAGACCTAATAACAAGAAATAACTTTGAATAAGAAAGCGATCTAACCTTGCAGCGATGTGGCCCAATTCCATTCTTTTGTTGGTCCATGTGTATTTGCCTTTGGTAGGCTTAATGTCCAACATATCCCAATCCTGTATGAGCTCTTCCACCCATTCCCTAGTTGGATCCCTCACAATGTTGCCCCCGTGGTTCTCCCCATGGCTTGAAGTAAGATTCAAGTCTCCGACAAGAATAGCATTTTCCATCGGTATCTCGTTTGCTAAGTCCCTTATGGAATCCCATCAATTCTTTTTGTCCCCCAAGCTGACCGAGGCATAGATGTTGAAAAGACTCGCTATCTCTTTGGAATCATGATGCAGAAACTAAGCAAAATCAAGGTTGAGTTGTATTTAACCTGGATTTTCTCAAGGCATGTCTCATTCCATAGAATTCCCAGCCCTCCTGAGGTGCCTCTAGAGGAGACAACTGGACCTCCTCCTTTTCCCCAAAACTGTTTGCCTTTGTGAAGGAAATCCCTTTCCTCCAATTTGGTCTCCTGGATGAGAAGAATGTCTGCCTTTTCCAATCTGGATAAACTTTTCATCGCTTCCTCTTTTAGGTTGCTCCCCATCCCTCTACAGTTCCAGGAGACGATCTTCATTACTTATGTTTTTGGGTTGAGAGGGCTCCCTTAGAGCCCTGGCCTTGATTTCTGTTTGTCGTAGGGTTTCTTGCCAACATCTTTTCTAGAGTCGGCTAGCTTCCTTGCAGCTTCTCCTTGTAGGTTTCTTGTTCTCTTCTCCCTAGAGGTTTTCCTTCCCCTAGTGGATCTTCTGACCGAGGCTTACGAGTCCCCAATTTATCCATCCTCCTCTGAATCCTCTGAATCTAGGTCTTCACCCTCAGAGGCAGGATCCTTCTCATTTGGGTTTTCACCGAGAGGAACACCACTCTTCGGAGATGTGGGGGCTTCCTGCATTTGGATATCCTTCTACAAACCCCTTGGGTCAACTTCTTGGAGTTCCTTTGTTTCTGAGTTCAAGGGCGCAAAACCATTCTCCTGACCTTTCAGGGTGGGTTTGGCTTTGGGAATGCTCCTTGGATATGTGACACTCCCTTTCCTTTTCCAACTGCTTGTCCATTTGCCCCTGGTCTAAGGCTCGTTCTAGTTTTCTTGGCTTGCTGCCATCCTTCTTCCTTCTCCTTTTATGGGCCTGCATTTTTGGGGTAGTTCTTGACGAAGTGGCCATACTCATGGCATCTGCAGCATTTGAAAGGTTGTTGTTTGTAATCTAACTTCTGCTGATGGGTCCAACTTCCTACTGTGAGCTTGATAGCTTCTGGTAGCCCAAATACGAGGTCAACCTCCATGCAGATTCTGGAGCAGTCATACTGATCCTTGTTATTAGCCCAATCTATGACCTTCCCAAGAGCGGTGCCTATTTGCTACATTGATTCCTAGTTCCAGCAGTAAATCGATAGGTTTGGGAGTCTGACCCAAACCGGAACAACAGTTGGAACGTCCTCCGAATGGTCGAAGTCTGGCGTCCATATGTTTAAATACAGACCTTGAAGACCCATGAAATAGGGGTCGTTCTTGAAGATCAGGTCCTTGTCCTCCTTTGAGATGAATTCGAACAAAAAGAAAACCTGCCCCAGAAAGTAGGAGGTGACACTGTTTGTGATGAGAGGCCTCCAATTTGTATTGATCCAGGCTTCCGTAATTTTCGGTAAAGGCCATAAGCTTGTAAACTGGCCGACCAGTGCACGATCTGCTAGAGAGAGGGCAACCTTCATTGGTCCCTCAGGCGAAAAAGCCACCGAGGGGATCTCATCCAATCCCTTAACAACTTTGGAGGCAAGTTGCTTCTTTTTTTTCGGCTGAGAAGCAACCAACTACATGAAAGCTTCGACCTCAAGAGGAGGGAGGGGAGAGGCTTCAGTGTCTTCCATAGTGTCAGTCCCTTGCAAGGGCATGCACCACGCTCCGACACCACCTTGACGCCACAGCAAGAAACCCTATGCACAGCAGCAACCCTGTTGCAGAGTGCTGCGTGCTTGGGCGCGAGGTTTTTATGTACAAAAAAAATTACCATGAGTCAAATTATTATTAATACCATGCAAAAAAATATATATTATTAACCCTAATATTAATATTCTTATTATTATTAAATCAAATATTCATATTAATATATTGTAATATTATTATTATTAAATTTAATAACTTTGGATTAATATAATATTATTTTTTATATTATAATATATATATTAATATATCATGAAATATATTAACTCTAGATATATATAGGAAGGAAGAACAAAGACATAGAGTGATACAGGTGGAGAGATAAGGGGAGCCACAAGGGAGAGATGGAATAAATTGAAGGAGAGGGGAGAGGGGGGATGAAGAGAGAGAGAGAGGGAGAGGAGTGAGAGGTAGAGAAGGGTAAGAGAGGGAGAGGGAGACACAAAGATGGAGGGGGGGAGAGAGAGGAGAGAGGGAGGGAGATAGTGAGAGGATTGGAAGGCAAAGAGAGAGAGATGCAGGAAGAGAGAGGGAGGTAGCAGTGAAAGGGAGAGAGAGGAAGGACGAGAGAGAGGAGAGAGGGAGGGATAGAGAGATGGAGATGGAGTTGGAGGGGGGGACATGGAGGGAATAAGAAAGACAAAGTTGAAGTGGAGAGAGAGAGGGAGTGACAAGGGAGAGATGGAGAGATAATGTGTACGCTTAGGGGTGAGACAAAGAGACAAAGAAAGAGAGATGGACAGAAGGGGAGAGAGAAGGAGAGAGGGAGGGTATAATAACATAGTTGGAGAGAGAGAGAGAGGATTGGAGGGAAGAAAGAGGGAAGTAGGAAAGAAATGGAGAGAGAGGAAGGATGGGAGAGAAGACTTGAAAGAGAGAAGGAGAATGATTGGGGAAGAGAGGGGTAGGTAGGAGAGAAAGGGAGAGAGAGGAAGAACATGAGAGAGGACTTGAGAGAGAGGGATGGAGATCGAAGGAGAGAGGGATGTGTAGATAGATGGAGTTGGAGGGGGAGAGAGGGAGGGAAGAAGAAATACATAGAGCGTGAGAAGTGGATAGAGAGAGGGAGTGACAAAGGAGAGATGGAGAGAGTGTGTGTCGAGTGAGATAAAGAGACAAATAAGGAGAGAAGGAGATAAGGAGGGATATGCTAACATATTTGGAGGGTGGAGAGAGAGAGAGAGTGGAGAGGAGGGAAAGAGAGCTAGAGTGGGAAGGGGAGATAAAGGGAGGTAAGAAGAAATACATAGAAAGATAAAGGTGGAGAGAGAGAGAGAGGGAGAGACGAAAGCAGGAGGGAAGAGAGATAGAAGCGAGGGAGATGGAGAGAAGGGGAAGATAGAGATATAGATGTAAGGTGAAGAGAGGGAAGAAGAGAGATATGGAGTGAGAGAGCATGTGTGTTTGGGAGGGTGAGATAGAGAGACAAAGAAGGACAGATGGAGGGAGATATAGATATAAATGGAGAGGGGAGAGAGGGAAGAAGATTTCTTGCACTAGATGCATTGATTTCAATGTAGATGGTGATTTCTAATCCTATTTGATTGTTTTCACTAGATGCATTGATTTTAGTGTAGATATTGATGTCTAATGATATTTGATTGCTTGCACTAGATACATTGATTTCAATGTAGATGATTTCTAATCTTATTTTGATTGTTTGCACTAGATGCATTGATTTTAGGGTAGATGTTTATTTCTAATTATATTTGATTGCTTGCACTAGATGCACTGATAACAATGTAGATTATTTCTAATCCTATTTGCTTTTTTGCACTAAACATATTGATTTCAGTGTAGATGGTGATTTCTAATCCTATTTGGTTGCTTGCACTAGATGCATTGATTTCAGTGCAGATGTTGGTTTCTAATCCTATTTGCATACTTGCACTAGATGGATTGATTTGAGTGTAGATGTTGATTTCTAATCCTATTTGATTGATTGCATTAGATGCATTGATTTCAGTGTAGAAGTTGTTTCTAATATTATTTGATTGTTTGCATTAGATGCGTTGATTTCAGTGTAGATGTTGATTTCTAATTAGATGTAATTGGATGATGGTACATTAATTTTAAAGTTATTGGATTAACAATGTGCAATGATTTTAATGTAAGCACAAAAAATTATTAACAATGTACATTGATTTTCGTGTTATAGTAATTCAACCTATTAATATTGGAGAGAGAGAGACAATGTATGATGTTTACTACAAAAACTCTAGTTAAAGATTTAAATGGTTTACAATTTCAATTGTCCTTTTCATATAATCGATATGAAAAGATGACAAAACTAACAAGGGTGACAATAAGAAAAATAGAAGAAAATAGTTTGAGATTGATCACAATGAATACTCTTTATAATTGACTACATTCTTATTATTCATATTTTCTATCATTCAACACTATTATTGTCACTCTGCATTTAAAATTTGTATTTAATCAATTTTAATCATTAAAGTTATTAACAATATTTATCATCTCAACAAACTAAGGTAACTAGGAAAATTTAAAATTAAAATGAATCTCAAACATATTTAGCATATTTAAAATGATTATATTAATATTAAATATATTTACATATTATTGATAAAATTAATAATATATTCGATAGATTTTCTTTGGCCGCACACGACTGAAAGCAGCCTAGATCCATATTAACTCCGGATCTATCAAACACCGAGAGGTATCAAATCTCTCGAGGTGCAAACCTCTTTTTCAAAAAAGAGGTTTGCACCTCGAGAGATTTGATCCCTCTCAGTGCTTGATAGAACCAGAGTTAAAGATGGATCTAGGCTGGTTTTAATAAAAGGTGATGAAATTAGTTCTTTTTTCAACAAAATACAACAGTTGAAACGTACTGGCTAAGTACTATCTTTTAAGTGTAAAGGACCAGCTCAAGTTGACTGTTGAAATAATGTTAACAAAGCTATCTAGATGTTGATCAAGAACAGACTCTAAAGCTTTAGGGTAGCTATTTTCATTCTTATGGCAGATGACCAATAACATACACAATTCCCAAATAAAATTTTAATACCTTGATGTTTACATGGTCTATCTGTTTTAATACCTTGATGTTTTCTATATAGGAGACAGCAAGATATTCTTCGCATTTTTAATGAGGAAAAAAGCACTCTGCAAGTTTAACCAGGTCAGCCTTCATCACTCCGTATTCATTTCCTTTATAGAAGGAAAAATATTCCTTTCATATTTAATGAGAAAGAAATGGACTCACGAGTTTAACCAGGTCAATATTCATCCCTCCTACAAAAAGTTTTACAAAAGGTGCCATCCACTTCACGAATGTTATGTTATAAAAAAAATAAACAAATTTCAAATTAATAGATAATGCCACCGCCCCCAAGAGAAAAACCAGTACAATGATGCCCCTCAATTGGTGTCATGCCATCAGCATCCAATTTCTTTTTTAGCAGCAAAAAATATAAACCAATATAAGTAAATACAGCTCGAGAAATTAATAATATAATATTTTCCAGATAGTTAGGACTATTCCTTCAGAATTTTAATTCTTTGCATATGCCGAACACAAGATATGAAATAAATTCTTTTCATATGCCGAACACAAGATATGAAATAAAGGGGGGAGGAGGGGTGAAAGAGAATGGGAAAATTAACATAACGAAATAGGGATGTAACTTTGGTAATTAAAATTTGAGATTGCAACATCATATAGATAATTATGATAACTCAAAGACAGCCTACAAGGAATGACACCAAAATTATCAACAAGTTTAGTAACAGAATGAAGAAGGATACTAACATATCAATCCAGTGACTTGCACTCTATAATAGCTTCTGAATTGTAAAAACTTTTAATGTGGATACTGCATTATAAACCATCTTTGTCCTACAATTGCTATATATGTGAAATTATTCACAACATAATCCCCTGGCTTCTTCCATATATCAATCATCCATGGATTTTTCACTTAGTGTTAGTGTAATTATAGAATAAATATTTTTCCATAAACAAGAACACTCAAACTGGTTCAAGTCATCACCACCATTTCGAACACTTCAGCACTACAATATCCCATGATCAATAATGCCAACGATAGGATATATTCATCCCCTTGTGATCCTCACCCACATATGTTACTAGTATGACAGAAGAGTACAAACAATTGAAAGTTGAACTGTGTATTGGAACAAAAACTTTGCAGGGCATCACACAATAATAGCTACAATGCTTTCTATATTACGTTGGCAATGTGATAATAGTATTCTATTTCTTATTTTTGAACACGGAATAAACACAACCCGTTAATTCAGACCCAAACCTTACATTTAGAGCACAAGTACATAAAAGAGCTAAGAAATAGAATTTTTCTTGCATGGTTATACACTTTCCACGAAATCCTTCATGATGTTTTTCTACTTTTTTGGACAACCAAATTCCAAAATAATAATTTGAAGCCAAATTCTTATTCGTTTAATTTGAAACCAAATTCTTATTCGCTTCCCCTCAGCAACTGCAGCAAGGACAGAAACAAATTCAAAATGTCCAAGTAGAGAACCACCGAGGCCCAGATGTACTGATCATAAGTGTACCTCTTTATTAGGTTATCAGTATCATAAACAATATATCCAGAGAATACGAGAGCTCCCAAACCTCCATAAATGGTTGTTGAGAGAGAACCAAGAGGAAAGAACACCTGCATATTCATACCAGTACATAATTAACAGTTGGCACTTTTCAAAGGAAGGCATATTAACCAAACCCACAAAAATATCAAATAAGACAGTCAACATGCAAAATGTGAACCAGTGCACCATGCTTGACAAAGAAAAGCATGATAAAAAATGCATCAAATCTGCATAGACCAACATACAAGTCATATTTAAGTGTTGTCCCTTAACTTTGTATTTCAGACATGTCACCTTCTACGGTCAAATAGAAATCGAGAAGTTAGAAGTGGACCTAAGCTACATGAAACACAGGTAATACGAGTCAACAGTGGAGTCTCCTGAACTAAGTTGCAGGAAACGCAGGTACAGGGTCTATAACATCACCGGATACACACAAATGGGTATGTGTGCAGATTGGAAACAAATGGAAACATGGAAATCTGTATTGTATAAAACTAGAAACAAACCAAAATGTGTACGGTATGGACTGGGAATGACAACAATAGCGTGGAGGAAGAAATGCCTTTATACAAATATCTCAGAATCGATATTCATCACAAGATCAATTGAAACAATGGGATTGAGAAAAGGACAAATGGAGGTTGGAAAGCTTATTGTGGACTTGAAAGCAATTGTCAATCTGTGGACCTTTGGTTATGGGATAAGAAAAAACTCCTCTTTGAGACTTTTGTCTCATGTTATTTTTTATGGATGTGAAGTCTGGGGATGCTGTATATCTAGAGAGTCTTGGAAAAAGATAGAGTAGATGCAAATGGATTTTAATTTAAGCAATACACCCTATCCAATTCTCCTCAGAAGCAAGACTTTCCCGCATTGAGAGCATTGCTATGAATAGTACTTAGTGTGCAAAAACAAAATAAACAACATGGACGACAAGAGACTCCCTACAATTGCTTCACTCTTTGTCTTGACTAGAAGGAAGAAAATCAGCATTGCTTTGATCAGAACAAACTCTCACAAGCTGCATGGCAAGACTGGGCATTGGACAATATAAAACACCATGGGATGAAAGAATCAGGAGTTAAGTAGTTTAAGCTATAATTTAAATAGAGACATAGTGATTAGCCACAATGACAGTTATCTTGACCTGCATTCCTAGGTTATAAATTTAAAGTGAAGGGGAGTTAGAGTGACACTGACAAATGCAACATAGGCATTAAGATTCTAACAACTCAACCAGAAAGTTGGAACTCAGTTTAAGATTTATGCATTAATAGTCACAACCTAAGTTACTAGATCCGGCACGCGAGGGTCCAGGATCCGTGGATCTGATCCGGATCCACCTTGAACTGTCTAAGAAACCTCGATGTGGTGGATCCATCTTTTCTAGAAACGGATCCTGTGAAACAAAGCCGATTTGAAATTAATAAAAACACGGTTTTTAAATTTAGGTTCTTTTGCGGTTTTTAATTCGATCAAGTGGTCCCTTTTTTTGTTCCATGAGTTTGTCAGCCGCGATAGCAACAGTGCAAGGGGCAGCAGACAGGCAAGGGCGTTCTCCAGGCAACGACCCCACAGTAACCAGTGACTCCACATCAACCGGCGTTCTCTAGGCAATGGCTGTTGACTCCACAGCAACAGTGGACAGGCAAGGGGCAGCAGACAGGCAAGGGCATTCTCCAGGCAATGACCCCACAGCAACCGGCAACTCCACAACAACCAGCGTTTTCCAGGCGACAACTGTTGACCCCACAGCAACAGTGCAAGGGCATTAAAAAAAGTTTAAATTACAGGGACAGGGACAGAGCAAGGGTCTGAAATATATATCGTAAGTCCTGTAGGTTCGTTTCTGCATTAATTAATTTAAATTTTCACTTCCTTATATTGTAATTAATTAACAGGGTCAATTTAAATTAAATTTCAGATAATCGTACAATTAAATGAGGTTAGGGGTTCAAGTCCAGCAGCTACCACTATAAACCCTGCATCTCATTACCGAATCTGGGCCATGAGGACAGCGACAATGGGGTACGCCAGTTTTGAAAGATTAACTTCCCAATGACAAACACTCTGCCTGACACCTGCTCTACTCCCTTTCCTCTCTCAATCTTAACTCCATACCATGCCACTTTTAATAGGTGGCCTTTGAAATGGTACAGTTGTGGAGGAATCTTACAAGTGACAGCCCAGTGGTCTTAATGACTTTGAGGCATAACTAAATTTCCTCCAACATGAGCAAACATCCATGTTAATGTATATTTTTATTTCTCAGTCTTTATGTCAAATAATGAATTCTGGAAATATGTTAATGGTTTGAATAATATACTGACGAAACATGCATGTCCACCATTCCAACTGGTCATATTATTATGTAAACATCATCCTATCGTGTCCCTAGTTCTGGAAGATTTTATTTCTGCAAAAGCCCCTCAATTAGATTCTGGGAATTAATTTTTTTGGGTTCCATATTAAAAGGATTCTAACGTCATAATGGGAAAATAAAATTGTAGGATCTGTTAATTAACAGGATTGTAGGATGAGATAACAGGTAAATTAATTAACAGGGTATATTTCAGATAATATAGTTACATTATTATTTTATTTTATTTTATTTTTTATTTTTATATAAATTTAAAAAATATTATTGTATTTTTTGTACTTGATGTATTCTTGCCGTATCCGGATCCTGGATTTAAAAAAATCTAGCGAATCCGGATCTGTATCCGTATCCGAATCCTGGTAACTTAGGTCACAACTTAAACATATAGATCTGTCCTACATGTTGCCCAATTGGGGATGTCATGACTACCAAAATGCAGCAGTAAAATAGTTTATGTTAGTCGATTTTCTTATTGTTACTGACACTAGAATCGAAATACTTTTAAAAAAGAAAATCAGTTCATGATAATCCTCGTACTCAATGAAGTGTATGGTGAAGAAATGGTTTAAGAATGACCTCCTGATAGATTTGTAAAGTTGGGCCTGTTGAGAAATCTATGGGCAGCTAGATTAGGTGATTTCTCTCATCTTTGATAGCTGCTTGTGATGTATTTTACTTAACTTAGTTAGCTTCTTCTTTCTCTTGACTATAACAAGTGTTCTTATCATCAAACAGCTATCAAAACAATAAAGAACAATGAGACAAGAGGACACAAGATATAGGCGATCAGCCAGGGCCAAAACCTCTCCTCTTGATAGGAAAACCCACAAGAACTCTTCTCATCTTAAAACTTATAGAACTTCAAATGATGAATTACAAGACCTGTGACCCTTGACCAAAACCCCCTCCAAAACCAAGTCAAGTCACTCCTTTGATCAGCTCTTCTTCCACAAAGTGAACGCTTGTCAAACTTGTTGCAACACTTCAGATTTCGGCTTCACTTCAAGATCTCGGCTTCTTTCGCAGGTCTGCAATTCTCAGACTGCCTGAAATCTCTGTGGTTTCACACGTGTGGACAGTTTGGAGCAGATTTGAGAGCCTTCTCTTCTTCGCTTGGGTAGGATCTTCCTCCTTGAGAACTCAGCCTTGCAAAGAAAGTCTTCTTGTCACACAGAATTCGGCTTCTTTTGCAACTCATCCTAGCTGCAACAAAAGTGAAGCCCTAGATCTCGTACGTGTGAGGAGATTCAGCCTAAAACAGATCATAAATACTTCGATTTACTTCTTCCTTTAGATCTCCTTCTCTTCGCTCCTCTTTTGGTCTTCTTCTTGCTCTTGATCAAACTTATTGTGAATTGCATGGATGATCTTTGCAAATGAGGTTGAGTCCTTTATATTTATGCTTCTTGTCACATCTTGAGGGCCGACTTGTCACTGTCCCTAGGCTGACTTGCTTCTTTTGAAAGCTGACATGATTGTAGCACTATGACAAGGTCTTGGAGGGTCTTTGACTCTATTTTGACTCAAATAAAATTTTCTTTACAATATGTAACATGCCCAAAAGGGTCTTCCATACATGACACTGACTCAATTGACTTGTAGACTTAAAGACAAGCCCTAGAAGCACTCAATGGGTGCTTGACCTATAAATTAAATAACCTTGAGCATGAAACCCATGCATCAAGGACAACAACAATGATTTTATTTATCTCTTTACATCAAATATATAAAGTCCTGATTACATGTGTTATTATGAAGACCAAACCTAGTTACATATTTCAACACTCCCTCTTAACTAGGGAGGTATTCATAATCTATACAAGGTTCTTGGACATTCTCAAACAAAAGAATTCTCATAAGAGGAGTAGGATTGGTAAGCCATCTCATAAGCTACTTCCTTAGCTTATGCCAGAGCATCTCATCATACCAATCAGCATTGTAACGTAGCAAGGCCTTGACTAACAACTCTACCTCTCCACAAAATCAAAGCACAATGCTGATGAGACCAATGAATGATAAACACCATCATCACTGTCTCTCAAGGCACATACCCCAACCGGGTGTTCACAAGGTATGTCCTTTTAAAACAATTCCTATTTTGGAATAACACATCCTCAACGAATTTCCTCTTCAACTACTCTTACCTATTGGATGCCCTATCAAATCCTCAAAGAGTATCGGAATCAATCTCAGATGCTTATCCAATCCTCCATTCTTTCTTCACAATATGAAGACAAGAATGATGTGTCTATCTCTCCCTCTGAATTAGGGAAGATATACTCATTCCTATAAAAGGAATATACCCAAGCTCCCTCTTAACAGGGACTTGTTACCAACAGCAGCTATTAGCTCTTTGGCGGAGATCATGGTGCTTTCAATTGCTTGTAGGGCTCCTCCTTTCGATGTCATGAGCTTTACCTTCTTCATCATGGAGCCTTCATCTTCTAGTTTTTTGCAGGGCATCGACCATCCATCACTTTCATTCAACGAACCATAGGTTTGAACCAATAGTGATGTCATCATTCTTTTCATCAGAAAGTGATCTTTCGGTCCACATATGGTTTTCCTTCATTTAGCTACCTCTTCCAATTCATGTTTCTTTTAGGATCTTCCATCCATTCCCATGAGTACTAGTTGTGGGCGACATCTACAACTCTCTTTTGGTAGCCCTATTTCAGACTAACTATATGTTGTTCAAAAATAAAAAATGAACATCAAATCAAAGTAACCTTTTATGATGGCCTTTCATCATGACATCAACTTCTTGCAACGTCAACATCTTGCATATTCATGAACACATCTCCAAGACTTTCAATGTCAAGGGTCTCCTTTCTTTACAGACTTTATCAAAGTCTCCATATCTTCTCCATGAAGATGTCATAGCCAATTATTTTTAGTCATCGCATGTTGATTACTTATCTTATCTTATGTGACTATGGTTACATCTTTTGTGAAATCTTCTTCCTTTCTTCAAATGTTGCCCCCCATGAACTTCTATACATAGTTCCTTCATCTTGTCAACCACCTCATATTCTATGAGGACATATTATGTTGATTTCATCTTGTCAATATATCAACTAGTTCAAGATATATGCCTTCATGCATCTTCTCAAATAGCATTCACCCGTGCTATTTGCAACTATATGATGACATGACTTAGTCTATTTGCAACATCAACATCTTGCACATTCATGAACACATCTCCAAGACTTTCAATGTCAAGGGTCTCCTTTCTTTACAGACTTTATCAAAGCCTCCATATCTTCTCCATGAAGATATCATAACCAATTCTTTTTAGTCATCGGATGTTGATTACTTATCTTATTTTATGTGACTATGGTTGCATCTTTTGTGAAATCTTCTTCCTTTCTTCACATGTTGTTCCCCACAAACTTCTATACATAGTTCCTTCATCTTGTCAACCACCTCATATTCTATGAGGACATATTATGTTGATTTCATCTTGTCAATATATCAACTAGTTCAAGATATATGCCTTCATATATGCCTTCTCAAAGAAGAGATCCTTTTTCTATGCTCATGAGATAGAGCATCCACCCATGCTATTTGCAACTATATGATGACATGACTTAATCTATTGAACATATACATATCTCTTTACTCCTTTTGGTCATCTAGAACTTCTATACATAGTTCCTTCATCTTGTCAACCACCTCATATTCTATATGAGGACATATTATGTTGATTTCATCTTGTCAATATATCAACTAGTTCAAGATATATTCCTTCATGCATCTTCTCAAAGGAAGAGATCCTTTTTCTATGCTCATGAGATAGAGCATTCACCCATGCTATTTGCAACTATATGATGACATGACTTAATCTATTGAACATATACATATCTCTTTACTCCTTTTGGTCATCTAGACTTCCTCCAGCAGCTTCCTTTCCTTGTTTGAAAGTACTTCAACGATCTTGACATGTTGCACTCCTTTGTTATCATACCATCTTCTTTCTAAACCATGGATCCCACACAAGGTGGAATGATCAGCGAGACGCTTCCTCCAAGTAGAGGTGAACTTTCTAAAGAAGATTCCAACCAAGGATCTTGATTATCCTCATCCTGCAAAGGCTCCTTCCTAATGATGATGATGTATGATGAATTATTTTTATCTTCTATCATGCCAGATGACTTTCTTCATATATACTACTTATGCTTTCAATGAGGTTACCAAGAGCTACTTCATTTCTATGATGACTGCTACAACCATGTAAACTTCGTTATGAGCTCTTGTTTGCTTCTAATATGATGCATCCTATCATACTTACAATGCTTCCTACCATGATAGCTATCTTTCACAAAACTAAAAAGAACCAAGTGGAGAAGATTATCTCAATAATAGTAGAGATATTTCACTTCTTCCTTCTTTGATATACCTTTACTTCAAGACTGTCCAGGGTATACCTTTGATTTTGGTATTGTATGTTGATTTATTCTTGAATGTAGGAGAACCTCTTATCCTCTAGTGTAAGAGGAAGTTAGCTTCTGAATTTGAAATGAAAGACCTTGGTTTGATGCATTACTTTCTAGGTCTAGAGGTCTGGAAAAGACCTGGTGAAAATTACCTTTCTCAAGGAAAATATGTTGTTAAGCTTCTTGAAATATTTGCTATGGTAGAATGTAAGTCCATGCATACTCCTATAGAAATGAACTTTAAGAAATTATGTGGAAAATTTGCAAGACCTAATCTAGCAAATCCCACAGAGTATAGACAGTTCATTGGTGCTTTTATGTTTTTGGTAAACACTAGGTCTGAAATATGCTTTTCTGTAAACACTTTAAGTCAAGATATGATTAATCCCTTTCATGCCCACTAGATTGCTGCAAAACATATACTCAGATACTTGCATGACAAATGTAATACTTCATGAATATATTGATGTTGATTGCGCTAGTAACTTTGTTGATAGAAAGAGCTCTTTTGAGTGTTGCTTTAGCTTGGGATCTACCATGATCTCTTGGATGAGCAGAAGGCAGAATTTGTTGCACTGAGTACATTGTTGCTAACATGGCTAGTTGTGAGGTAATTTGGCAGAGAAAACTTTTTGGTGAACTATTTGAGCAAGTTCCAGACACAACAGTTATATATTGTGACAATAAGAATGGGATACGTCTTCGAGAAAATCTTGTGTTTCATGACAAGTCCAAGCATATTGAAATCAAGTATCACTATATCTAGGATATGGGTGCAGAGAGGAGCAGTGAAGTTCCATCACATCTCCACTGATTTTTAGAAAGCCGCTTGGACTTATGGACGTGACCCTTCCGAGAAGCGGTCACAGATGATTGAGAACACTGAGTTGCTTTTCCCCTTTGTCAGAGCTCACAGGATTAGGGAATGATGTCGAAAAGCTCCTAAGGATGAGGGACCTCTTGTGTAGTGTGTGCCACAAGAGTAGGCCTCAGTATGCATCCAACCCATAGTCTGGGACATGGGAAGAGCCACCTATTTGGCCAATAGGTGTAGTGAGACTTGTCTGTGTGACTTGTCTAGGATGCAAGTGTTCCACCACTTGACGTTTAATGAAACTTGGTTGTGTGTGATTCTTGTCTGTGTGACTTGTTTGAGTCTTGTCTATGTGATGCCTGTGTTATATCACTTAATTTTTGAGATGAAAATTGGTTGAGTGTAATCCTTGTCTATGTGACATGTGACGATCCTTTCCAAATTTGTGTCAAGTGGATGATTCTTCTTTAGATTGTGACTTAATTGTTACAAATGTTACAAAGCAAAGTTGAACTAAGATGAATGAAAGAGGAGGAAGCAAAGATCTTTGATGCAGAACGAAATTCCTCTCTAGCTGAGAGAGTGCATTCAAATTTGACAGCTCAAGGATGCATTTCTCCTAGAAGAAATCATATCTTCAAATTCTACTTGAACCACTAATAATAAAATTTCATTCCTAACAATTTTCATATGGCTTTCCAAAAATAGTAAGTCACATCTCAATTTGGAAGTGACTTTCCAAAAATAGAAAGTCATGTTGAAATGATCAAGGATGATCTCAACATATAGAATCCACTTTAAATCAAATCAATCATAATTATACAAGTCAAAAATTAATATTTTATCCTTACTAGTATTATTATTATGATGCTATTATTTATAAAAGAGTCTAGAGTCATTCACCTTTAATGGATTAATAAAAAATGAATTCTCAATAGTCTCATGGAATAAGTCAATTAAATTGAGAATCTCTTGCTTGGCAGATCGAACCTCTCCCTTGGAATAAAATAGTAACTCCACATTTGAGAAAATGTAACTCTCCCTCACTAATTCGATGTATGGCAAAAGTGTAACTCCTCATTAAATGCACTTGTAACTCCCTCACTCAATTTGATTTGTAACTCTCACTAAATATTCTCTTATGCTTAAGTGTAACTCTCTCTCTACCTAATTCGAATTGTAACTCTTCAAGACAAGTGTACCTCTCTTTTTATTTTTAGGATGAGTTACACTACTCCTCAAATAACTCCTCCCTCATGGAATTTGATTCTACTATTGTTGGCTCAAGGCAAGAGCAAGTGAGAGTTGTGTAGCATGTTCACAACAAAGAAGTAGAGCAAGTGTTGAGTGTATGCAAGAGAAGCGTGAGAACAAGTGAAGAGCAAGAGCAAGGGAAGAGTTGGAGTAAGTATGAAGGACAAGATCTAATCAAGAAAAGGAGGTGATCTTCAAGAAAAGAGTAAGAGCACTTCAGCTGCAAGTTGATCAGACATTGGTGACTTTATTCATTCTCATTCTCTCTCTTTCTCTGTACACTGCTGAACAATTGAAGAAATCTAATAAAAGAGGAATCATTTGGGTTTTCCCCCTTGAGGGGTTTTGCCCTATTCATTGGACCTAAGTCTCAGTGTCTCATATTTGTGCTTAGTTGTCTTCATATGATCCTTAAGTTTATGTTCTATCTACAATTGTTGATCTGAAAAGTTTTGACGAATAAATCTCCATTCTAAGTAATTGTAACAACATGGAACATTTAGTTTTCTGCAAAGTACTTTCAAGTTCCAACAGAGAACATTCAGTTTTTTGCAAAGTACATTCAGCTTTCTACAAAGAACTTCCAAGTTTCTGCAAAGAATTTTTAAGTTTCTGCATAGAACTTTCAGATTTTAATAGTGGAAAATTCATCCACCTCCTTCGAAGCTGCAACGCCCTTCTTCTTTCCTTTCTTGTTGGGACAATGAACAACATATTGACACAACTTCCCACAAGCAAAGCATTTCACTTTGCTCATGTCCTTCTCCTTGGCCTTTTGCTTCCCCTTATGTTGCTTAGCTCCACTAGAGACCCCTTCTTGGTCTTCTTCTTGCCCTTAGCTGCAAGAGCAATAATCTCCTCCTCATCTACCCCACCACGCTAGTTGCCACTCTTGGCACTCCTCCTGGTCTCCTCCTGAATGAAATCATCCCACATCCTCCTCCAGTCTGGAAAATGCTCTCTGGAAACAATGCCATCTATGAATCCATCACACTGCTTGGAAAAACCATATAGTGTCGTCCTGACGAAGTGGTCCTCAGGGATAGCCTCTCCCACTGCAGCCAACTCATCTCTCACTTGTGTGATCTTAGTGAGGTATGAGGTCACTGTGTCAGTCTTGGTCATCTTGGTGTTTCTTAACATCTGACACAACACCATCTTCTTGTTATCATTGGAGCCCTAGTGAAGTGTGACTAGGGAATCCCACATCTCGTAGGCAAACCTCCTCCATGTCACATGAGGGAATATATGGTCTTTCATAGCATTGAGAATGATTCTCCTTGCCTTCACATTTCGTTTTTTGGATTAGTGGGAGGTTGCACTGGACTCTTACAATGTCCCACACCTCAACTTCCTCAAGCAACAGCATCATTCTCTCTTTTGAGGGAACAAAATTTTCAGCCCAACTTAGCCTATCTTCCAACATCAAACCAGTTTCCATTTGACCTCCACAACCAACACAAATTGTTCAATCATTGAAGATTGTCAAATCTCCCTCTCAAACACATAAGTAGGCTTTAGGTTCATTGTTCACTATTTTAGCATAAGGTTGCTTGTTGTAGGTATTCTTGTCAACTAAAGGTTTTACAGTAGGTTCATAGCTCTGATACCATGTAGAAAATTTAGTGTTTTGTAGCCCCAACCCAGTTTCAATGGTTTTGCATTTGTTTTAATGCCCACAACCCCACATGCTAGCTGATATATAAACTTTAATGCAATTTTCAGAGAAACATTTTAGGACTACTCTACTTCTTTTTGCACTTTACAACTGATAGAAAATAAACAAGCATAAATGGAATTTTTACACAAGTATTTTTGGTCAAACTTGACCCTGGAAAAACTCCACAATGGGAAATTTACACAACAATAAATGACAACATTTTTGTACTTATCTTACATGGATATTCAAGCCATTGTCTATCCACTCACAGTCTTGAAATTTGTGCCTCTGTTAGACTATATCACTTTAGAACTTTGTGCCACAACCAGCTGTTATCTCCCTCGAATCTCGTGCTACAAAACAACTATTGTCTCTTGAATTTGGACCAATCACCCAAAAATTTCTCCCAAATTTCGGTCAACTTAACTAGCTAGTCTCCCTTGAATTTCGCGTTGAATATATGCCCGATATCTCGGCCTCAGACCCAAATTTCTTGTCACAAACTACAGGTGTGTCAAACTATATTTATGACAATCAAAACCTCCTCGAAAGTTGCGCAAACTCCCATCTTTAGCCCTCAAAACTCGCATTGATTATGAGTGAAAATCCTCTTGGATTTTGTGCCTACAATCCCTGCTTAAGGTTCGAACTATTACTCTTGTTGTAGGTCGACTTCCTTAGCAAAAATATCCTCTTCCTTTGCTCTCCTTCTCCAATCCAAATGCACATGAAGAAAATGAGAGAGCATCCCACCTTTTTCTCCCTTTTTAGCTCTCATTAGATAGGTGAACCCTAACCCTTTTGATCAAGGGCTGAGATTAGATCTCAACCCTCTAGATCAATGGTGGAAATCATTCCCTCACTTGACCCCTTTTTATGTGGTCCCCCTCATTAATGACTCCCTGGTCGCTTTATAACTTTATATTTGTACCATGTACTTTTTCTCTACATAAAGTCAACTTAAAATTATAAAGTGACTTTAATATTAAAAGTACCTAGTACATAAAGTACCACATAAAGTGACTTTATAACATGAATTTAATATAACTCATAAAGTCATATGCTAAAAAGGTGTTATAAAGTGTTTTCCTTGGCAAAAAGGCAAATGCACTAGGAAACACCTCCTTGGTACATTTTTCTTCAACAAGTACATGATTCCCATCTTGGCAGCGCGCGAGGCTATTTGGTTGAGGAAGCTACTTGTTGGGTTGTTCAGACAGAGGTTGGAGCCCACGGTCATAAACTGTGATAATCAAAGTTGCATCAAGCTCTTTGAAAATCCAGTGTTTCATGACAGCTCCAAGCACATCGAGATCAAGTATAACCATATCAGAGATTGTGTTCAGAGGAGTAAAGTCAAGACTTCAGTACATGCCTACAAAGAAGAAGACAACAAATATCTTGATCAATTCATTGGCAAAGGGCATATTTGTCTACTTCAGCAATAAACTAGGTGTAGCACAGAACACCTTCCTCTCTAAGAGTGAGTGTTAATTGAAGTTAGAGATGAAAGGGTCCTGCTAAATTTAGAAGTGCACTAAATTTGGCAAAGGGAACCACAACTGAAGTTAAGCCACAATTTTACTTTGTCTTAATTTTAACTTAGAAAAAATCTAATTTTTCTATAGCCAAAAAATAGAATCAATCTCAGCCATCCATTGAGTTTTAATCGCAATCGTTCCGCATTCATGGAAGATGGACAACCAAGTCAACCTTATAAAGAGAGGAAGGACGCAAACTTAGCATATCATTATGCACTAGAGACTTGTGTGTTTTAGCTCAACAAAGGGTTTCCAGTTCAGTGCATTGGGGCAGAGACAGAGGCCGAATAGCCTCAGCGAATTCTCCAGCTAGCGTGTATCCTTTACAGGGCCAAGTGAGCCTACAAAGGAGGGCCAAATAGCCTATAAAAGTCTATACTGTACAAATGTGCATACATGGACCGAGTTGGTTAGAGAGACGCAGAACAGTGTGTTGAGGGTCAGCAAATTGAAGGGGAATAAAGAGACGCAGAACAGTGTGTTGAGGGTCAGCAAATTGAAGGGGAATAGAGAGACGCAGAACAGTGTGTTGAGGGTCAATGAATTGAAGGGGAATTTTTCCCAGTATTTGTAATCAATTTCTGAGATTTCTTGTTAGGCAGAATAATAAAACACACAAGTTGCTAGGTTTTCCCCAATTGGGGTTTCCAGGGTAATTTCTAGTGTATTGTTTATTGTGTTTTTGTGTCTTCGTGAGTTTATTTTTTCTACTATTATTATTTGTTAGAATACTCAGCATATTTAGTAAAAGTGTTTGGAGTTCAGTTTTTAGTTTCTTCATTACAGATTTTTTATTAAATTAGCAGCTATGTATTAGAAAGCTAACAAAGGTTTCATTGGTTTTCATGGAAAATGGCATATGGCAGTTTGTTAACACCAATCTCACCTTGCCTAAAAATATTGCAAATCTAACCATCGACAATAAAAAGAATGTGAAAACCAGAAGGATTATCTTGGAAGCGTTGAAGGATCATGTGATTCCTCGCCCCCATCTAACAAGAATACAACAACGAAGATGTGGGAGGCTCTGACGAAGTTATACCAAAGCGATAATACCAACATGAATATGGTGTTGAGAGAAAAGATCGAGAACACCAAGATGACAAAATCAGATACAATGACTTCTTATCTCACCAAGTTGTTAATTTTAGTTAACCATGGTATGTTCTATGCTTAGATCTGTTTACTTCAATCTTCTTATTAGCCCAATTCAATTTCAGATTTGTAATCACATAACCATTGAAAGTAAATGTTGATAGAACATAAAATAAATCGACAGAAGACAAGCCAAGACAAGAGACACAAGAATTTATAATTCTTCTTATTCAGTAGAGAGAGAGAAAATGTATTTTACAGCAGTCAACAGGATGCCCTAGCTAACAAATACTTTGTTCGTCAAACCAGCCCTCCAAACTCCAATCACGCTCGATCAAACTTGGTCAAATTCGGCCTTCATTAAAAATCACACTCAGCCCAAAACAGTCCACAAAACTGGTCGACGCAAAAGTCAAATTCTGCAGTCAAAACAATAGTGAACATTGCAGTCAACACTATGATAAAAGTCAACATTTGACCTCAATTTTTGTGCCTCCAACTGCAGCCTCTCTAGATCAGATTTTCTGCCTTGAAAACATATTCAAATAGCAAGAGTTGACCCAAAGTCAACGCTGCCAGAAAAGCCCTAGAAACAATCTGAAAATTCAGCGTCCTGCTTCACACGTGTGGAGGAGAGAGAGAAGCCTCCAAGGTTGTATGAACCACTCAGATGAAAGAGAGATGTGTGAGATGACTGAATGATGGAATGAGTATCATGTCCCTCCTTTTTATATCCATGACTGTGGGTGTGTGACACATCTTTTGGGGCTTGTGAGCCTACATTACAATTCTGCCCGACCTTGACAAAATGGGCGTGTGGAAAAATAAATTCAAAATACAAGTTCTGCTCATTCAAACAAGATGATATTTAGATCAATCTTGCACCTCTCCAAAAGAGGAATCTAACAAAAATATCATCTCCACCATATGAGCAGTGCTTCATGGTGTTTGGCCCTAGTTGCCAAATTTAATTCTCCCTCTCAACTAGGGAGAACTCCATTTGTCCACTTGTGCAATCCTGTCATCCAGTACCATCATGTACTCCATATATCATCATGCAATCCTCTGTCATCCTGCTGTCTCTACTTTGTTGGTTCCGCTCTGCTATAGAAGAAATAATAAGAAGATATGAACAAGAGTGAGTCACAAGGACTTTTCCACTCTCCACTGACCTGAAGTCAGTTTAGAGGTAAAAACCTCAACCAGACTCAAGAGTGAGTCACATATTGACCCGAAGTCAATTTAGAGGTAAGAAACTCAATCAGACTTTATCTCGGATCAAGTTGTTGGACACATCCCATCCTAAACATAGAGAGTACGACAATACCCAATGCATCCATCGGTAATGCTATTGGTCTCTATCCTCATTTCCCAACTCATTGGCCAAATGAGAGGTACTTCCAATGAGTCCCAGACTACATGTGTAGGATGCATGTGGGGCATAGATCAAAGAGAAGGTGAACCAGCTCAATATCATAACGGTGGGGAAAGAGCACACCAACAAGGTAAGGCTAACCTAGCCATATGGTTGCTTATAGCTCCAAGTAGCTATCCCCAAGCCCCCTGGAGCTCCCAGAGCTCATAGTCTAACATAAGCGAGACCCTCACAATAGGGTCTATCCACGATACCAAGCTTCTCACGGAAGGTTAATAATTTGACCTTCCCCAAGGACTTCATGGGAATATCTGCGACCTGCTCATGAGTCCCAATGTGATGGAGTCTTACGACGCCTCGTTGTACCATGTCCTACACAAAGTGGTACCTAATATCAATATGCTTGGATCAGTCGTGGAACAGGGGATTCTCAGAAAGACGAATCCTACTTTGGTTGTCGCAAAGGATCACGATGATATCCAGCACATGCCCAAACAGATCACTAAAGAGCTTTCTCAACCAAACAACTTCACAACAGGCCATACTTGTCGCAATGTATTCGGCCTCGATGATGCTCAAAGCAATTGATTTATGTTTCCTGCTCATCCAATAGATTGAAGCAAAACCTAGGGTCAAGCAACATCCAGATGTGCTTTTACGATCCACCACACTGCCTACCCAATCGACATTGGTATATCCATGGAGCGTCATACTCCCAGCAGTGTATCTCAATCCATGGTTGATTGTGCCTCGGAGATATCTCAAGAGATTCTTGGCACCAATCCAATGAATGTGTTGAGGCTCGACCATGTATTGACTCAATGTGTTCACTACAAAACATACGTCCGAACGTGAGTTCACTAAGAACATCAAGACCCACACTAGTTGACGATACTCGGTGGGATTTCCCAAATCAGGCCTAGCAGCATTTCCACACAACTTCTTAAAATTGAGTTCCATCAGAGTAGTCACGGACTTGCAGCCCACCATCCCAAATCTCTCCAGCAGCTTCACAACATATTTTCCTCGAGAAATGAAAATCTAACCTAGCTTTTGCCAGGCCCCCAAGCCTAAGAAATAGTGCATTAGTCCTAGGTCCTGCATCTCGAACTCAGAAGCTAGCTCCCTCTTACATTGATGAATGAGAGGGTCAGCACCTGTCAGGAAGAGTTCATCCACATAGAGAATCGGAATGAGAGGTTTGTCATTATCAACCTTAAAATAAAGGTTTGGATCAACATCACTTCGAGTAAAGCCCAGCTTCATTAAGTATCTATCGATCCTCTCATACCAAGCCTTGGGGGCTTACTTCAACCCATAGATGGCTTTCTTCAACCTGCATACATGTGTGTCTCTATCTCGAACTTTGAACCCTAGAGGTTGTTCCACAGAGACCTCTTCCTTGACTGAGCCATGTAAGAAGGCAGTCTTCACATCCATCTGATGTAGACTCCATCCTTGCGATGCAGCAAAGGCAAATATTTCATCATAATCTATGCCTTCCTTTTGAGAGAAGCCTCGGGCAACAAATCTTGCCTTGAACTTTTCAACACTTCCATCGGCTCCATGCTTGATCTTAAGAGCCATTTCGAGGGGACAACAAATTTGTTCTTCGGTCTAGGGACCATTTTTCTAATAGGCTCATATTCCTCGTGCATAACATCCTTCCAAACTTGATGCTTCACGGCTTCTTCAAATGTTCCAGGCTCAGATTGTACAATGGTGCTCATGGCTACTAAGTACCCTTGGTACCTATTCGGCTTCTTACTTTCACGGAATGTTCCCCTTGGAGCAATATGTCTCTCAACATCTTCGAGAGTGTCTATAAGCCATGAGGGTCTTCTTTTATTTGAAGAAGGTAGATCTATAAGATCCATCGGACCTTCAACATCAAGCATCGATTCATCCTTCAGTTCTTCTTGCCTTCTAGCTTCTTTTTCTTCTTTATCTTCCTTTGAGATAGGAAGATTTCTAACCTTCTTGAGGGCAGCGTCTTCGTCGAAGGTGACATCATGGCATATCTCCACTTCACTTTGACCAGGCACATAGATTTTATATGCCTTGGAGGTTTCACTGTAGCCCACAAACATTCCCTTCTTTCCAAAAGCATCCAACTTGCTTCTCTTTTCTTTCGACACGTGAAAATAAACAGGACTTCCAAAAACTCTAAAATGAGAGACATCGGGCTTCTTACCAGAGAAGACTTCTTCGGGAGTTTTGGAATCCAATGCAGAATGTGGGCATCTATTTTGAACATACACAATGGTGTTGGCAGCTTCTCCCCATAGGAACTTCGGAAGATCTTAGTCATAAAGCATGTGGCACGGGCAGCGTCCAAAATGGTTCTATTCTTCCTTTCAACAACACCTTTTTGTTCAGGAGTATACACAGTGGTGGTCTCCCTCTTAATGCCATTTTCCCTGCAATAGTTGTTAAATTCATTCGACTCATACTCGGTCCCATTATCAATCCTCAAAAATTTGATCTTCTTCCTCGTTTGATTTTCAACCAAGGCCTTGAAGGTACGAAACCACTTGAATGCTTCGTCCTTCTTCTTCAAAAAGTATATCCAAGTTTTAAGGGAGAAGTCATTTATAAAAGTGATATAGTATAAGCATCCTCCCAAGGATGTTACGGGTAGCATACTAGATAGATCAGAATGTGTCAATTGCAAAATATCAGATGTCTTAGTGACACTTGAGGGGAATGGTCCCCTTGTATGCTTTTCTTTGGCACAACCCTGACATATACCTTCATGATCATCTTTGAAATCAGGCAACCCTGTCACCACCTTCCTTGCTTCGGGAAGGGCTTTGAAATGAAGGTGTGCAAACTTCCAGTGCCATAGCTCGGATTGAAGAGTTGTGTCACATGTCATGGCCCCCAGCGGACTTCCTCCAACCTAATAGAGTGTTTCAACCCTGAACCCAAGAGTGAATGCTTCTTTGAAGTTCCTCTTCCAAATGCATACCTTTCCATCGATGAATGCCACCTTGAATCCTTTGTCTTCCATTGTTGAGATAGACACTAGATTCTTCTTCAAGTCAAGTACATACAACACATCTTGCAAATGGAGGACTTGACCTTGATTTAGATGAAAGGTCACAGTCCCTGTCGCTTTCACGGGATAGGTGGCATTGTCTCCAAGGATAATCTCCAAATTAGTATCCTTTTCAATCAAATCAGAGAGGGCTTCCTTATATCCAATGAGGTGCCTTGAGGCACCACTATCAATCAACCAATTGTTCAAGATGTCAAGAGGAGATGCAGCAGAGAGGGTAGATATAAGAATATATTCATTTATCTTATTATCAACAACATTGAATTCATCTTAACTGGAGTTCCTTGACCTTTTGAAAGGTTGACCATTTCTATTCTGATTTCGATCATAGGAAGCCTTCCTTTTTCCTTTGAACCTGTTGTTCCTTTGATTCCCATTCCCCTTGAAGTTGTTTTTGTTATTGTCGTCATCTCTGGGAGAGTCGCTTTTATTGGGGCACTCTCTTGCATAGTGACCAAATTTGTTACAAGTGTAACATCTTCCTTTTCTTCCTTTGGTACCCGCTCTTCCATGATTTTGATTTCTCAGACCAACATTATTCCTCTTCTTTGCATGAGCGGTGAAGGCAGTAGGGTCACTTCCATTCCCATTAGAGGGATGGTCTCTCTCCATCATACTTGTCTCCTCTTGAGTGCATCTCGTCAACAATTCATCAAAATCGGGAATTATATATTATTGAGAATAGTAGTATTGAATACATACCGTGCACAAGGAAGTCCTCCAAGAGCAATGAGAGTGAGCTCTCGATCAGCTATGGCCTCTCCAATAGCTAAGAGATCATTCTTGATTTCGCTGAGCCTCATGAAATATGATTGGATGGATTCTCCCTTGTCCATCTTGATGTTCTTCAATTTGTTCTTCAAAAATAGAATTTGATTAGCATTGCTAGCCTTGAACATGCTAACCAACTTATATCATACATCTCCTTAGATGTGCCCAACTCGGAGATATAAGCAACCAAGTGCTTATGAATAGAATCCCTAATGATCTTCTTCGCCTTGACTTCCCCTCTCTTGTACTTTGTCTTAGTGGCAACCGGTGCATTCGATGGAGGCTCATTGATCTTTCCCTGCACATAATCCATAACATCTTGTTCTTCCAATGTTAGATCCAAGGACATTTTCCAAGCATGATAATCAGACTTATGATGAGGAAGCCATTTATCCTGATCCTTGTCTTATCAACTTCGGTGATTGCTCTTCTCAGTCTTGCTTGGGCTTTGTCTTTACCTTAACTCTGATACCATGTTAATTTTAGTTAACCATGGTATGTTCTATGCTTAGAACAGTTTACTTCAATCTTCTTATTAGCCCAATTCAATTTCAGATTTGCAATCACATAACCATTGAAAGTAAATGTTGATAGAACATAAAATAAATCGACAAAAGAGAAGCCAATACAAGAGACACAAGATTTTATAACTCTTCTTATTCAGCAAACAGAGAAAATGCATTTTACAGCAGTCAACAGGATGCCCTAGCCAACAAAGACTTTGCTGGTCAAACCAGCCCTTCAACCTCCAATTAAGCTCGGTCAAACTTGGTCAAATTCGACCTTCAGTCAAAGTCACACTCAGCCCAAAACAATCCACAAAACTAGTCAACACAAAAGTCAAACTCTACGGTCAAAAACAACAATCAATGTTGCGGTCAAAGTCAACATTTGACCTTGATTTATGTGCCTCCAGCTACAACCTCTCTAGATTGGATTTTCTACCTTGAAAACGCAATCAAATAGTGAGAGTTGACCCAAAGTCAAAGCTGGTCAATGCTGCCAGAAAAGCCCTAAAAACAGCGTGAAAATGCAACTTCCTGTTTCACACGTGTGGAGGAGAGAGAGAAGCCTCTAAGGTTGTATGAACCAATCAGATGAGAGAGAGATGTGTGAGATGATTGAATGATGAAATGAGCATCATGTCTCTCCTTTTTATATCCATGACTATGGATGTGTGACACATCTTTTGGGGCATGTGAGCCTACATTACAATTTTGGCCAACCTTGACAAATTTCACGTGTGGAAAAATAAATTCAAAATACAAGTTCTGCTCATCCAAACAAGATGATATTTAGATCAATCTTACACCTCTCCGAAAGAGGAATCCAACAAAAATATCATCTCCATCGTATGAGCAATGCAACATGGAGTTTGGCCCTAATTGACAAATTTAACACAAGTTCATGATGAGTTGGCCATAGTTAGGAAGCTTGTGACAAACGGAGAGATTGTAAGGACGTCCTTGAATGGCTTCACCAAGCCATGTGCTGCTTACATCTAGGGCATCGTGCCATGAGAGAAATGTCCTGATTGGGATAGACAGTGGGATGATTTCATCCAAGAAGATATTCAGGAAGAATCTTTAGCATAAGAGATGATGAGAATCTTGTTCTCGCCAATCAAATAATGAAAAGTAAAGGAGAAGGTTTGAGTAGCAAGAGTGAGGAGTCAGCCTCACAATTGAAGAAGAAGATGAACTTGACTAGGGTCAAGTGTTTTACCTATCATAAAACAAGACATTGTGATTTACAGTGTTTGGAGAGGAAGGACTAAAAGAGTATGCAGTCAAATGCAATTGCATCAGCAAAAGCTCAAGTGGAAGAGTTTGCTAGCAGGATTGAAACTACATTCTCACTTTTTTCCAACCTTTTCTCGAGAACCTTACTAGTTGGTGCATGAGGACAACTTGATAATGGAGCCACATGACATATGAAAAGAACACAATAGCTATTTGACAACTTGACAAAGTGGGACTCAGAGTTGCATGTGAAGATTGATGTTGCTACCAAACATGCAACGAAGGGAGTTGGAACAGTGATATTTTAGCTTGAGTCAAGAGACGGGTTAGAAGTGGACATGTTATGGGTGTCAGAACCCATACAGAGTTTGCTCTCAATCTCTATGATAGAGAAGAAGGGGTTTTGTATAGCATTCTAGGATGGACAGATATTAATCAAACCAATGGGATCTAAAACAGACAATGGCCATGTCATTGGAGTTAGAGAGATCAACTTGTATAGGCTAAAGGGTCGGCCTATTCAAGCAATATGGCAAGAAGCAGAACAGTGATAGAGAACAAGGAGTGGGAAGCTCCGAAGGTTGAGCAATTGAGATGACCTTACAGGACATTCAAGAGCAAAAGGCTTCTAGGAACAAGTCCAAAGGAAGTAAGTCTTCAAGGATAATACCAAACCAGGTGGCAAGGCAAACTTCCAATTAAGAGGGAGAAACCATGGTAGCGTATGTAGTTCCAAGATTGGAGCCAATACCAAGTGGCAAACATACTTCCCTCGCTAAAAGGGATTGTTGTTGTTTGTAGCTCGAGCAGGTACTTCTGCACAAGCCCAAGTGTCTAGGCATGCAAAAGTCACCCAAAATCTCTTTAGGATACTTGCTCAAGTATTATTTAAGTTGCTTTGATAATTTAGCCTAAGTCTAACTTAAGAAAAAACACATAATAAATTATGTTGGCTATTGAGCTAAAGAATATTAGAAAAAGTAAAGTATTTACTTTAGTGATTATGTTTTAATCACAATCGTTGATCTCAAGTGATGCGAGATCTATCTCGGCCATCCATCACTTTGGAGATTAGGGTTAGGGATTTAGCTCAATGTAAAGATCTAAAAGCACAAAACAAACAAAAAGAAGAAAGACACACCACACAGCAGCACAAGACATTGAAAGAGGCATCTCAGTGGTGAGTGGAAAAGGGCTTTCATTCTAGTGTGCTAGGTCCAAGGAAGGTGTAGAAGTGCAGAGTAGGAGATCCAAATCAGCCAAGGAGATCAAGGACAGATCTAGGGCCTGATCAGCTCGGTCAGATCCAAAGTATATTGTAACTGTAAACTTTGTAGTTGGGTCATTATCCCAGGACAGGAGTTCAAGTAGATTTTAATTTAATGAAGAACTGATTTGTTTGGGCAGAACTTGTATATGTCACATGTAATTGAGATTGGTTATATTTTGCTTCCACTGAATAATTCTGTTAAAAATCTAGATGTGCATTTATTCAGTAGATCTGTGATAAATCTGCTAGGAACTAATTTCCGGGTGCTAGGGTCAGAAAATTAACAATTTTCCAAAATTCTTGTTCCAAACAAACATTATCTTAAGTTGAATAATCCCTGACAAGATCCAAAAGCATGCAAATATATCAAGTTAACCCAAAAATAAAGAAACAAGAAACAGTCTAATAACCAAAATAATCATAACCTGGATAAAACTAAATAGGATGAGGACAATGAGGCTGGAAAACAGAATTGGACCCAAGAAACTGAAATCTTTGCCCTTCTTCGCCGCCCAGAATGTGTAACCAGTTAGTGAGAACACCACAGCTGCTGTTAATATCAATGCCTCCAGAACTATCCTTCCTGAACAGATATGTCAAAAGTCAGGCATAACACACTATGAAAGCAATAAAGCAGAACAAAAATATAAAATTTATCTGATTTTATCTCCTCATTTACTGGTGACAAAAAAGCTATGGCAATGACCAACCTTTCGTGTATGCACAGGATATGCCAACAGTGAGGCTCAGAACAACAGTAAACACTCCCAACAATGCAAGATTAACCGGATGCTTCTGATGATAAGCATAAAGAGGGCACAACACTGCGCATTTACAAGTAGGAAAGAAATAATGAGAACAGCATCGTATAACATAAAGAGAATATGTTTCATAAAATCTTTGCTCTTAAAATTATTAAGCTAGTTTCTCATGTAGGTTACAAATACAATTCAAAATTACATACATTTTAGGTTCAGCAATAAACAATTGAAAGATCTTCTACGAATGCAGGCATATTATATAACATTAGGAGAACATGTTTCCTTAAAATCGTTGCTGTTGAATTTATTAAAATTCTTTTGTAGAATATAAGATAAAGACAATATGTTCACGGGTTCTTGGATAGTTGGTGATTGGGTGCTATGTTAAGGCACTCCTTGATGTGAAGTCATTGGCTCAATTCCCCTCCCCGACCAGGGTGATATATTGGACATGATAAAGATGTAGTCCTGCCAAGCTTACAAAAAAAATAACATAAAAACAATATGTTTCTTAAAATACTTTCTGTTAAAATTATTAAGCTAGTTTCTCATATAGGATACAAATGAGATTCAAAATTACATATATTTTAGGTTCAGCAATAATCAATTGAAAGATATTCTAAGAATGCAGTCATACTATATACAATAGGAGAACTCGTTTCCTCAAAATCGTTGCTGTTGAATTTATTAAAATTATTGTGTCGGCTACAAATGCATTTGAAAATCACATAAATTAAGTGGGTTCAGCAATATACTAATACAATTGAGTAAAATAATCAAAGAAGGCATGCATAATATAGAACATAAAGGGAACATGTTTCCCGAAATTTTTGCTGTTAAATTCAAACTAGTTTCTCCTGTAAACTATGTATGAAATTCAAATTTACATATACTTGAGTAGGTTCAGCATATACAATCGGGGGAAAAAATCTAAGGAAAAAGTTAAAAAACATATTTCCTCAAAAACTTTGCTATTAAAATTATTAAACTAGTTTCTCTTGTAGGTTGGTCAAGAGAACAGGAGGAATGCATACTATAGAACGTTAGGAGAACATATTCACTGAAATCTTTGCTGTTAGAAATATTGAATTAGTTTCTCCTGTAGGTGACAAACACAATTCAAAATTACACATGATTAAAGTCATGCATAGGAAGCTTGTTTGATAGACATATGAGGACCAAATGTACACTGATTAAGAACAAATTTGCTGGGTTTTTCTCAATGCCAATAAAAGATTATCCTTCCTTGTATTTCGACTTTGTGATATTTGTTTTATTGCATATGTATTTGTGCTTTTTCTGCTTTGCAAGGTGTTATTTAAATAATGAGCAGCTTGGAGATTGAATGACCAAAAAATAGGTCAACGAGACTGTTCAGCACATTAATGGTGATCAAAGTAGGAGATGCTCTTCTAGACTCACAGAATGAAAAATATGCGCGACGAAACCGGATGTGGCATCAGAGAGGAGATGAAGCAACCGTCATGGTTGCGTAGTTAACGAGCTTCTCTGTAAGTGAACCATCTAACTAGAAGAACACTGAGGGTTCATGGCTCATGATTCCCTAGCATCCCTAATTAATAAATTATAGTACCTGGAAATGCTGACAAATCTTTTGGAAGCATAGAGAGGTTTCATCATCTAGAAGTTACAACACTCCAGGATTTTTTTACGGCAACACAGAGATGACCTCTAATTTGAGTTTTCTGTACAAATTCTGGTGATTTTGGACGAGTGGCTAACCCTTCGGCTCTGGCACCTAAAAATGAAGTACGATAATGAGTCAATGTCTGTTCATTTTGTATGCATTTCCAGAATCTGTGGGGCAGGTTGAGCCTAAAACATGATTAGATGCTGAAAACAGCATCAATTGATTTTGACTCATCAAAAACCCCCCACAAAGCACTTGTATTATGTAATTTCACCAAGCAAATTTGCCATTATAACAAAACAAAATTGTAAAATGTTGGAATTGCCCTCCCTAAGAACGGTTCTTTGCCAGCCCCCTCTCTCTGTATATGCACGTGTTCATGCACATACATATGAACACATGTATACATGAATATTGTAATCGCTCAAACTGGTTGAATTATCTGTTAAAGATTTTAGCAATGACCCAAAGTTTAATTGTATGTTCAAATTTGGTTGAATTTCTCATAATAACCATTACACTATTGTGTCTGACTACTGAGCTGCTCTAGAAAAGAGGGAAAATACCACAAAGTAAGCCTCTCTATATATATATATATATATTTCATTACACTATTGTATCTAACCATTGAACTGTCCTAGAAAAGAGGGGAAATATCACAAAGTCCATTCATATATATACTTCGCACATGCACATACATATATAGTGCATTGATTCAACTGGTTAAACTATCAGTCAGTTTCTGACCACTGAGCTGCTCCAGAAAAGAGGGAAAATACCACAAAGTAAGTCCATATATGTTATGGGCACATGCACATACATATATATTCCATTTTCATTACCCAATTGTGTCTAACCATTGAGCCGCCCGCCCTAGAAAAGAGGGGAAATATCACAAAATCCATCCACATATAATGCGCACATGCACATACATATATATTGCATTAGTTCACATACATATATATTGCATTAGTTCAACTGGTTAAATTATCAGTTGAAGGTTTCGGTGGGACACAGAGATTAGGTTACATATTCAGATCTGATTAAATTACTTGTGATATTGTGTCTGACTACAGAATTGCCATAAAAAGTGAGGAAATACCACAAAGTAGGGCCATATATATATAATGCTGCAAGCACATAGATATATATGCATATATATTCCATGAGCTCAATTGGTTGAATTTTCAGTTGAAGGTTTCAGCGGGACGCAGGGTTTAGATTACAAATTCAAATCTGATCGAATTTCCCGTGATTTCCGACCGTTAGTGTGATTGCAAACCATTATTGTTCCCAAGCAACCCTCCATCTAGATACTCTTAGGAAAGAGGGGAAAACCACAATGTTTTCCAGGAAAGTAAAAATGTAACAATTGCAAATATTTGCCCAGGAATAACAAATTGGGACATACGGTTGAGTAGTTTTAGCAAATCTATTTAATTAAACACAAGTGCGCGCACCACCCTTGGGGTTAACTTATCTCAATTAATTTATATCGAATTGATTTCATGAAGAAAACCTAGGGCGAATTGAAACTTACAGATTAAAGGCAAGATGGAGATGCCGAGCAGGAGGCCTGGGGTTTTAACCAGGAAAAGATTGATGGGCGAATACAAAACCACGGATGCAGCAACGATTACGGTCAAAAACAATTGCATGCTCAATATTGAATACACTTTCCTTAGGAAATCCCAACGCATTGCGTTGTCTTCGAGGCTGAGACCGGGATAAAGGACTCCCCCTCCGCCATGGCCCATTTCAAGGTCGTCCGCCCCAACTTTGCTGAATCCATATTTCGACATTTTTTGCTGTTGAATTACCGTTTCTTCACAGGAGATGAACAGATCTATGGATCTGCTAAGTGAATTCTCTCTGGCAAAGTGGCTATTTGCACATAAATATTGACCTTATTTTTTATATATACATCGAGTATATCATCGCGGCGAGGCACGGGGTCGGTATCGCTATTGGGTGAGGAAGTAAAGAGAACGGAATGTATTGCCTTTGGTTGGACTTTCGCTTTTCCATGTTTGGGGGGTATTGATAGGGCCACGTGGCTTCTTTATGAAAAAATATTCCAAGCTTGTGACGATATGGGATGAGTCAAATCGAGCAGGGAGGGAAACTTCCTCCGGTCAGTTCTTCATAGGTTTTATATCTCTCTTATTTTAAGCTTTGTTAAGAATCATGATGTTTATTTGCGGTTGAGGATAATTAGCACATAGTCCACATTAATGGGACTTGTATCTCTTGATTAAATATGATGTTTTTAAAAATTTATTAATTATATAAAAATATATTTAATCTTAGTTTTGTAATCGATAGTTGAATAATCACTTCTTCTTAAAACACTATGGATGGAAAGTATTTGTCATCTCTGTGAGAATATGAACATCAAGGATGAAAATCACTTCTTCTTAAAGTGCCCCGCGTACAACCACATTAGAGCTCAATTTCATAATCTTTGTTGCAATACTGACCTTCCTAGCCTTTTAAGATGTCAAAATTATAGTGAGCTCGGGAGGCTTCTCTCCAAGCTTTTTGAGCATAGGAATAAAATCTTAAATCAAACTAAATAACTCTTTTCTTTAGGTCCGATAGACCAAAGATTGGTATCAGTGGACGTTAACCACCACCATCATCATCATCAATAATAAAAGAAAATGTATTTTGAATGGGTGTTAAAATTGCAAGAGGTTGAAAAGCAGGTTGTTGTTGTCCCACCAAGCCCCATGCCCATGGGATGTGGCAATATGCTTTTATAGTGGTGCGATAAGTTACATGTAATATGCATAGGAGAGTCTTAACACACATTGCCTATCGTTTTGCATGGAGTTCCCTCCTTGGCATGACAACCATTGTTCAATGTGGAGTAGTACCATTAGGTCTGAATTTGTATCTGATATGGATCCTAACTCGCTCAAGATGTATGTCATTTTGTTCAGTGAAATTAATTCTACATTTATTCAAGGACAAGTGTTAAAGCTCAGCTCAAGTATTCAGCTCTATGTTTTTATTATGTATTCTCTTAAGGGTCTCCAAATGAATTTCAAGTCTTAGGGTGGTTATTCGGGGAACGCTCCTCTGCACATTCAACGCTATGTCATTTATGTCCTTTGAATAGAAAGTTCAATATTATGTTTCTATGGTCATGTGTCATGTGGTTATCTTATGTCTATGCATAAATCGACAACAAGGTCAAAAGGTTATATTGGAAATTTTGGCCTACCTCAGCAGTTTCCTAGTGACCTCTTAATATTTTGTCAACCCCTCCACAAACTCAACGAAGGAGGAAAACAAAACAACTAAGCTAGTTGGCGCATGTAGTCCAAACTTTACTCAATTTGCTTGTTGCAGAAGGTGACCATGTCCAATTTTGTAGGTCTAAGGTATTTTCCTCTGAGCAATTTCTTATATTTTTCATTATTGGTGTTTATGCATGGCATGCAGCTTCAGGTCAATGGGTTATCGACAGTCTCACCCTAGGATTTAGGCATGTTTTTTCCCTTGCATCTATTAAGGACACTCTCAATTATGAGAGCTTTAGCCCTCCTCCCAAGGAAACACTACACGTCCTTAGCCCCTCTCTTCACATCCTGAGACTCTCTAGGCATTTAAACCCTTGTTCTGCGACACTTACAACTCCAATTGACTCACTAACTTTGTTTCAGCAACAAGGCATGTCATGCCAACGTGTCGAGTTTCATCGAGGTGTGGCTTACTTCCAGGAACATGGGTGAACTAAGGCCTAACTGAGAGCAGAGAGCTCATTTTCCAAATTGAGGGAGCTTACCCCTCACCAATACAAGAGATGCTCACTGAGGTGGAAAGAGAATTGCGAACAAGGGACACACCCTTACTAACTATGAGGTATTTGTTGAGGTTGCAGAGTGGGTGCCCGATGCTAGTCACACCCAAGGAAGATACAACCAATATATGTACATTGTGGACATCTATTGGCACTTCAAATTTCTCCTTAGTAGAGTTCTGAATGATAGGAATGCAACCAAAGAAGATATGCTTCTCTCCTTCGATCACGTACAAAGACAATTAGCAGTTATGGAATTAAAGCTTGGACACATTGAAAGGCGCATGGGCATCCCCCCTGAACCAAGTTTCTCTCCTGGAAGCAACAAGGAGCCCAACCAAGTAGAAGCCACTGACTTTAATCACTTGTCATAATGGTCTTTTCTGTTAGTTTGTTTCTCCATGTGCATCAATTTTGTATGTTTCGGTTTATAACAAACCCTAGAGGCTCAACTATCTTTCTTAGAATTTATAGATATAGATGATAAGCTTAGTTTTTTAACTACGTCTCTTTGGAAAGGTTGAAATTTTGCATCTGGTCAGGCATGTCCAGTGGCACACCAAATCAGCTCATACACTGATATATAACCCCTTGTTATCAAACAACACAAACTTTTTCATCACAAAAAAAGCATTAAAATAAAATGTAGAAAATGTAGTTAGGTTGAAACTTTATTCATTTTAGGATGTTGTCATATTGTGTGATGTTTAAACTTCCATAATATTTATTTATATAAGATTCTTAACCTCTTTCCATGAGATTTGAATAGATAATGTGAAGGAAACTAAATCCTACACAACCATCTAATTTACATTTTATAAATCCTACCCAAACCATCTATTTTACATCTTTTTCCCAAAAAAAAAAATTCAAACTTTTTATATTTCAGTAAAATTTTACATCTTAGATGCCTCACCATTCCATATTTTTTCAACGCCCATGTGGGCATCAGGTCTATTTGTCCATAGTAGACAAAAAAATGATAGTAAACAGTATATCAAGAGTCCCAACACACTAATGTGTCACAACATTCAGCTATAAAGGGCCAGCCAACCAAAAAGAGCAAAAAATGACAAGTGTATCACGGGCCTCCCATAAGAGAAAACAACCCCAAATAACAAATTAGTTTATGACAATGCCAAAGTCTTCACCCTATACAAAAATATACATAATAAGTGTCAAAAAATAAATATGTATACAACGAACTCCACAAGATACATCGTTTGCTGAAGTAAAAAATAAAACATAGATGAGAAAACAAATTAGATCCTGTCAATATGGTCAAGAGTCCGACACACGAACCCCATTTTCATCCTTCTCCATTATATGCCACGTCTCTAGATCCTATTGTAGGTCGTCTTTAGAAAGACGGTCAGCTGCCTAATTTCATTCCCTATAAATATGGCATACATAAATAAGTACAAAATTCATTTTTAGATCATGAATCTCTTAAAGTATAGGAAGTAACATAATATTTTGACATCTCTGTGCATTGTTGACACGGTTAATGACTTTCATGGAATCCCCAAAGATTTGAACCGAATCAATGCCAAGTTGTATGAGCCAACAAATTAGAAATTTTAGAGTTAGAAGTTCAAAAAAGTTGTTTGTGCCTCCACCAATACCCACTGATGCAACTAGTGAAACATTTTGATTTTTGTGAATTATATGTCCGCGCCACATCTCCTTTGATTATCAGATGCTCCATCAAATCAAGCCCAAGGGATGTCATAGTTTATCTTTTCAATGCTAATGTGTCTTCATGAATTGCTAGAGTTAGAAGTTGGAAGTAAGGACAATATCGCTGCACATTCAGCAGGCACAATTAATGGGGAAGTAGTGACGTCCTGAAAAATCCCTTTATTTCTAGCCTGCCAAATGCCCCATGAGATAATTAATGGGATTCTCCTGCAATTATTATCTTTGTTTGCCTCCCACTAGTTCAGCCATGCCTCACCACAATTACCAACATTCCAAATCACTCGAACATTGCTTAGAGACAAGGTGTGTTCCCATACTTTCTTTGTGAAACGACAAAATAGGAAAAGACAATCTGATGACTCCTCAGCATCCTTGCACAAACAGCACCAACCTGGCCCAGTTAGGAATCTTTTTTAAAGTGTATCCCAGGTAGTTACCTTTTTCTTTAGGATACACCAGAAGAACAATTTTGCTTTAGTGGGACCCTCTAGTTTCCATAATGATTTGCACCACCATTCTTGTGCACCCCAATCTCTTCTCTTCATTAGGAAGTCATAACCTTATTTTGGTGAATATATGCTTGATTTTTAACGAACCCAGCAAATGGTGTCTGGGAAATATTTTAACCGAACTCTAATTTGGGATAATATTTATATAAAACCCTACCATTATGGTCGCCAATGTTGATCAAGCAAGATGTCATCCGTTGATTTCCAAGCTTGTGCCAAAATAGTTGTTTCTTTAGGTTTTTCCAATAGATGCAAGAAAAATACCCTTTATTGTTTAATGTCTCCATAAGACCCTTAGAGAGAGTGAAAATTTCACTGTACTGTACCCATGGGTCCAACCCAACCCTACACTTTTCACCATTTCCAACCCGCCATGCCAAACCTTTTTCCACAAGCTTGAGTGACATCATTGTTTCTTTCCATATCACAAATGATTTTGTGAATCCTTTTTCAGGCAGTCTGATCCAATCATCCACAGGGATCAGATCAATGTATTTTCCTTTTGCCACCACCGTCCACAGGTTATCTTATGTCAACAACCTCCATCCTAGTTTTATTACCAGAGACATGACAAAAGAGCCTAGGTTCTTTAAGCCCCATCCACCCCATTCCTTTGGTCTAACAATTTTCTCCTAGACCACCCAAGGGAGAACCATATTTTCCTTCTTACCTACCCATAAGAACCCACTACATATGCTCCTTATTTTGTTTAGTATACCGTTTGGGACCCACCACAAGGCAATCCAGTACATCAGGATTACCATCAAAACTGATTTTGTGAGCACCAATCTCCCAGCCCTAGACGACCATTATAGCTCCATTGATTTATGTGTTTCTCAATTTTTGCAACTAGCCACAACCAATCTTGTTTTCTGTAGGAGTCAGGTTTTAAATGAAAACCCAAGTATTTAAGGCTTTCCCCCATCTTGATTTGAGCAAAAGGGAGAACATTTGAAACCCAAGCAAGATTTGTACCCAAAAAGCCTTCATATGTTAATGACGATTTATGGATATTTATTACCATCCCTATAGCCTTCATGAACAATTCCATAATACTTTCATATGTATCACTTCCTCCCAACTCCCATTACTAAACAATAATATGTCGTCCACAAATAATAAATGGGTAATAAACAAATTTGTTGCCACTTCGATACCCTTTAGTTTTCCTCTTCTATTTGCAAAATAATCAGCTGGCTTAGTCCCTCAGCAGCAAATAGAAACAACAATGGTGAAAGGGGACATACTTGCCTCAGGCCCCTGTGGCTATGAAAAAAAGGGGACGCAACCCCATTAATAAGAACTGAAAAGGACACATTAGAAATTCATCCCATGATCCAATTTACAAAATCAATTCTGAAACCCAGGTGGGTCAACAATAATCTTAAATATAACCAACTGATGTGGCCATATGCTTTGGATATAACTATCTTAACTATCATACATTTCTTTCTAGACAACTTGATACTATGCATAGTTTATTATGCCACCCCAATGGCCTCATGAATCTGCTTGCCATCCAGAAAATCGAATTGTTCTTTAGAGATATTACAAGATAATAAAGGTTTTAATCTGTTTGCAATGATTTTGGCAATGACTTTATAAATATAATTGCACAATGAAATAGACCTGAAATCATCAAAAGACGAGGAGAATCAGCCTTGGGAATGAGGGCTAGGAAATTTGAGTTAAAAGGATCATAAATAGTTCCTTTTTTTCTAGATTCTTCCACCACATCAATAATGGCCTCCTCCATCAACTCAAAAAAGTATTGAAAAAAATCCACAGTACAACCATCTAGTCTTGGGCTCTTGTCTTTCTGCATCACTTTTAGGACCATTTCAACTTCTTTTTTCTCAACCAGTGCCATGAGATGATCATTTTCCACCTCATCCGTAAACCTGGGGAATAGTTGTGCCGCTCAGATCACTTCCCCAATTGAAGATCTCTCCTGAGTACCAAAAAGGGCTTTGAAGAATTTTACCCATTGAGGCAAGCCCATTGAAATATTTGGCAACACCACCATCTAGCTTATCTAATTCCCAAATGATATTTGTGTTTCTCCTCCCCTTAGTATAGTTTTGAAAAAAAAAAATGTGTTTTCATCCCCTGCTGAGAGCCAAATAACATGACTTTTTAACAGCCACTGCTCCTTCTTGTCTAAAAATATTTTCCTTCTCCTCACCTCCAGATTCTTTATCTGATCCCTCGATCCATCATCCACATAGCCTTCAACCCCTAGACTTTCCATTTGCTCTAATTCCTCCTCAATGGCCCGGATTTCCCTTGTTTCTTTGATAGATTTCTCTTTTTCCCACTGAATGGTAACCTTCCTGATATTTTTTCAATTATTTACAAGGACTGAGCAAAGGAGGTGTTGTGTAACCAGCTCCAAAAAGAGAAGAAAAGAGATATCAACGCCTTAGAAATGAGCCACTTCGAGGGGGCAACCTCCAATACATTACATAAATGAACAATTCTTCGATGATACAATTCAAAAAACCTCCTTTCTATATATAGGAGTCCATGGGGCCATAATGTAATCCTAGTGGGCCACAATGTAATCCTAGCCGACCTAACAATAATAATTTAAAGGCACAATAATAACAAAATGGGGGTTACAAGGGTACAATAATAACAATAAGGGGTTTACACTAACAATAATAAGGGGCTATACTAGTGATATGGGGACCTAACATGCCCCTCTCCTTCAAAAAAGTGTTGTCCTCAACACTTGAGTAGCTCCGGGTGCTTCTGTATAAAATTCTCATCCTCCCATGTAGAATCTTCGGTGGGTAAGTTCTTCCACTTGATGAGATACTCTGAAATTGATCGATTCCGTAGTTGTCGAGTTCTTGTTTCCGTGACCGCTTCAGGTTCCAATATGATTTTTCCTTCCTCATCAAGTTCTGGAAAATATTGTTTGAGCTGGAAGATTTTCACCTATAACCTTCTTTAAGCATGAAACATGGAAAACTGGATGTACTCGCGAAGAAGCAGGAAGCTCCAATTTGTATACCATAGTACCAATCTTTTGCAACACCTTGTAAGGACCATAGTACTTTGGCGATAATTTATTATCCTTCTTTGCTTGCTTGAGGGACATTTGTTTGTATGGTTGTAGCCATAAAAATACCCAATCTCCTACATCAAAACTTCTCTCGCTACGATGTTGATATGCCTGTTGTTTCATTCGATTTTGTGCCAAATTCAGGTTATCCTTTAAGAGTTGGAGAACTTCTTGCTGATGCTCGATGTGATCTTCCACTGCTTGAACCTTCGAATTTTCCTTAAAGATGATGTGATGGATGGTGGATGATATCCATAAAGTGCCATAAATGGGGTCATTTTTGCTGCAATATGGAAGGAAGTGTTATACCACCATTCGGCAAGAGGTAACCACTTGACCCATTGTGTTTGTTTATCAGATACAAAACAACGAAGATATCCTTCCAAACATTTATTTACTATCTCGGTTTGACCATCAGATTGAGGATGATAAGATGAGCTATGAGCTAATTGAGTACCCAAACAAGAAAATAACTCCGTCCAAAAATTTCCAGTAAAAATGGGATCTCTGTCGCTCACAACAACCCTTGGGTCTCCATGTAGCTTCTGAATTGTGTCCATAAATGTAGTATAAATTGTACTTGCTCTAAATGGATGAGATAATGCACAAAAGTGTGCATACTTGGTAAGTCTATCAACTACCACCATGATGACACTCTTTCCTTCGGACTTAGGTAAAACTGTGATAAAATCCATTGAAATCTCCTCCCAACGTTGACTTGGAATGGATAAAGGTTGTAGAAGTCCTGGGGTCTTAATTGTTTCCACTTTATTCTGCTGGCAAACCAAACATTCCGCCACAAACTTTCGAATATCGGATTTAAGGCCATCCCAAAAAAATTCTTTCTTCACCCTGTGGTAAGTTTTTAAAAATCCTGAGTGTCCTCCTAAAGGAGAAGTGTGCAATTCGAGAAGAATCTTTTGTTTTAGTTGGGAATTCTTACAAAGATATAAGCGATCTTTGTACCATAAGGAATCATTTTTCCAACTAAATGTATCGGATGTACTAGGATCTTGCTGCAACTTTTGAATGAGTGTCCATACATCTTTGTCCTTCTTCCATTCATCTCTTGCTTCAGTTATCCAATCTGGTTGGATAATAGAAATGGCACAAAGCAATGCTTCCACCTCTTCATTCTTTCTTGAGAGTATTTTGCAACACCTTGTAAGGACCATAGTACTTTGGCGATAATTTATTATCCTTCTTAGCTTGCTTGAGGGACATTTTTTGTATGGTTGTAGCCGTAAAAATACCCAATCTCCTACATCAAAACTTCTCTCGCTGCGATGTTGATCTGCCTGTTGTTTCATTCGATTTTGTGCCAAATTCGGGTTATCCTTTAAGAGTTGGAGAACTTCTTGCTGATGCTCGATGTGATCTTCCACTGCTTGAACCTTCGAATTTTCCCTTAAAGATGATGTGATGGATGGTGGATGATATCCATAAAGTGCCATAAATGGGGTCATTTTTGCTGCAGTATGGAAGGAAGTGTTATACCACCATTCGGCGAGAGGTAACCACTTGACCCATTGTGTTTGTTTATCAGATACAAAACAACGAAGATATCCTTCCAAACATTTATTTACTATCTCAGTTTGACCATCAGATTGTGGATGATAAGATGAGCTATGAGCTAATTGAGTACCCAAACAAGAAAATAACTCCGTCCAAAAATTTCCAGTAAAAATGGGATCTCTGTCGCTCACAATAACCCTTGGGCTTCCATGTAGATTTTGAATTTTGTCCATAAATGTAGTAGCAAATGTACTTGCTTTAAATGGATGAGACAATGCACAAAAGTGTGCATACCTGGTAACTCTATCAACTACCACCATGATGACATTCTTTCCTTCGAACTTAGGTAAACCTGTGATAAAATCCATTGAAATATCCTTCCAACGTTGACTTGGAATGGATAAAGGTTGTAGAAGTCCCGGGGTCTTAATTGTCTCCACTTTATTCTGCTGGCAAGCCAAACATTCTGCCACAAAATTTTGAATATCAGATTTAAGGCCATCCCAAAAAAATTCTTTCTTCACCCTGTGGTAAGTTTTGAAAAATCCTGAGTGTCCTCCTAAAGGAGAAGTGTGCAATTCTAGAAGAATATTTTGTTTTAGTTGGGAATTATTACAAAGATATAAGCGATCTTTGTACCATAAGGAATCATTTTTCCAACTAAATGTATCAGATGTACTAGGATCTTGTTGCAACTTTTGAATGAGTTTCCATACATCTTTGTCCTTCTTCCATTCATCTCTTGCTTCAGTTATCCAATATGGTTGGATAATAAAAATGGCACAAAGAAATGCTTCCACCTCTTCATTCTTTCTTAAGAGTGCATCTGCAACAACATTAAGCTTTCCTTTTTTGTAGATTATTTCAAAGTCATAACCCAACATCTTTGTGACCCATTTTTGCTGCTCTTCTGAAGATAGTATTTGTTCCAAAAGGTGTTTAAGACTATCATGATCAGTTTTTACCTTGAAGTGTCTTCCCATTAGGTAAGTTCGCCATTTCTTTAGTGCATGTAGTATTGCTAACATTTCCTTCTCATAAATAGGTTTCTGTAAATACTTTCCTTTGATTGGACGACTTTCAAAAGCATTGGGTCTTCCTTCCTGCATTAAAACTGCACCAATTCCATTTCCTGAGGCATCACATTCCACAATAAAGGTTTTTGTGAAGTCTGGCGTAGCTAAGACCGGTTCTAGGCACATTGCTTCTTTAAGATGTTCGAAGGCCTTAGTTGCTTCAGGAGTCCATGAAAATGCATCTTTCTTCAATATTGTTGTTAGAGGTGCTGTTATTATTCCATAATTCTTAACAAACTTGCGATAATACCCTGTTATTCCATAATTCTTGTACTCCAAAGAAACATTTGGATGTTTTTGCATATAATTGTTTCTCTTGCAATAGTTTGAGTACCCTGTCAACATGTTCAACATGATCCTTCCGAGACCTGCTGTAGATTAGTATATCATCAAAAAATACTAGCACAAATTTTCTAAGGAAGGGTTTGAAAATGGAATTCATCAACCCTTGAAATGTAGAAGGTGCATTGGTAAGGCCAAAAGGCATGACCAAAAATTCATAATGACCCTCATGAGTTCGAAATGCGTTTTTTGGAATATCTTGAGTCTTCATTCTAATTTGATGATATCCTGAATGAAGATCCAACTTGGTAAAATAAATTGCTCCATGTAATTCATCCAATAATTCATCAATCACAGGAATGGGAAATTTATCTTTAATGGTGAGCTTATTGAGCTCCCTATAATCTGGACACATTTTCCATGATCCATCCTTCTTGTGTACCAATACTACGGGAGCAAAGAAAGAACTTTGAGTAGGTTGAATTATACCCGCCTCTAACATTTCTGCAATCATACGTTCAATTTCGCTCTTTTGGAAGTCAGGATATCTATAAGGCTTGATGTTTGGAGGAACACTTCCTGGAATCAAATGAATAGCATGATCATGATCACGAATAGGTGGAAGTCCTTTGGGAGTTTCAAACACCTTGGAATGATTTTCCAAGACTTGTTGGAGATCTACAGAAATAGATGATTTTGATGTCGGGACTTCTAGTGAGCATAATTGTGAAATTACACCTCATTGTTCTTTGTTTAGAAGCTTTGTCATGACGTTAGAGATTATTATCCTTCCCAGACTCCCTTCAATACCCCGTAATTTGACTTCCTTTCCTTCTGAAAAAAATTTCAAGAAAAGTTCTTGAAAATTAAAAGCTACCGTCCCCAAAGATTGTAACCATTGTACTCCTAGTACAACATCAGCACCTCCCAGAGGAATGGAAAGCATTGGACTAGTCAATATATATTCCCCCATGGTTAGCTTGATATTATGGCATTTTCCAGAGCAATTTATAGTTCCTCCATTTGCAACCATCACTTGACATTCTGGTGCTGGGTATAGGAAACAATTTAATTCCTTGGCTACCTTACAATGAATAGAATTATGGGTGCTACCTGAATCAATCAACACTATTACCTTTTTCTTCTTGATTTGTCCTTCTATCTTGAGAGTTTGAGGAGTGGTAATTCCTGCCAGTGCATTACACGATATGGTCGGATTCATTTCTTCCTCTTCTAGGGCTGGTTCCTGGTGTATATCCTCTTCTTGTTCATTTCTTCTTCCTCTTCACAATCTATGTAAAATAATTTCTTCTCAGCACACTTATGACCTTTAGTGTATTTTCTATCACAACTGTAGCAAAGCCCTTTTGCTATTTTTTCTTGCAATTGTTGTGGCGTCAACCTTGTAGGTTGTGGAAATCTAGGCGTAGCAACACTTCCTTCTTTATAGAATTGAGTGGTAGGCTTCCTTGTCGCCATTATTTTACGTTCAAATTTTCTTGCCAACCTGAATGCCTTCTCCAATGAATCCGGTTCCAAAACGCGAACTTCATGTTGGATGTTATCCTTTAAAGTGCCTATGAAGAGATCAATCCTGTGTTCCCCTGGAATATCAGTTACCCTTATATTCAATTTTTGGAAGTCCTCAATGTGCTGCCCCACTAAACCCTTTTGTTTGAGATTTATCAATTGGCTAAAGAAGGTTTTGCTCTTTGTATCCTCATAATGTGCTATCATTTCCTCCGTAAAAATTGACCAAGTGACAATTTTTTTACGGGAGCAAAGCCATCGATACCATACAAATGTATTTTCTTCTAAATGTAAAGTTGCAATGCGTACCTTTTGTGTGTTTTGCACATTATGGAGATCAAAATATTGCTCCATCTGTAGTATCCATGTTACAGGATCCTTTCCATCAAACTTCCTCATATCCATTTTTGGAATATGGTGGTTCTTCCTGCCAACATTAGAGTTTATCAAATCACGATTAACATTGATTTTGTTCTCATCATGAGGTTCTTCTACTATATTTTCACCATTATGAAACATTTCTTGTATCAACTTTGTCAAACCTTCGATGTCTGTTTTTAGATCATTCTTCATGTTTTCCATCTTAGCTTCCATGCCATCCATCTTAGCTTGCACGTCATCCATCTTAGCTTCCACGCCTTTCTTCAAAACTTCCATTTCATTTTTTGTTTCTCTTTGCGAGAGTGAAATTTGTTGCACTTTCTCTTGCAATTTTGATAGATCATGTTGCAATTCTTCATCTTCATGAGTCATAGTAGAGCCTTCTGAAGGCTTAATGGGTGTTGAATTTATTTTATGGGGCATATTTTAGAACCTAATACTGATATCTATTATACAATATGCCCTTGGAATCAATTCAAATTGATTCTTCTAACAAGACTTATGCAATTTGGAAAAAAAAATACAAACCTTTTTCTTTCTTTTGAGGAGCTCGATATTGAAATTTCAGTACCAACGTAAACCCCTAAATTATCTTTCGAATGCCACAGGTCTGACCTGATTTGGATTCTCTAAGTCAAATTTATGTCCAATCTCCCACAATGACCTAATTATCGACTAGTTCAGTAGAGCGAACTTGTACGACTTGCCACATGTCACTGTTTCATCCTTTCTCTCTAAAATTGATAGCCAAGAAACTAAAGTCCGTGTAATTGCGACCAATTTTTACAGAACTCCAATCCGATGCCCAGAGAGAGAGTTATTGAACTATTCCCACGATCACATTTTTGAGATGAAATTCAGGAGCCTGAAAAAGCACTACCTTCCACAGATCATATCTCCAAAAATATTGCGAACCAAGATCTGAAATTTTTTTATGACTTTCCTCAGGATTTCAGCTTCGCATCAGATGAAGTTCAGATTTTGAAACTTCGTAGAAAAACAGTTATAGCGCAAATTCCACGATGACCTATTTAGGAGCCTAAAA
>CM076573.1:608404261-608423810 GCA_034641835.2 Pinus albicaulis | reverse complement strand
TTTCCGCCATTAGGAATCATTTCTGGTTTTAAGCTTGTCATCAAGCCTTCCATGTATTCTTTTAGATCATTCTTCATGTTTTCCATGTTGTCTTTCATGTCATTCTTCAAACCGTCCATCTTCACTTCCACGCCATCCATTTTAGCTTCCATGCCTTTCTTCAAACCGTCCATCTTCACTTCCACACCTTTCTTCAAAACTTCCATTTCATTTTTTGTTGCTTTTTGCCAGAGTGAAATTTGTTGCACTTGCTCTTGTAATTTTGATAGATCATGTTGCAATTCTTCATCTTCATGAGTCATAGTAGAGTTTTCTGAAGGCTTAATGGGTGTTGAATTCTTTTTTGGGGCCATTTTAGAATCCAATATTGATATCTATTCTACAAGATTCCCTTGGAATCAATTCAACTTGATTCTTCAAACAAGACTTATGCAATTCGGAAAAAAAATACACACCTTTTACTAGCTTTTAGGAGATCGATATTGAAATTGAGTTATCTCTGTAATTGAAAATCTTCGATATCTGAAATTCAGCCCTGTAGTAGCCCTCTGAAGCTTCTTTCAAATGCCATAGGTCTGACCTGATTTTGATTCTCCAAGACAAAGTTGTGTCCAATCTCCCACAATGACCTAATTCTGGACTGGTTCAGTAGAGCGAACTTGTACGACTTGCCACGTGTCACTGTTTTGTCCTTTGTCTCTAAAATTGATAGCCAATAAAATACAGGCCGTGTAATTGTGACAATTTTTGACGGCACTCCAATCCAATCTCCAGAGAGAGAGTTATTGAACTTTTCCCACGATCACCTCTTTAAGATGAAATTCAGGAGCCTGAACAAGCACTACCTTCCACAGATCATATCTCTAAAAATATTGCGAACCAAGCTCTGAAATTTTTTGATGAATTTCCTCAGGATTTCAGCTTCGGACCATATGAATTTCAGATTCTGAACCTTCGTATAAAAATTTTTATAGCGCAAATCCCACAATGACCTGTTTAGGAGCCTGAAAAAATACCTGACTTCCACAGATGATATCTCCGAAATTATTGCGAACCAAACTCTGAAATGTTTACACAGGCTTCCTCAAGATGTTTTCTTTGCACCCTAAAAATTTCAGCTTCTGAAACTTCGTAGAAAAAAAGTTATAGCGAAAATGCCACGATGACCTGTTTGGAGCAGCGAAACCCTAGAATCCCAACCTCTGATACCAAATGTTGTGTAACCAGCTCCAAAAATAGAAGAAAAAGAGATATCAACGCCTTAGAAATAAGCCACTTCGAGGGGGAAACCTCCAATACATTACATAAATGAACAATTCTTGGATGATACAATTTACAAAACCTCCTTTCTATATATAGGAGTCCATGGGGCCATAATGTAATCCTAGTGGGCCACAATGTAATCCTAGCCGACCTAACAATAATAATTTAAGGGCACAATAATAACAAAATGGGGGTTACAAGGGTACAATAATAACAATAAGGGGTTTACACTAACAATAATAAGGGGCTATACTAGTGATATAGGGACCTAACAGGAGGATTTTTATACCATGTCCATAGGTCTCTATGTATCAACAACCAGCTTATTATAGTCCTCTTCTTTTAACCATCCTGCAAAAAAAATGAAGGGGGAACCCGATTTCTTATTAGGTCCAACAAGCTCCAGCAGGATGGGAGAGTGATCTAATTCCCCCCCGATCCCACCCATTGTCTAAAGCCAAGAATATGACTAGCCATATCTTCATTAAGTATAAATTGATCCTAATCTTTGTGCTACCCGCGCCTCCCCCACACTTTTATTCCTCCAAGTAGGTGAAATTTTTATGAGATTAGAGTCAATCAGGTTTCCCTCCCTTAACTTATTTAAAAAGAAGTCAGCAATGGGGTATTCCCGAGCCTCAGGTCCCCAGGTCTCCGACATCCCCAAAGAGAAATTTAAGTCTCCCCCCACCACCAAGTTCCATCCATGCATAAATTATTTTGAGAGGAGATTATTCCAGAAAGGGACCCAATCCAAACAAGGACCATAATTGTTTACAATGGTAATTTTAGTTCCATAGAGAACACTTCTACTCTAATAAAAAAATCAGAGGTTTAGAAACTATTCAGCTTAATAGAGTTGTTCTTTATACCAATCGTCGATCCATTGGATCTCCCTCTGACATCTGAAGTCACAAAAGTCCATCTCGGAAGGAAAGACGAGAGAGTATCAAACACTTGGACACCCTATCCCAGAGTCTCTTAAAGCAAAGGCACATCAGGTCTATAATTGTTAATAAGTGCTTTTAAAGCTAGTTTTTTAGGTGCACTAGGAAGAACTCTGCAATTAGAAGACAATAAAATCATTTAGTCACAATGTCAGGGGACCACGTTGCTCTAAGCGCCCCTTTTAGTGATAGTTGTTTTCCATCTGCTATATCAAGCATAGCCCTCAATTGGGCTTTTTAAATATCACTTTTTCAACCCTTGATCCTCTTTTATTTTTCCAGTATGTGAATTTTCCCCAACCCTCCAAACATCTCAATCTCCATCTGTTTTTGTTCTCAGGGCCTCAAGTTGTATGGAATAGTGTCAATAGAGAGTTTTGGTATGGTTGTGATGATGTTATCCATGGTCAATGAAAGGTTACTAATACACAAAGACTCATTTTCAATCAACCTGGAAGGACCATGCGACTTCGTAGCAATTAACAAATGATCAAAAGAGTTTATAATAGAAGATGAAGGAGAAGGAGAAGTACCCGCCAAATCCAATGCAGGATCAGCAAGGACTGGTTCATTTTGCTCCTGGATAGTGACCTCCACATTGTTTGGCTCTAGTTGAATATTGGGAGTCCCTGTGACATCCATTAGCGTCGATTCCTCCTCCTGATGTAACATCACATCCCCCACCTATTCATAATCATTAAAAGAACATAGATACTAATGCAAAAGTTTATTATTAACTTATTTAAATTACAATCAACACACTTATTTAAATTACAATAAACACAATGATGTTTAAATATCTACAAATTTTATTCTCAACTGTAATACCCACTCTTAATTTCCCTCCATAAGATCTCAACAAATGATCTAATGTTAAATTGAACCCTATACAAACCACCTATTTACAACTATTTTATTACATATATTTTTACAATTGAATCTTATATTCTTCAGTTTATTTTCAAAATAACTAGCAATTGCCCCTAAAGGTGCAAAGGTGCACATAAGGAATAAAAGAATTGGGAAAATCATCTCGTCATGAACAAATCCTATCAAACACTAAATGTTACAAACAACCAATTGTTATAAAGCCTTCCTTGGGATCTTTGCAAGAACAAAAAGCTTCAAATTCTCAACATTTTCAGCAATGAGCTCATTGGAAATTTACCTTAAAGCCTAGGAACTTGCATGAGTTTAAACAAAGTTAAGTTGGAAGGCATTAAATTTAATGGCTTAGTGTGGATTTTGTTTTAGGGACTTCCTCATGTCTCATTGTTGGAGGTGAAGAACAATAATTTCGAGGAACTTATTACTTCCGACATCACCATCGCCAAAAATCTCTCACAACTCATCATAAACGACAATAATTTAAGGGAAACCTCCCTACAAAAATTGGCAAACTTCAAAGCCTGAGCGAGATAATTTGCAGCAATAATATTAAAAATATTTTTTTCTACTTTTTACTTTGAAAATTGAAGTAGATATTTCAAAGTAACTTACTAAAAAGAATACATTAAAATAGATTAAAAAATAATACACTTACAATATAAATGGTTAAAAGGAGATTCAACATTAAAGTTCACCTTCCAAAAACAATTTAAAAATATATCAAGTAAATACATTAGGTTATGATCAATTGAAACTAGGAAAATAATGGTTTTTCGGTTGGTGAATTTTTTTGGAAATCCAAGGTATAGTTGTCAAGTTTCAAAATTTTAGGTGTTCCTCATTTTTTATTGGTGAATGTTTTTGGAAATCCAGAGTACATCAAATTTCAAATTTTAAGTGTTACAGGGTTTTTGAGGGTGTTAAATCTAGAGTCCGCCATTAAAAAAAATAATTCTTTCAAACCTACTTAGACAAATCCATATAAATTATTATGATTATTTATTTTTATATCTAAATATTTTAAATTTTATTATTTTCTATAACTTTTAAAATTATTTAACTTTATAAAAAATACATTTTTATTTAAATATTTAAACATTATTTTTTACTTCTACAGGGTTGGGGTGGGCAAACATTGTTCACCCAACCAATCAAAAAGCTTTATTTTCGTCATCCTCATTCCAATAAAAAATATGACATGTGGAAAATTCACCTAGCAGTTTCCCATACAAATATTTCTCCTCCTTTTTGTTCTTGTTCCACTTGCGGTCGCTTCCTTTTGTTCATGTTCCGCTAGCCGCTAATGGTCAGAACTTTTAATACTCAACTTGAAACTTCATAGTTCATATCAACAAGCGAAAACATGAGAAAGAAGTTCTTGTTCCATTGGCGGTCGCCTCCTTTCGTTCTTGTTCCATTGGCCGCTGATGGTCAGAACTTCTCATATTCAACTTGAACCTTCATAGTTCACAACAGCAAGTGAAAGCATGCTTCCAAAACATGTGAAAGAAAGGGGAAAAACAAGGAGCATAACTGGGCAATTTGGAAGGATATTTAATGATTTGATTCTTCAAACGCTTTGAGATACTTTTATGTCATTGGATTTGAGGCCCGACGTGTCGATTATAATTTTGCAGGAGTTTGGGTATTCTTTATCATCCACAAGAGTGGAAGAAATGGCTTTCATGTGATGAACATAGGAGCGAGTCTGAGTATTGAGCAAATTCTCTAGATCGTCGAACACGCTGAGCAGCTGATGCACGGTGCTAAAGAGAGGATTCATTGTTATTCTTCAAATATCTTGCCCCGCAAGAAATACAATCATTATCCCACAATTTTTAGTGGCCAAATACACTATTTTCCTGTAATCTTGATGAGAAAACTTCAAATTCCAGAGAAATTTGCAAATATATCTGAAAACAACCACATAGCTTTAGAGATCCTGAAATACCATATCTCTTGGACAAACACGTCCAAAGAATGATTACAAATTACCCTTTGGAACTCAATGAGGAGGGAAGAAAATCTTAGAAAATACTCCATTCTGGAAGCGTCAAGGATTCTCGAGTTGCTTCTCAAACATTCAGGTAACCTTTCTCTGAATTTTTTACAAGCATTATTTACGTTATTATTACTTTGACCTCCATAAAACAGACAATGGCAAACTTCATCTCGCGCCTAATTTCTTAAGATAACGCTGATACCTTTTATTGGTAGTTCTGATCTCCCTTTATGAAAGGAATACCTCTATAGGCCCTTGTCGAGGGTTGGATCGTCAGATTGGAAACTCCCTATGAATTCATGAATTAATACCAAAACTTATTAGATCGAATGGGGGTCACCACTTAGAACAATAATATGAACATTAAATCCCTACGTTATGAATATAATTTTAGTGGGCAGGGAAGATCGGTGGGACAATAGGAAAGCACCCCAAATGGTGTAGATTCTTGTTAGTATTCGTATTTTGGCTTTGCAATGGCCTACTATTTGACTAGAGGGATTCCTTCTCTCTCACTTTTCTTTGGACCATTGGACAAACTAATCTTCCTGATATGTTCAACGTAGCATTTTGAAGCGTTTAGAACTAATTTGAACATGGGTCATAGCATCTTATATCACTGTTCGGATGATCTATTAGACATGTATATTCAGCCATATTTTGACATAAATGTAATAGGGACAATACTGCATCTAGTAGAACTGAAGCAAAATACATTATATTTTGAACTTGAGTGTTTGTTATTTATATGTAAGAAGAAAAATTGTGATGGCGTAGATAAATGTACAAAGAAATATGAGGAACTGTAATAAAGCGTGATAGTGTAACTAATTTATATTAATGAAGGTAAGAAGGCTTTTTTTCAATCATTGACATGCAGGATAGCGGGTAACCAAAATCAAAATATCCTCCTTTTGAGTTGAGTTAATTGATGTAAGAATTGACGACATTTTAGAATTTAATTGATGAAAACAAAATAAATTATTTACTTTCTTTATGAGATTTAAAATATTTTTTAAATTTACCATAAAGATAAAAAAATGACTATCATTCTTACATTAATGAATTTACAGTAAAAAAATAACTTTAATTATAACTAAAATAAAAAGATCTCATTTATGAATTAAAATAAATTTATATTGAACCACAATTTCAATGAATTTCATGATAATGTCCAATCTATTACTACAATGATGAATTCAATAAATTCGCTCATAAATAGCTTCTCCTTGAAAGAAACAATACATTAATTACCTCAACGAGGATAGGCTTTGCTTCTCCTTGAAACAAACAACACATTAATTACCTCAATGAGGATAGGTTTTCTCTTTTTGAGTGTTGTTGATCCAAATATTTTAATGGCGGTGCAAACTACAAGCCCATCATTTCCATCAACCCATATGTTTCTTATTCCATAAGATGGCCCTTTCACCACTAGTCCATCACCTACCATACAATATTCAACAACATCACTTATTTCGTAGTGAGTGTTCCCTGAATGAGTGCACTACAAGAGACTCATAAGTTGAAAATCACGCATAGGGAACTAATAAATTATACTTCTAAATTGTTATGAAGTTGTTGTGCTAATTTCACATCCATTATTGCAGCAAATGAAGATAACTGGCACATCCATCACCGCTACAAAGTTCAACACAACGTGAAATTCTCCGTGTAAAATAATTAACATTAACATTAATGACCGTGTAGATTCTATTATATATTTAAAATCTTACAGACATAAGCTAATTTAAACAAAGTTCATATCCATTAATTTTCCGAAATATGCAAAAATTTGGAATCTTTATTCACTCATGCAGTAATATCGAAAAAAATGACTACATGGGCGAACCTAAGAAGGTGAAATGCAAAGTGCTTCTAGGATGCAAAGATGATGTGTTGGTGGATCATAGTTTTCCCTTCAACATTGATAACTTAAAAAGGTTAAAAAAGTTTTCCTTTTGGGCTTATGAGGGGTAAGTTTATCCATCTACATTTCACAATTTCAAAACCTAAGAGTTTTAGGCTGTGGGACTGTGGCCAACCAACCAAGCTTCTTGTGTGTGAATTTCAGAATGGAATTGTGCGCGGGGTTTCCCAATGTTGAATAGCTTGAAACTTCACGATCTAAGAAAATTAGAAAGAATGTTGGGGTTGTCAAGTGAAGAAACAATGCAAATGAAGAGATTGAGAATGAAGAAGTTACCTCGTATAATTATTGTTGGAACTTTAAAGCACTCTGACTTGAGAGTGGTGGTCTTCCAATGTTGGAGGACTTGTCAACATTTGTACATACAAACTTGTCCATTGTTGAAAATATTGGTATTAGAAAAACTATCTAATTTAAGGGACTTTAAAATACGAGGTGCAATGAACTAAGGTAGTTAGAGGTTGAGAGTGTCAGCTTTCCAATGCTGGAGAGGTTGGAGTTATTGGAGTGTGACAAGGTAAAGAATATAATGGGACCCCAAGATGTGTGGGATGACAAAACAATGCTTAAACTTCTATTGTTGAGGATAGTACAATGTCCATCGCCGAGGAGATTGCTAAGAGGAATGAGAAAAATCTCCAAATTGTAGAAACTAATTGATTGAGAGGCGGAAAAATCTAATTTAGGGAGATGAGAATGTGCAAATTAATCATTCTAGTCCTCTAAACCGAGATAGCACATTATAAATGTTTTTAATACATATCATATAACTTGTAATACATTTTTTAAATATGTTTTTTTTTTCTTTTTGTTGTGTAATATTTGAATATTATTTTTATATTATATAGACAAATGCTTATATTAATATTATTTATTTATTTTTAAATAATTTTTTTGATACATTATAAATTATTTATGATTTTATTAATTTAATATTTCATAATTTTTAGAATTTGTTTTTTCTTTTTTATTTTGAAAATGACTAATAATATCATATTTTATTATTTTATATTTACATTAAATATAAAAATTCCATGTATCAATACATAGTGTTTAATATTGGAGATTTATAGTGGTGCAAAATTAAGTTTGGAAAAATAATATAGAAATTAATCTTTCTCATCTTGAATGTTATATATATATATATATATATATATATATATATATATATATATATATATATATATATATATATATATATATATATATTACCATCAAAATTCAACATCTAAGGAGTTACTTCCCTGAAAGTTCAAATAACCACTAAAATTATGACATTATATTCACAATTTTTTTGGCAAGTTGATGCTTAACAACTTGTTTTAAGAAAGATCTCATAAACATTTGCATATCAAAGAGATACAAAAAATTATGAGTTGCAAATAATCATAATTAGAAACGAAACTTCGGGATTTCTATCTCCTAGATATCCTAATACTCATAAAAAACAAAAGGGCAAGGTTATAATTCCAAAGCTTCATTTAATAATTCATCTACTTTTTCATTCAACCTTTGTATTTATGCTTGAAAGAGTACCTTTGAAAACAATAGAAGAATAATTTAGATTTCCTAAAGAAGGGGGGCAAGACATACATTATCCAACACAACATTTTTGCATGTCCAACCTTTCACCAATATAGACTCATCTATTACCTCTAATTTAGATGCCCTTTGCTTGCTCGCAAAATGAAGGTAGGTATATCAAACTAAAACTTGAACCTTTGTGTTTGAGCCATTGCATGGAAAATGGTGAGTATGATCTATAAATTGTTTTAGATATTCCATTGGAATCGTTTGTCAAATCTGAAAAAAAATCACTGAATTACTGTTAATTTTTCATGTTCCAAATTCATTAATGAGTTGATTTTCTACTTGATTAATTGAGAAAAATAGAAAATAGAAAAAAATACACACACCAACCACAATAGACACAAATGTTTTCATAAGAAATTCTTAAGAGGGAATACTTAGCTAGAAGGTGTGGTTGCTTTGTGATGTTTTTTTTTTCATGTCATTTAAAAAGAAAACAAGGTACATTGTCCCTCCATTGTTTTGAGAATTTAAGTTAGTGTGATTTTCTTCTTAAATTTAACCTTCTACTACATTTGTTATAAGATATATATAGAAACTCGAATTTCAATAATATTTCGTTGTCCTTATATTTCACTTGGTTATCATCTTTCAAATTCTCTGACTCCTTTCCACTTTCCTTTGCACCTCTCTATGCAATTGCTAGTTTATAAATGTAGGAAAAACAAAATCTAATTTTAAGAAAAAGAAAAAAAAACATTATAATTGTTATTTTATTTGTAATTTAGAGAGCTCCATTTCTGTAACTGATATCAAGAAGGGTATAAAATTTATTTAGGAAAATGGAAATGGAAACTTTTAAATGATTTCAAGAAAGGTAAAATTTAGTTTTACCATTGAAAATGTTAAAACGATTTCAAGAGATGTAAATGGAAAATGTTAAAACAAAAATATTATTGTGTTGCTATAATTGTAATTAATTACTCAAATAAGAATCTTGTGACAATTGAAAAATTAAAAAACACGATTAATTTATCTTTGCAATTTTCCAAAACAAAACAAAGTTAGCATTATAGGAAGAAGATCCAAAATTTGTCATCATTTTTTATATTTATCAATAATCAAATGGCAACTCTAAAACTCGTAAAGGTACGGTGACCACAAGTAGTAGGTATAGAAATAATCATCATACCAAACTGAAATGATTAATTTTGGCCGTAATGATTAATCGACATTATTAGGATTAATTTCAGATATACATATAGAAACTGAATTTCACATACTACTAATTAAGCAGAGAGTGAATGTTAATCGAAGAAGTTTCTCATTGAAATCCCATCCAACATATCTTTTTTTTTTTTTGTTCAGAAGGAAAAAACGTTGTTCTATTAGATAAAAATAGTATATAATCAAGTACATTACATTCGATGATGTTAACACAGTAAGGAACATATCAGATTGCTCAACACATCAAGGAAAATATCAGAATTACATCCCTTCTAAGAAAGAAAAGAGTAGTAACATTCAGCCACATAAGACCAACATAGTTCATCATCAGATACAGCTATTAAACCAAAAAATTTGCAGTCAATAGTTACGGAATGGCATCATAACAACGACATTTCTACAACATTCCATATTTCATAAAACATTCACATTTCGAAACATATTCCTACCAGTCTGTTCATCCCATATTATACCTAATTGCTTCGCAGGAAATCCCATACGAAAGTATATTAAAAACAAAAACCGCCTCGCTTGAGGCAGTCCATAATCCGAATCAGCCTCGCCTGACAAACTTATATTGAGAGAGGTCCACAAGCTCTCTTGAAAGAAAACAATCCCTGCCACCTTGATGTGTGAGAGAAGAAAACAGGCTCACTTGCTGGTCAAAATCCATTTTTATGGAATAGGGACCTCGTTGTTCCAGAATTGAATCCCATTTCTATATTGTATAACCTGCAAAACCCCAAAGTTAGTGTTGATACCTCTTTTAGATAACCCATTGGCTCTTGTGTTGTTTTCTCTGTAGATGTGATATAATGGTGGCTTGTCCAGACGTTGCCATAGATTTTGAGTCCTCTTAAGGCAACCCTGTAAACATGGAATAGCAAGATCGAGTTTGCCAGAAATACAGTCAATAATCAGTCTCGAGTCACCATAAATGCTAACATCCTTTAGATTCAAGTTGGTCGCAGCCAGAAGGCCACCCCATAAAGCCATCAATTCTGCCTTGTTATTGGTGCCCGTGCCCCCATTCCAAAATATATGAATTCTTTCCATATGTGAGATTTTAATCCATGCACCACATCCTAATCGGCCATCTAGGCAGGCCCCATCAAAAAATATGGCAGGGAGCGAGATAGCGTGAGGTCTCAAACGACAGGAGCAATCCTTGATACCAACCACAACTGGTTCCCTTCCATCAATCCATCTCATTATAGTAGCATGAATGATATGAATCACAAATGGTCTATTCTAAAAAATGAGCCTATTCCGAGAAAGCCAGACTTCCTATATAAAAAAGAAAGGAAGAGATTGAAATTTACCAGATAATTTGTCCCAAGCCAGAGCGGTACTGATGAAATCCTCTGGCGTCCATATAAGGTCCATATAAAACTGGCAGAAAAGCTTCCATAGAGAAATTACAATGGGACATTGAAAGAATATATGATCTATCGATTCCTCTTGTAGACAACATATAGCACATCTGCTCGATCCATTGGTACCCCTTCTAATTAGAGAGTGTCATGTGAGGATCTTTTTTTTCCATACGAGCTACCCAAATAAAACAATCTTTGTGGGAATTTTTTGGTGCCAGAAGGGCCAGAAAACCCCGGATAGATACTCCTCATATAATTTAATATTGATATGGTCATATATTTCCTTGACGATCAAGGAATCCCCATTTTTAGACCCATCCCATACAATACAGTCCCCACCAGGAAAATAGCAGATCCCTGTCACCCTGATGGCATCTAAGAAGGAGCCCTAGTCCTCCGCATCAGGGCCACAAAGGCCCAACTGATCAACAGATTTTAGAATTGGGGCACCATGTGACTAGTAATGGATTGTCTGTGAGAAATACAGGATGCCCCGATGAGCGAGATGGTGTAGAAGCCGAGGATTTAGTTGAGCCTCCTCAGAAAATCCGAAAATGTTGTCATATCCCAAAGATATGCGCTGTCCATCACCAAACTGCCAAGATAATCGATCTGCCAAACACAAAATCACTTTCTTGAAACTCTACCAAATGGCCAACATGGCAAGAGGAAAAGTTAAATCATGGCAGTATATACCAAGAAGGGTATCACCTGATAGGTATTTGCAATTGATAATATTCGTCCAAATACCCGAGCCAGTAATGGCTTGCCATAGGTACTTCATTAGCAGAGCTTTATTGAATACCCTAGTGTTTAGAATGCCCCAACCACCATGTTGTTTTGGCCGATTTAAAATATCAAGCCTGCACAAATGATACTTCTTTTTCATCGCAGCGCCACCCCATAAGAATTGTGATAGAGTCTGATTAATAATGGCAACAATATGATCAGGAATATAAAATAGATGCCCCCAGTAGACAAGAAGCTGAGAAAGAACAACCTGAATCATAATAAGTCGTCCGCCCATTGATAACCATCTATGCGTCCACTTGTTGATTTTACTTCTGAATCTATCCACCAACCACATCCAGTCCCTATTCTTATAACCACATGGCTTAATTATATAGCCCAGATATAAAAATACTCACTTGCCTTCTTAGATCTAATCTCGAGAAAATCAACGATGAACATTATCTCATTCACATCACCATATTCAAAAAGGAGAAAAGACTTTTCCTTGTTGATAAGAAGCCCAAAAGCATGTCTAAAACGGGTAAGAAGATAATGAATGTAGAACTAGTGATTCCTTTTAATCCATCCAAATAAAATAAGGTCATCCACAAAGGGTGTGTGTGAAATACTTACAGAGTCAGAAAAGGAGAACCCAAATATATATCCAGCCTGCAAAGCCATATACATGAGTTTGCTGAATCCTTCCATCACCAGAATGAAGATAAGCGGGGACAGAGCACACCCCTGCCTCAGACCCCGGCTAGCTTCAAAGAATGGGGTTGGCTTACCATTTATAATCACCGCATAGCGAACTGAGGAGATGCAGGCCATAATCCATCGAATGACCATAATCGGGAGTCCAACTTTCAATAAAACAAGACAGATATATGACCAATCGACACTGTCATATGTCTTGTATAAATCAATCTTCATAATAAGAGCTTCCTTTTTGCCTGCATGCATAGAGTGCATTACCTCTTGTGAAATAGCAATAGCATCATGAATAGACTGCCCCCGCAGAAAACCATATTGCTCTTTGGAAATTAACTTAGATAGGGTGTCTCTTATTCTATTAGCAATGATCTTGGATGATATTTTGTATATCAAATTGCAACAAGAAATCGGTCTAAAGTCCACGAAGCCCTTTGGCTCAGAGATCTTCGGAATGAGCGCAATAAATGTGGAATTCATGTTTGATGGAATGTGACCCGCCAACCTTCCCTGTTCCACAATCTCAGTAATCTCTGAGCCCATAATGTCAAAGAAATGTAGATAGAATTCTGCCGGCCAACCATCCGGCCAAGGAAATTTGTCATGTGCAAATGATATTAATACTTGTTCCACTTTCTCAATGGAAATTTTTGAATTTATAAGGTTGACAGCCTCCTCATAAAACATTCTTTGAATGTGATGAAGAACCCACGTCTGGTTAGCCCCGTAAATCTTAGAATCCGCTTGGTAGAAGGTCGCAAAATGTAAATAACCCTCCTGCTGAATCTCATAAGTGGTGAAAACAAAGCTTCCATCAGCCCTTTGAATGCACCAAATGGATTTCTTGTTCTTTCGGTCATTAGCACATTTATGAAAGAATTTAATGTTAAGATCCCCCTCCTTAAGCCAAGTAATTCTGCTTTTTAATTACCATGTCAATTCTTCAATTTTGAGAATCTCAATCCTTCTCTTTTGTAGCTTTTCCATTACTTTGTATGTCGCTTCATCAGGTGCTTTATTTACAAAATCCACATATAAGCCATTGAGGCTTCCAGAGATCATCTGTAATTCAGCTTTAAGCATTTTTCTTCTTCTTAATTTCCCATTATTTGGTGATTCTTTTAACCCTTTGTAATTTGGAATGAAATTGGTCCCATCCTGAAAAGCCTCCCATCTCGGCACATTCCTTCCAACAGTATTTGATAAGCCGACAGTACTCAGAGTCGCCCAACCAGGCCCTATTGAATTTAAATGACACCCCTGTGCTTCTCTCTCCCAAATGACATGATAGGAGAATGGCCATGTGGTCCGATATATCCAACACCAGTACCGAATATCTTGGAATCCCATAAGAATTTATCAATGCTTCTGCCAACATAGCTCTGTCGAGACGTTTTCCAATAAACTCTTTATCATCTCTTCTATTGGTCCAGGTAGGAATAAGAGGTTGCGGTCGAATATCAATTAAGATAGACTCATCAAATATTTATCCAATCTGTTTAGCTAAGGGATCAAGTCTGGCCTTGGATCCTCATGATTCATCAGCTTGTAGGGTGGAGTTGAAATCGCCCATGACAATCAAATTCTCCAAAAATAATATCGCGAACCTGTATAAACGAGCCCAAAAAGTTTCTATTCTAGTACGGGGCATACAAATTAACAACATTGAAGTCCCCTCTGAATCCTCTAATGTTACCCATGAGCAATATTCCCTCAAAAAAACTATACGCCCGAAACTTTTCAATTGAAGGATTCCATAGAGCAATTAGTCCACTAGCATGTCCCAACGCATCAATAGCCGTCGCATGCCACCCGGGCTTGATACGCAGGAAAGATTTAATAGCTTTAACTCTGCAACAGAGCGTTTCTTGACACAAAATAATAGAATGGTCAGCACTATAGAGAAACTCTTTTAGGCAGTGATGTTTGGAGGCATCGCCCAACCCCCTCAGATTCATAGAAAATATATGGGTCATCGGGTTACATCCGAAGGGATGCTTGCTCTAAGCGCCCTGAGATCATATGGAGCAGATATGGGGACATTCGTGAGGTCTTGGAAGTCATCTCTAAAGAGTGATTTTGTATTGATTCTTCCTCTGAAGTGCCTAGACCCGGATTTAGTCTTCTTCCTAACAGTGATGTTACTAGTTGAAGTAGGATAAATGGAAATATTAGCCTCCTGTGGTTCTCTATCAAATACAGTAAGAACCACAAGGCCAATATCCAGGTTGCCCAAAAGTGAGTCGATGTCACTTCCAACAGTGTTCCTAGGAGAATCAGAGTTTCATGAGCCGAAGACTGGGGGAAGCCCATTCCAAGGGGGGAATGGAAGGAGAAGTTTGCAAGGGAGCATCAGGCGCTGACACAAGGACAGAGATAGATGCACCCATAGTTCAGTCACTGGGGCGAAGCAATGGTGGGCCATCAGATGACATAGAGGCAATGGTAGGATTAGGCTCACTCCCACCATCAAAAAAATGAATACTATTATCCTCCCCCACATCCCTAGACTACCTAGGCCCCAATGGGATATCAGAATGATCAACCCTAGAAATGTTAGGTGCAGTCCTATCGCTGAGTGCACTAGCACATACATAAGCATCATCATCAGAAGAGGAAGGACCAGATTTACCTGTTGGAAGATCGCCTTGTGAGCCAGTGGTGATGTGATTTTGCCACGATCCAGCAAGACTGGCCAAGCCCCTAGGATTATTCCAGATCTGCATGGGGCAATTCCCCTTCAGGTGACCAGTACGATGACAAATAAGGCGTCAAAAAGGAATTCCCTAATAGTCAATCCGCAGGCAATGTCTACGTTGGCCCCATACCAAGTCTACATCCCCCGACAAGCCGCCCACAAAGCAAACCTCCACCAGGAGCCATGCAATTCTTTTGTCACTGGCACCAACAATACTCGGATCAATATATTTTATATTCCCAATGGAATCGCCAATGGCTCTAAGGGCCTTCAAAGTCCAGAATTCGAGTGGAAGCCCCTGGAGTTTGACCCAAACAACCCTGCTCCGCGGGGCTTTCATAACAGGGTTGAAGCCAAGGTACCATGGAACCAATTGCATGAAGCTGCGACCCTGGATCCTATGAATGATCTTAAGAATATCCTTCTCATCCATAAAATGGACACTAAACGATCCATTCAGCAACATACTCACTTTGGGTGTGTATCCGATAATAGGATTCCATTATTGTTTGACCCATACCACCGTGTCTACCTCGCTTCCTTCAAAAAACATCCATCTCCTAATAAAAGCCCGCTTTTGTAAGCTAGAAACCCTTCCCCACAGATCCTCATACTCCAGATTACTCTCTTTGATGTCCATTGCCTGCTTATAACAGTTAGCCTTCTTCCACCCCCGGCTCCTCCTATTATACTTGTTTGGATTCTCAGCCGTTAGATATTTTGTGACTCCACAAAAACCAGGAGGAAAGGAGACAGAATGTGCTATCAACTGTGTGTCAGTCTCCACATCCCTGAGTCTTCTCTGTTCTGCTTCAATTTTTGCCGCTATCAAAGCTTCATGTGCGGACGCATCAGAGGATAAAATATCATTAGGTTCCCTCATTTTGAAAAAACGTGACCTTAAAGTGACAACAAAAATCTAGTAACTTGTGAAGAGACAGGTTAGGTGGAAGTCCAATCTCACCCCCAATTGGGAGGCGTGAAGACCGCCGTCGAATATAAGGAAAGGTGTGGACAAAATACTAAAAGAATGTTTTGTCATGGATAAGATGATCCCAATGCATCCTAAAAAAGCAAAGAGTGTCAGCACCTTGACCCAATTAACGTTGGGAGTCTAAAACAAATGAGCACCATCTGATGACAACCCACGTCTCGCAATAGTCTATAAATGTATGACGCCACCCCGATATAGAAATACCTGGATAACCTCCAAGTGGACTCAAGAACACCTTGAAGTGTACACTCCATCAGAGTGCATCTAAATACCACACCAACCTGCCAGAAAAGGAACTTTACCACTTAAAAATGGTAGATTAGTGGCACATATATCATCAAACATCCCGACACTACCAATCGGGAAATTGAAATCCGGCCTGGAGAATCAGGGTGGCCAATATTTTGCCGGAAAAACCAGTCATGCAACACAGACCTCCCTCATACATGACAACAACAACAACATCCTAGACATCGCCACCATCTGGAAAACAAAGGAACTCCACAATCCTTACAGGGTCTGGAAATGATGAATGATTCCACTCACTTACGCCATAGATGATACCACTTCGAATGTTGTGATGGAATGGAATCCGAGTCAAATGAGGATTCTTATGGAAGAAACTTTACTCCTCTATTTTGCATCTGCCCTGAGGATTGTTCTAAACATGGCCTGTAAATGATGATGGCAATGAACACCAAAATGGAGATCATAAATATCTCACCCAACTCTGATGACAATACCCCCTCACAGGAAAAGATGAGTGCCTACGAGCACAACCCTGATACCTCGACAACACCCTAAAGTACCTCAATACCTGGAGAAATACGTAGTGAACAGTTCTAATCGATAAAACCATCCACCCCAAAAAAAATATGTGGCGAAAGCAGATATATATATCCCTTGGACCTTATGGCTTCATTCCTTTTCCTATACCCTCACATCGTTTCCATAAGCCCATTCGAATCAAAGTAGGGGCTCATAATCATGTGTTTTTAACGTCTCCATATAAGAGAAATAGTGAACAGGGATACAAGCCTTCATAAGAGACCCCCAAAAAATAGCTCATATATCAAAACTATAAACCATATCCCGCACAACTCCGAAAAATGCTTACCTTTCCAGAAGAGAAAGTCCTGAGGCCTAATTTTGTCTACAAATCTTTCCTCCCATTCCTCTTGTAATTCCAACGGACTTCATTTCTACTAATAATTGAGTCCACGAATCCAATCTCTCTGTTGTGCACACGTCGTGCATTATTGTATAATTCTTCCATTCCTCTGTATAATTTTTTTATTGGAAAATTTGTTGAATAATTCGATGGAGAATGGAGAAGATTTCACTCTGGAAGAAATAGCTCGTTTGAAGACAATAAATTATAGGTGTCATGCTATTGGAGACCACCTATAGATACATTGAATTAATAATTCAATGAGGAATCGATTAATTTTGATGCATGAGTAGATCATGTCTGATAATTATCCACATACTGATTGCTAAGAAGGTGATGCAAGAAAATAATGAGCTCCTCCTCTTCGGAAGAAATGTTTCCACGTTTAATGTCGGGAAAGAAATGAAGGGTGGCATGTACTTTGAGGAGGAGTTGAGAGGCGCCTACATAAGAATCATAGTGGCGAACAGGGACACAATGACTATTGCGCTCGCCTCGTTGTTCTGGATCCTGCAGCCCTGCACATCAAACATAATACTTAGGAGGAGTTGAAAGGGAGATTGCAGACATCAAAAGACGTAAAGGACCCGAGGCCAATGGCATCAAGGTTGAAGGAGGACGAAAAATGGCCATGCAAAACCCTTTCCATCTGTTGGATTTTAACTGGACAGAGGACGACAAAAATGGAGAGTGGGGATTAGCTAGGGTGAACAGTATCTGATCACCCGAACTCCCAAAAGAAAACACCTTCTGTGTAAAAAGTTATATTCATATAGAAAAAAAAAAATAAAAAAAAATAATACAATAAATTTATTAGTAACTTATTTGCATCATATTAAACACATATTATTCATTTTATTTTCAAAATAAAAATATTTATCTATATGTGCCCGATGTAAGAACGTAGAGGTTCCACATGGGGATCATTGACATGATTGATATGCCACGAGGTAGGGAAGGTGGGCGGCCCACCGAACGCCTCCACATGCCAGCAATAAAGAAGGTATTGATGATCCTTAAAGCCTTGTCAGAAGGTGCTTGGAGAGCAGGTTATGTAATACAGGTGGTGAGTGCTGCATGTCGAATGCAAAAAATTCACTACTACATTTGGCGGAAATTCCGACACTTGGTTCCGACGCTTTTGACCAAATGTCAGAAATTTCCCCAATTTTTTTTCCATCCCGCCCGAAATCGTCGCTATACCGATGTTTATAGAAAAGTGTCGCAATACCGACACTTAGAAAAGTGTCGCAATTGCGACGTTTGGAGGAAGACGTCGCACTTGCGACACTACGGCCCAACACGTCGCTATTGCGACGACTGCAAGTGCGACACAATGTCTAAGTGTCGTAATTGCGACGTTTGGAGGCCTTCGTCACAATAGCAACGCATTTTCTGCCGTCGGTATAACGACACTTATATGTGCGCTAAATACAAATACGAAACTTATATGCACGCTACATAAAAATGATTTTATTGTTTCGTATCCGTCGCAATAGCTACATTAACGTCTGATATCACGCACGCATTCGCCCTCCGCTCTTACAGAACAGCATTCGCCCTCAGCTCTTGCAGAACAGAATTTTCCCTCAGCATTCGCCCTCAGCTCTTGCAGAACAGCATTCGCCCTCAGCTCTTGCAAAATGGTAAGTTCTTACTGCAGGCCCTTCCTCCTATAGTAGGGTTGACTCTATTTGGGTTTTTTTGGTCAATTCCATTAGATTGTGTTAGGCTGTAAGGTTCTCTCTAGATGTCAAGAATCAAGATTAAATACCCTCTATTATCTTCATCACCCAATACAAGATTTAAATTTTTCCCAAAGAAACGCTTATTAATTTGGCAGCCATTATTTCTCCCTGCTTTAAAAACCCTACATTTAAATGAAAACAAGCATTGCATTTCAACTACAAAAATCTATTAGTGTTCAAATGTACATGTGTACTACATTAACGTCTGATATCACGCGCGCATTCGCCCTCCGCTCTTGCAGAACAGCATTCGCCCTCAGCATTCGCCCTGAGCTCTTGCAGAACAGCATTCGCCCTGAGCTCCTGCAGAACAGCATTCGCCCTCAGCTCTT
>CM076573.1:607020356-607042797 GCA_034641835.2 Pinus albicaulis | reverse complement strand
GTAGAACTCATGGCAGCTACTGTTTCTCCACTCATATTAAATAATTATTTCCAAAATTTTCTTGTTACTATTACTTTAGGGAAACCATGAAGACTATGAATTTCTTTCACGGACACTTCTGCCACTTGGCTTGTTGTTTATGTACTTTGAGCTCTACAAAAAAAATCTACAAAATTTGTCTATATAAATGACCACAAAAATGTAATACTTACCTTTATATTTCAGTAACCCTGTAATAAAGACTATTGATATATCTTCTAGTCTTTGAATATGTATTTGGAATGGTTGAAGTAACCCTAGAGATTTTACTATCTCTCTTTTATTTATTATGCAAACCTGACCTTCTCTTACAAAATTTTGAATATCTTTCTTCATTCCTTCCAAAAATATATTTTTTGATCCTTTGAGATGTTTTAAGGAACCGTGCGTCCTACCATTAGAGAGACATGGGACTCCCTTAATATTTGTTTATTCAAAATGCTTTCATGCATAAAAATATTCTACATTTGCACCAAAGTATATCTCTCTTTCACTCCCAATGCTCCATAGAGTTCATCCCATCCTTTATAAATTTTAGTTTTTGTTTAGTACTATTGTCATTTTTCCATTATGGCAAGCTTCTTCTAGCCACCTAGGAATAGAAAATGTACTTGGATATAAATTTGAGGCCTCTTCTATTTTAGAAAGAGCATCATGTACTAAATTTTCCTTACCCTTTTTGCAGATTATCTCAAAATTAAAACTTTGCATTTTTCTCCTCATTTTTGTTAATCTTCCAATGAAATCCATAGCTTCAAAAAATAATTTATGCTATCATGGTATATCTTGACTTTAAAGTACCTCCCAATGATATATTATCCCCATTTTTTATTATAAATTTGAGGCCTCTTCTATTTTAGAAAGAGCATCATGTACTAAATTTTCCTTACCCTTTTTGCAGATTATCTCAAAATTAAAACTTTGCATTTTTTCTCCTCATTTTTGTTAACCTTCTAATGAAAATCATAGCTTCAAAAAATACTTTATGCTATCATGGTATATCTTGACTTTAAAGTACCTCCCAATGATATATTATCCCCATTTTTTATTGCATGTAATATTGCTTCCATTTATTTTTCATACGTATATTTCACCAAATATTTTCTTTGAATTCCTTGCTTTTAAAAGCCAATGATATCCCTTATTGTGTTAATGTTACGTAAATTCCTTGTCCTAGTGCCTCACACTCTACTATGAATGTTTTACCAAAAGAAGCTGCAACCGATAATGGTGTAGAAGACATGGCATCCATTAAAAGAGAGAATGCCAAAGTAGCCCCATCATTCCATATAAATGATATTTTCTTCAAGAGATATGTGAGTGGACTTGAAATGCATGCATAATTCTTAACAAATTATCAATAATATCATGTAAGTCTAAAAAATCTTTTAAGAACCTTGATTTTCTTAGGAATAGGTCATTTTGTAATAGCTTGCATCTTTTGAGGCTCCAACTTCACTCCTTCCTTTAAAACAATATGAACCAAATACTCAAATTCTTATTTCCAAAAAGCACATTTGGATATTTTTACATAAAAATGATTGTTCTCAATAATTTATATAACTTTTCCACATGTTTAGTGTGGTTTTCCCATGATTTATTATAAATATGTGTATTATCAAAGAAAACCAACACAAATTTTATAAGATGGGATCAAACAAAATTGTTCTTAAGTCGAGCCCGCCGGACTTCAAACGGCGATAAACCATAATGCAAACCAAATTCGCGTTCCAAAATAGCCCGCTGACGTCGGCCAATTTTGTGACGCGAAAACCAATTGAATTCTTCCCTAATCTTTTTCAGGTCCGAAGTTGGGCCGGCGTATGGAGGGATAGTTGTGACGCAAATTTCTTATCAAATTCGCCCTAATCTTTTTTGGGTCCATATTTCCACTGCGCAAGCGGCCCAAACAAAGATCCGCTCCAATCAATTTCTTCCATGTGTCCTCAATCAAATTTTTCCTTGTTCTCGGATGTGGGTGCATTCGATGGCATTTAATACGATGGGACATGGATGTGGCAATTTCATATCAATTGCATTAATTTTTAACGCTGTTCAATTAAGTTCCAAGGTTTTCACATCAAATCGCATTAAGTTTTAACACTATTCAAGATCGGACCCCCACTCCTATTAGCGATTTCGCATGCTCCAATGTGATCTGGCCTTCGGCTCTCATTAATGATCAGAGATTAATTATGACGGACGTCCTTCGATTGCATTGCAGTCGGGTCAATAAAATGGAATTTCGCTATGGTTTTTCAGACGAGTCAGTTGCTGGGTTAAACTGCATGCTCACTGTGACGAGAAGGAGAAGTGGCCAGCTGAACTGCTGCTTAGACCTTGCTGCATATCTGCATTTCTCTCGGTCTGGTCCTTGTCTGTTTTCCTCTGTTTCTTGGAATTCTGCGTCTCCGTCTCCTCTTGTGCCCACTGCTGAGACTACACCCATGCCTCGCCTGCGTCAAAGGATGTGTTGCCGCAGGGGGAGCACTAGAGGTCAACCCCTGCGCACTCCCTCCAACCCCTCAACCGAGTCATCTTCCTAGTCCAGTGATTATCATGCAGGTCGCTATCCAGATACTAGAAGTGGTCGGGGTCAGGTTCTAGGATCTGGCCACCGTATGGGCTCCCCTGCTCCTCATTTCCCCAGCGCTTGACCTTCTCCCACGACGCGCACTACGCTTTTTTCCTTTAATTTCTCTCTGAACCACCCACGAATCACAACTTCAATTACTATGGTTTTCCGTGAGGAGGCCCAAATGGAAGAACAATGCACCCGTTCGGTGGGTCTTAGCTCATAAAAAGCCAGCCAGCATTCGGGCCTTCAGGAGGGGAGCAGTGGCATGATTATGGAGGTAGCACCTAGCGATCCTGGACCTTTCGAAGGATGGTGCCGAATCGTCGAGGAGCTGGAGGAGTAGTTTGGTTAATTTTTTTTTCTTGCTTCGCAGCCCACTTAATTGGGTTGCTTTTAGATTATGTTACTGTGCTGGACCTCTGTAATATTTTTGAATTCTGTAAACGTTCAAGACTGGTTTCCTCGTATGAGGGCAGTCTTCTTAATTTTTTGACTTTTTGATGACAAATTTGCCATGAGTCTGGGCAATGTTTTTGACTTCGGTGTAATTTTATTCCCATTGTTAATAGATTAACTTTACCTAGAAAAAAAAATGTTGCCCTGTTTCTATTTTAAACATTTTTTTTGAAATACAGAGCCATGTTTATATGATTGTTTATATTCGAAGCGCTGTGGGGTGGTTTATTATATTAATATTTCACGGTCGAATTATGTTCATAAAAATTGGAAAAAAAAATGTTTCCCTGTTTGCTCTATCATGGATGCTTTTTGTGTGAGGCATATATCAACAGTACATGTCTCTGCACAATTCCTGTATCCGCTTTATGATACTATTTTATGTGTTGATAGGTTATCACTCTGCCTTCAAAACTAGCGATGCTGGTTTATTGATATGGTTTGATGGTCTTTTTATATTTTGGACATATCACACTCCTCACATGATTAGCGTTTTTCTCTGTTCAAGGATTTTGTGTACTTTAATTTGTATTTGGAACAATGGACGTCGGTACTCTATCTGTTGCTTTACTATTCTACATACTGCTATTTCACTTTCTTATAGATGCCTCGGGCATATTTGGATGCTTTCTCAGATTGTCGATAATCTCCATGTGGACCGTTACTGGGTTTTATATCAAGTCCCTGTACGTGACATGGGGTATTTTTCTATCACTGTCTGGGGTGGGACTTCCACTTTTCTGGATGGATATTTGGGTTCCAATCTTCAGATGTGAAAATGTAATGACTTCATGGACTGTTTTACTTCATATAATATATTCAAAACAACGGTTTTTCTCTTGTGAAAAAAAAAATGATTAATGTTTATCACTCTGCCTTCAAAACTAGTGATGCTGGTCTATGTTGCTGGTTTATTGATATGGTCTGATGGTCTTTTTATATTTTGGACATATCACACTCCTCACATGATTAGCGTTTTTCTCCGTTCAAGGATTTTGGGTACTTTAATTTGTATTTGGAACAATGGACGTCGGTACTCTATCTGTTGCTTTACTATTCTACATACTGCTATTTCACTTTCTTATAGATGCCTCGGGCATATTTGGATGCTTTCTCAGATTGTCGATAATCTCCATGTGGACCGTTACTGGGTTTTATATCAAGTCCCTGTATGTGACATGGGGTATTTTTCTATCATTGTCTGGGGTGGGACTTCCACTTTTCTAGATGGATATTTGGGTTCCAATATTCAGATGTGAAAATGTAATGACTTCATGGACTGTTTTACTTCATATAATAAACCCACGAATCACAGCTTCAATCACCGTGGTTTTCCGTGAGGAGGCCCAAGTGGAGGAACAATGCACCCGTCCGGCGGGTCTGAGCTCAGAAAAAGCCGGCCAACATTTGGGCCTTTAGGAGGGGAGCGGTGGCGTGAATGTGGAGATAGCACCTGGCAATCTTGGACTTCCGAAGGATGGTGCTGAATCGTCAAGGAACCACCGAAGGAGTAGTTTGGTTAATTTGGTTTTCTTGCTTCGCAGCCCACTTAATTGGGTCTGTTTTATATTATATTACTATGCTGGACCTCTGTAATATTTTTGAATTTTGTAAATGTTCAAGACTGGTTTCCCCGTATGAGGGCAGTCTTCTTTTCTGATTTTTTGATGACAAATTTTCCATAAGTCAGGGCAATGTTTTTGACTTCGGTCATTTTGTAATTTTATTCCCACTGTTAATAGATTAACTTTACTTAGAAATTTTTTTTTTGCCTTGTTTCTATTTTAAACCTGTTTTTTGAAATACAGAGCCATGTTTATATGATTGTTTATAGTCGAAGTGCTAGGGGGTGGTTTATTATATTAATATTTCACGGTCAAATTATGTTCATAACAATTGGAAAAAAAATGTTGCACTGTTTCTATTTTAAACCTGTTTTTTGAAATACAGAGCCATGTTTATATGATTGTTTATCTGTGGGGTGGTTTATTATATTAATATTTCACAGTCGAATTATGTTCATAATAATTGGAAAAAAAAAATGTTGCCCTGTTTCTATTTTAAACCTGTTTTTTGAAATACAGAGCCATGTTTATATGGTCTACGTATTATACTCTTTCTCTATATATCTACAAGAAGCTTTTTGTTATGAACAGGGTGGATGCTGTAGCGGGCTACTAATGGAAACAAGCGAGCCTGAACCTTACATCTCGGATGCAACAGATGGTTACCAATTTTGGAATCAAGCGAGCCTGATCTTACAAGCGAGCCTGGGTTTCTGTAGATGGTTTTTATTTTCGGGAACAAGCGAGCCAGAACATACAATCGACCCTGGGTTTATACATATTTTTTCTCTATCATGGATGCTTTCTGTGTGAGGCGTATATCAACAGTACATGTCTCTGCACATTTCCTGTATCCGCTTTATGATATTATTTTATGTGTTGACAGGTTATCACTCTGCCTTCAAAACTAGCGATGCTGGTTTATTGATATGGTCTGATGGTCTTTTTATATTTTGGACATATCACACTCCTCACATGATTATCGTTTTTCTCTGTTCAAGGATTTTGGGTACTTTAATTTGTATTTGGAACAATGGACGTCGGTACTCTATCTGTTGCTTTACTCTTCTACATACTGCTATTTCACTTTCTTATAGATGCCTCGGGCATATTTGGATGCTTTCTCAGATTGTCGATAATCTCCATGTGGACCGTTACTGGGTTTTATATCATGTCCCTGTATGTGACATGGGGTATTTTTCTATCATTGTCTGGGGTGGGACTTCCACTTTTCTGGATGGATATTTGGGTTCCAATCTTCAGATGTGAAAATGTAATGACTTCATGGACCGTTTTACTTCATATAATATATTCAAAACAACGTTTTTTCTCTTGTGAAAAAAAATGATTAATGTTTATCACTCTGCCTTCAAAACTAGCGATGCTGGTCTATGTTGCTGGTTTATTGATATGGTCTTATGGTCTTTTTATATTTTGGACATATCACACTCCTCACATGATTAGCGTTTTTCTCTGTTGCAGGATTTTGGGTACTTTAATTTGTATTTGGAACAATGGACGTCGCTACTCTATCTGTTGCTTTACTATTCTACATACTGCTATTTCACTTTCTTATAGATGCCTCGGGCATATTTGGATGCTTTCTCAGATTTGTCGATAATCTCCATGTGGACCGTTACCGGGTTTTATATCATGTCCCTGTATGTGACATGGGGTATTTTTCTATCATTGTCTCGGGCGGGACTTCCACTTTTCTGGATGGATATTTGGGTTCCAATCTTCAGATGTGAAAATGTAATGACTTCATGGATTGTTTTACTTCATATAATATATTCAAAACAACGTTTTTTTCTCTTGTGAAAAAAAAAATGATTAATGTTTATCACTCTGCCTTCAAAACTAGCGATGCTGGTCTATGTTGCTGGTTTATTGATATGGTCTGATGGTCTTTTTATATTTTGGACATATCACACTCTCACATGATTAGCGTTTTTCTCTGTTCAAGGATTTTGGGTACTTTAATTTGTATTTGGAACAATGGACGTCGGTACGTACTCTATCTGTTGCTTTACTATTCTACATACTGCTATTTCACTTTCTTATAGATGCCTCTGGCATATTTGGATGCTTTCTCAGATTGTCGATAATCTCCATGTGGACCGTTACTGGGTTTTATATCAAGTCCCTGTATGTGACATGGGGTATTTTTCTATCATTGTCTGGGGTGGGACTTCCACTTTTCTGGATGGATATTTGGGTTCCAATCTTCAGATGTGAAATGTAATGACTTCATGGACTGTTTTACTTCATATAATATATTCAAAACAACGTTTTTTCTCTTGTGAAAAAAAAATGATTGTTTATAGTCGAAGCGCTGCGGGGTGGTTTATTATATTAATATTTCATGGTCATTGGAACGCCCACAATTCATAACAAATATTGGAGATTTACTGTCCTGTTTTAAAGTTTCATTTTTTTTTTTAAATTGAACCCGCCATCGGTATACCGACGCCTTGTAAGCATCGGAATTGCGACAGCTTAAAAACGTCGGACCACATTTCGTCAGAATTGCGACAGTTTACAAACGTCGGAAGAGCGACGTTCTTAACGTCGGACCACATTTCGTCGGAATTGCGACCATTTACAAACGTTGAAAGAGTGACGTCCAAAACGTCGGACCAAATTTCATCGGAATTACGACAGTTTACAAACGTCGGAAGAGCGACGTTCAAAACGTCGGACCACATTTCGTCGGAATTGCGACAGTTTACAAACGTCGAAAGAGCGACGTTCAAGACATCGGACCACATTTCGTCGGAAGTGCGACAGTTTACAAATGTCGGAAGCGTGATGGTTTGAGAAACGTCGGAAGAGCGACGCTTGTTTGGAAGCGACAGAAAAAGTTTCGGTAGTGCGACACTTTGTAAGTGCGTCAGAATTGCGACGGTATGGAAAACCACTTTTTTCCCATCCTCGAACTATCGCTCTTGCGAAGACTATGTGTCGGAATAGCGACGATTTGGCTATCGAAAATTGCACCAAATTTTCTAGTGTGGCCACCGTATGGGCTCCCCTACTCCTCATTTCCCCACTGCTTCACCTTCTCCCACGATGCACATTGCGCTTTTTTCCTTTAATTGCTCTCTGAACTGCCCACGAATCACAGCTTCAATCACCATGGTTTTCCGTGAGGAGGCCCAAGTGGAGGAACAATGCACCTGTCCGGCGGGTCTGAGCTCAGAAAAAGTCCGCCAGCATTCGAGCCTTCAGGAGGGGAGCGGTGGCGTGAATGTGGAGATAGCACCTGGCGATCCTGGACCTTCCGAAGGATGGTGCCGAATCGTCGAGGAACCACCGGAGGAGTAGTTTGGTTAATTTGGTTTTCTTGCTTCGCGGCCCACTTAATTGGTCATGTTTTAGATTATATTACTATGTTGGACCTCTATAATATTTTTGAATTCTGTAAACGTTCAAGACTGGTTTCCCCGTATGAGGGCAGTCTTATTTTTTGATTTTTTGATGACAAATTTTCCATAAGTCTTTGCAATGTTTTTGAATTCGGTCATGCTGTAATTTATTCCCACTGTTAATAGATTAACTTTACTTAGAAGAAAAAAAATGTTGCCCTGTTTCTATTTTAAACTTGTTTTTTGAAATATAGAGCCATGTTTATATGATTGTTTATAGTCGAAGCACTGCGGGGTGGTTTATTATATTAATATTTCATGGTCGAATTATGTTCATAACAATTGGAAAAAAAAATGTTGCCATGTTTCTATTTTAAACCTATTTTTTGAAATACAGAGCCATGTTTATATGATTGTTTATAGCCGAAGCACTGTGGGGTGGTTTATTATATTAATATTTCACGGTCGAATTATGTTCATAACAATTGGAAAAAAAATGTTGTCGTGTTTCTATTTTAAACCTGTTTTTTGAAATACATAGCCATGTTTATATGGTCTACGCATTATACTCTTTCTCTGTATATCTACAGGAACCTTTTTTCTATGAATAGGGTGGATGCTGTAGCGGGCTACTAATGGAAACAAGCGAGCCTGAACCTTACATCTCAGATGCAACAGATGGTTACTAATTTTGGAATCAAGCGAGCCTGATCTTACAAGTGAGCCTGGGTTTCTGTAGATGGTTTTTATTTTTGGGAACAAGCGAGCCAAAACATACAATCGACCCTGGGTTTATAAATATTTTTGCTCTATCATGGATGCTTTCTGTGTGAGGCATATATCAACAGTACATGTCTCTGCACATTTCCTGTATCCGCTTTATGATACTATTTTATGTGTTGACAGGTTATCACTCTACCTTGAAAACTAGCGATGCTGGTCTATGTTGCTGGTTTATTGATATGGTCTGATGGTCTTTTTATATTTTGGACATATCACACTCCTCACATGATTAGCGTTTTTCTCTGTTCAAGGATTTTGGGTACTTTAATTTGTATTTGGAACAATGGACATCGGTACTCTATCTGTTGTTTTACTATTCTACATATTGCTATTTCACTTTCTTATAGATGCCTCGTGCATATTTGGATGCTTTCTCAGATTTGTCGATAATCTCCATGTGGACCGTTACTGGGTTTTATATCAAGTCCCTGTATGTGACATGGGGTATTTTTCTATCACTGTCTGGGGTGGGACTTCCACTTTTCTGGATGGATATTTGGGTTCCAATCTTCAGATGTGAAAATGTAATGACTTCATGGACTGTTTTTCTTCATATAATATATTCAAAACAACATTTTTTCTCTTGTGAAAAAAAAATGATTTTTTATAGTCAAAGCACTGCGAGGTTGTTCATTATATTAATATTTCACGGTCGAATTATGTTCATAACAATTGGAAAAACAAAATGTTGCCTTGTTTCTATTTTAAACCTGTTTTTTGAAATACAGAGCCATGTTTATATGATTGTTTATAGTTGAAGCGCTGTGGGGTGGTTTATTATATTAATATTTCACGGTCATTGGAATGCCCACAATTCATAACAAATATTAGAGATTGAACCCACCGTCGGTATACCGACGCTTTGTAAGCGTCGGTCTTCTGACATCTTAAACGACTTCCGTCCGTCTTGTGACGTCCGTCGATATTGCGACAGTTCTTCCTAGGGTCGTTATTGTGACGCTTTTGGAATGCTTCGATATTGCGACGCCTATGGGACGCGTCGGTCTTGCGAAACTTTTGTACGGTGTCGAAATTGCGACAGCTTAAAAATGTCGGAAGAGCGACAGTATAAAAACGTCGGAAGAGCGATGTTCAAAACGTCGAACCACATTTCGTCGGAATTGCGACAGTTTACAAATGTCGTAAGAGCAACGTTCAAAATGTCGGACCACATTTCGTCGGAATTGCGACAGTTTACAAACGTCGGAAGCGCGACAGTTTGGGAAACGTCGGAAGAGCGACGCTTGTTTGGAAGCGACGGAAAAAGTGTCGGTAGTACGACACTTTGTCAGTGCGTCGGAATTGCGACGTAATGGCAAACCATGTTTTCCCCATCCTTGAACTGTCGCTATTGCAATGACTATGTGTCGGAATAGCGACGAAGTGGCCGTCAGAAATTGCGCCAAATTTCCTAGTGGATGGAGGAAGTTATGAAAATGAATGGAGTGAATGATGGGATGGATGGTAATATAGAAGGGGGGAAAAGAAGATGAATGATTTCCTGTGTTTCCAGAAACCATTAATGACTTGCAAAATAACAAACACAGAAAACACAGAGATGCAAATGTATTTTTTTTTTCTTTTTCTTTTTTTAAAGCAAGTGGGTTTCCTCCATGGAGGTTTTCAACCCATAGACTTGCCTTGGGCGCCTTAGAGAGGTTTTCACCCATGGATATTTATTATTTTTCTTATTTATTATCTTTTTTTTTTAGCAAGTGAGCTGCCTCCATCGAGGTTTTCAACCCACAAGCTTGCCTTGGGTGCCTCAAAGAGGTTTTCACCCATGGATCTTTATTCTTTTTTTCTTTTTCTTTTTTCAGGAGGTGTGGGAAACTATGGAATTTCCCATCACATACACCTCTCGGCTTATTGAATTTACGAACTCTACCCTTGACAAAGGATTCTTGTAAATTTTAAGTCTGTGACCATTGACAAGCATGGGGATTCCTTCCTCATCTATGGTTCTGATTTGAACTGCGCCATTATCAAAACATTTTTCCACTATGTAAGGTCCCAACCATCTTGTCATCAGCTTGCCTTTGAAATATTTAAACCTTGAATCATACAACAATACCTAATCTCCTTCTTGGAAGCTCTTTTCTTTGATGTTCTTGTCATGCCAGACCTTCCTTTGTAGCTGAGCTACCTCTGTGTGAAGAAGTGCTTGCGTTATGAAGTCATCCAATCCATTTAGTTGCAGCAACCTCTATTTTTGGGCATTTGATAGATCTAGATTTAATTCAGCTGCCATTCTTAAAGTATTGAATTCAAACTCAACTGAAAGTATAGCATTCTTACCATAGACTAGTTCATAAGGAGTGAATCGTGTTGTTGTCTTCCAAGTAGTGTTATAGGCCCAAGTAGCTTCCACCAATATGTCTGCCCAATATTTTCTGTTGCTGATCATAACATTAGTGAGGATGATTTCTAAAGCTTTTTTAGTCACTTCTACTTGGCCATTCACCTGAGGGTGATAGGCAGTAGAAGTTCTATGCTTAATCTTGTGCTTCCTCAAAATATTCTCAATGAGGTGAGAGGTGAATTGTGCTCCCTAATCAGTGACTATTTCTCTAGGGTACCAAAACAATTAAAACACATTCTCCCTTATAAATTTTGCTACTTTCTCCTCGGTTTCTACCTTTACTGCTTTTGTTTCAGCCCACTTTGTCAGGTAATCAATGAAAACTATGATATACTTCTTTTGTTCGGATGGTGGATCAATAGGTCCAACAAATTCCATGCCCCACTTATCAAATGGCTCAAGAGCCACCTAAGGGTGTAAAGGCATTCCATCCCTTTTTCCGGGTTTCCCCATCCTTTGGCACTAGTCACACCTGCTGGTGTATCTTCTGGAATCTTGATGAAGGGTAGACCAATAGTATCTTTCCTTCAAAACTTTGTAAGAAGTTCTCTTTGTAGTAAAGTTTCCTCCACATGGGCTATCATGACATGCAGAGAGGATATCAAAAAATTCTTCTTCCCTCACACATCTCCTTAGGATTTTATCTAGGCCTAGACTGAAAAGGTTTCCCCCAATCCATGTGAAATGGGCACTATTTTTTATGATTCTGCTCCTCTCCCTGAATGAAAGATTAGGAGGGAGTCTCTCAACAACCAATTAGTTGCCTATATCAGCAAACCATGGTGAGAGTGATGATATAGAAAAGAAATTCTTATCCGACAACTGGTCATCCACCATTCCTTCTTCACCTGCAAGGAGAGATAAATTGGACAAAAAATATGCAACAACATTCTCCTTTCCAGGTTTATCACCAATATTCAAATCAAATTTCTACAAAATTAACAACCATGTAATTATTCTAGCATTGAAATCTCGTTTGTTCATTAAATACTTGATGGTTGCATGGTCAGTGTGAAAAAAGGTTTGATATCGAATTACATAATTCCTGAATTTGTTCAAGGCATGGACAATGGCTAACATCTCCTTCTTAGTAATAGTATAATTCCGCTCGGCCTTGGACAAGTTTTTTGCTGATGAAATTAATTGCATAAGGGATTTTGTCCTCTAATTGTCCCAATGTTGCCCCTACAAATTTTTCAGATGCATTAGTGTGGATGTGGAAAGGCAGAGTCCAATTTGGACCTTGGAGGATGGGGGCAGTAGTCAACTTTCTCTTAATGAGCTCGAAAGCATCTTGACAAGGACCAGACCAAATAAACTCAGAATCTTTGGCGAATAATCCAAATAATGGTGAAGCCATCTTGCTAAAATATTTGATGAACCTTCTATAGTAACCAACTAAGCCTAAGGAACTCCTGACATCTTTCTGCTTTTGAGGAGCATGTACCCTTTTGATGATAGTGATTTTGTTCAGGTCTACCTGTATTCCTGCTTGGGATATGGAGTGTCCTAATACAACCCCTGCTTTCTTCAGGAATTCACATTTTTCTGGGCTGAAGGAGAGATTCATCTCAATTCACCTTCTTAGTACTTTACCCAAATTGGAGAGAGCTTCCAGGAAGTCATCCCCATATGGTGTGAAATCATCCATGTAGGTTTCGACAAAGTCATGGACTAACTTAGAAAATATGCTCAGGACAACTCTTTGGAAGGTAGTTGGGGCATTGCACGACCCAACGGGTAGGACTCTATAAGCAAAGGTACCACAAGGGCAGGTGAAATTAGTCTTATCCTAATCTTCAGGGCTGATTTGAATCTGATTGTACCCATTGAACCCATCTAAGAAGGAAAATAACTTTTTCCCAATAAGGCCATCCAAGACTTGGACTGTAAAGGGCAAAGGAAATGGTATTTTTTGGTGGCTTTGTTAAGTTCTCGATAATCAACACAAATTCACCAATTCCCATTCTTCTTTGGGACTAGGACAAGAGGGGATACCCACTCATTGTCTCATATAGGATATATGAACCCTACATCCAATAGTTTCTACAGATTTTTTCTTTGACTATGTCCTTCAGAGTTGGGTTCATCCTTTTTTGGGGTTGTCTCACAGGCTTGCATCCTTCTTTGATGTAAATATGATGTTCGCACACTGAAGGATGCACCCCTTTCATGTCCTTGTAATCCCAAGAAAATGCCTCAGGATTTTCTTTCAAAAGCTGGCACAAATGCTTCTCTTCTTCATTCTAGAGGTCTAGGTTGATTTTTAGAGATCTGGATGTGCCAAACTCAATAGCCTGGGTGGTTTCAGAGGTCGACTCAACTAAGTGCACTTCCATCCAAGGTTGGATTTCAGACTCTTTGACTAAGGTTTTGAGAGGAATTTTAGTGGAAGATTGGGTTTGAATGGCAAGGTCGATGAGTTCATCTTCATCAAGCTGCCCCCCTCTAAGAATAGGATCTACAGCACACATAGGGGTAGTTTTATATAACTCATATTCTTCATCCTCCAACCATGTAGGGAGATCATGATCAATGGAAGGCTGGGCTAGAGGATATAACACTAGTTGTTTAGAAAAAGGCTCATTTTTTATAGTCATGTTTCCGACCTGACAACTAATATAAGTATATGTGGTGGCTAACCAAGGTCTCCCTAAGATTAGGGGATAACTATTAAACTTGGTTTTTGGTTGCAGAACTAGGAAACATATAGGATACTCCCAAGATTCAATGGTAACCATAACATCCTCAACAATTCCTTCTGTAGTTACTGCGGACATATCTGCAAGTTGCAGAACTATCGTGGTTTTCCTCAAAGTCCCTTAGAGATTAAGTTTCAACATATTTTCCTCGGTCATGATGTTGATGACAGCCCCTAGATCAATCAGAGTGTTGGGGACTATGACACCATCTATATGCACATCAAAAACTGGACTACCAGGGTCCAGGTACTTTGAAAATATCACCTTCCCGAGCATCAGGTCAGACAGTTGTCCTACCACATTGATGGTGGGGGTATCTCTCTTCCTTCTCCTAGCTTCCTTGAAGCACTTTTCTTTCATGAGCCTATTGTAGATAGGGACATCCTTAATGGCCTGGAGAAGTGCTATCTTTACACACAAATTTTCCAATTCTCCCAGGAGTTTAGTCTCCTCTGGGGTGTGCTGACTAGGGTGGATCAAGCGCTAAGGAAAAGGAGGTTGTTGGATCTGAGTGTTACCTTCTTCATTTTCCTCATCAACCTCTACAAGTGGAGATGGAGGATGGTTTTCTGGGAGTACTCTTCCCGACCTAAGATTAACCTCCTGTATCTCCACAACATAAGCTGGATGGGATGTTTCTCCACGAGGAGTCTATTGTGCCTATCTGTTGTTTGGATTCAGATTGGGTTGTGCAGGTATAGGTAGGCTAGTTGGAGCAGCATGAGTAAGCTCAAGTTGAGATTGGGGTGGAGGCATTAGAGCAGGTGGTTTGTTTTTTTGAGGCCTCCACCCTTGGGATGGATTGTTCCAGTGAGGTTTTTGTGGAGCATACTACTGAAATGGTTGGTTTACTGACTAAGGATGATATGAAGGGTTGTAAGGCCAAGTAGGAGGTGTAGACCAAGATGGAGGAGTGGGGGTGTATCAAGGTTGCACGGGTACACTCTGATTTTTGTGATAGTAAGAGTAAGGTGCACTTTGCATACCTTATTAATATGACTGAGGGCCTTGAGGCCTTCTCTGGTTGATGAGACATAGTTTCTATGGCGTTGCTTCCCCGCCTTGATATACAACTTTAAGTCCAGGTAAGGAGAGACACTTTTCTGTGGCATGATTCTCCTCACAAACTAAGAAAACCTCTATGACATTCAGTGGACATTCATTTCTTGGGTGCTTCTTGGTACATTTAGGACAAAATATGGCCAGGGCTCTCTTTGCTTCATCTTGCTTCCTTTTTACTTGCATTGTGTCCATTTTCAAAGCAAAGGTGTACAACATGTCACTCTTGAAGTCCTCTAGCATGTTTCCAATATCATTTTTTATGAAGGTGGAAGAGGAAGGGGTATTGGATGTACTTTGTCTAGCTCTACCCTTCTTCCTAAATTCCCTAGAATGGATCCGGAAGACAGTTTTGATTGTTTCATAGGGTTGTTGGTAGATGTATCCTCCCATTAACATATTCAAGGTTTCTATCATATCTTCACTGATACCTCGAAGAAGTACAAGTTTAAGTGAGTCAGGATCAAGAGTACATTTGGTTGTCTTATAGTTTAATTGATACCTCTTTTCATAGTCCTCTAAGGATTCATACGGCCCTAGAGTCATCCTAAAGATCTCATCCTTAGTTTCCTTGGACCTACAGTAGTATTTGTATTTGTTTCTAAAGGTCTCTTCCATCTGTTCCCAGGTAGTGATCTTACCCCCAGGAAAACCCATGAACCAGCGCAAGGTTGCGTCCTTAAGGGTAGATGGGAATAGCTTCAACTTTTAATCATCATAGGTATAGTCACAATTCCTACAAACAACAAAAAATTCAAGCATGAATGTGTCAATATCCTCAAAGGTAAGTCCATGAAAGTGTGGAAGAGTTGAGGGGCTAATTTTCTTCATATTAGTTTCCCCATCTGCCTCTCTTATGGGAAAGGCTCTCTGGATCCAGCCATGGTTAAGATAGGTGAAGCAGGTCCCTCGATTGAAACAATGTCTTCTTCTTCTTCCCTAATAAGATCCTCAAAATATTCAGAAGGCTTTCCTAGAGGGGTTTCTCTCTCACTGCCACTGAAGAAGAGTGAAGGGTGGGCAGGACGTGATGTGGGGGTTTTAGGTAAGGTTTGCTTTAATTATTCCTAGTCCTACAAGGCATGAAAATCAAATATTTTTTTATTTTTTCAATATTTTGGAAATGACATGAAAATAAAGGAAAGAAGAAAAGAATGCTAAAAACAAAATCAAAGCATCTACTAGAAACCTCCCTAGAAACGGTGCCAAAAAGTGGTGAGCCCTCGTATTTCACAAAGAATTCTACAACTCCCTGGGACTCCCTACTTTAATTTATCAAATTAGGGTTCAAACAAACTTGGAGGTGATAGTGCAATATACACAACAGATGCATTCTGTTTATGCCATCCTCTTCTGCTTTACGAAAGGGTGCTATTTCTTGAACTATGATAAGAACTCAAAAGTAAATTGCAGGAAGGAAATGAAAAAAAAGGAAAACTAAACTAAATTTCTGAAAATAAATGAGAGGAATGAAACTAATTTAATTTGCATGAAAGAAATGATAGAAAGGAAACTAATTTAACTTGCTGAAAATAAATGGCAAAAATAAAACTAATTCTAAACCACACTTAACTTGGCCAAACGGCTAAATGCACTCTATTTATCCTATGGTCTATCTACCATGATTCTATCCATGCAACTAAGCTATCCATGAATTAATTATAATTTAAAATATGTTGATTTGCAGTTTGGAGAAGAAAAGGGGTAAAATGTGCAATGGAGGGCTTAACACATGAAATGGGGCTTAGAAGTGGAAAGAGGGGATTTGAACTTTATTATAGCACAAAAATGGCTTCGGAGCGGAATAATTCGAAAAATGCGATGGCAGAGATGCGATGGAGCAAAAGTCGCGAAGTGCAAAGTGCGACGGGTTAACAGCTGCGACGAGCGAAATGTGAAATGCCAACATGAAAGAGTTGTGATGTGTGAAATGCGCTGAGTGACGTGACGGTGGGACCAGCGGCGGAGCACGATCCCAATATCGCAATCGACATTTGGAAGCAGTAATTCTAAAAGAAAAAAAAGAAAAATGTGTGAAGTGCAATTTTGTTGGGTGACGTGGAGGTGGGACTGGCGGCGGAGCGTGATCGCAATATCACAATTGGCATATGTGAGCGGTAAGTGCTAACGGAGGGAACTAAATATTGCGATTTGCAATTTTCAATGTATAATAGTGGGAAGTTCGAGGAGTAAGGGAGGAAGGTCAAATTTCGATGGTTTTCAAGCATTTTGCGTTAGAAAGGGGTAAGGCAATAGTGAATGATAAGTCTTGAAGGGAAGAGGAAAACGGTGTGACATACGATTACGATGGGTGACGTGGTAGTGGGTCCGACGCGGAGCACGATCCCAATATCGAAATCAGCAGATGGGAGAGGTAACTATTAAATCTAACTGAATGAAAAATGTGATCTGCGATGCAGCAGAATTCAAAATCGGCGTTTGGAGCGGTAAAGTTTAACAGGAATAAAACAAAAACTACGAAATGTGATGTGCGATGCGGCAGATGATGTGGCAGTGGGACATTTTGTATCTTAAGAAACAATCCCTTGGCTGTGATAAGGAATTAGTGCTCAAGACACACACACACACACACATATATATATGTGTGTGTGTGTGTGTGTCTTGAGCACTAATTCCTTATCACAGCCAAGGGATTGTTTCTTAAGATACAAAAATCACCTTCAGAAACTAATTATTAAAACCCTTAATAATTTGATGCAATAAATGCTTCACAATGCCATTATCTGATGATATTAATTGGAGTGATAAGAAGAACATGAAGGAAGCTCAAACTGATATGCTGATAAACAGGATCTATCACTTTAAACTTCAGAAGAATTTTATGAAAGTGGAATAGTTAAAATGAAGGAGCGCCCATTAAGGATATTTAACTCTTATTCACATATGTAAAAAGAGACCTGCAGCTACATTACTTCATTTTATTCATAGAAGGAAAAAACATAGAATGGAAACTAGGAAACATATCAATAATAACAGATGCAAGAATCTTGATCTTCATTCATTAATCATCATAAATTGAGTACAAAATTTGCAGTAGTCCAAAGGTCCAAAACTCATAACCTTTTCCTTTCTTCTCTTTCTCTTTAAATACAATGTAAAGCAGTTTGTAACTGCTGAAACTACTCCTAATTTCTCAAACTACTTGAAACTACTTAAACTACCTATTACATATCACCAAAATATCTCGTTACAATTTAACTCTCTCAATAGAAATAAAATAAAACTTAAACTCTAATATATTTGCTGAATATGAATTGGTCCCGCTGTTGCTACATTCTCCTGATTGGATGACTTGTATTTCTTTGAAGATGAGGGATCATTGGGTAGAACAGCCATCCAAGCTCTCCATTTCTTCCACACTTCAATGTTTTTCTTAAGAGAGTTAATCAACTTGTGGTACTCCAACCTAAAGGCAGTGATCCTATTGAATGTTGGTCTCTATGTAAATAAGGTCTTCACCATACATAATACTTGAAAATGCCTCTGAAGAACGTTAATGACTGTTGCTCCTTTCAGGATCTGAGTCTTCTCATGAGTGTCATCCACCTTACTTTTTCCCGAAACCAATAGTGGTTCATAGGAATCCCATGATAACAGACTTCCTTTAAGGTCCCAGTATGATGTCAATCCTGCCCCAACTCTTGTGTCATACAGATTGTCAAATTTTTTCATTACTTACTTAATCTCTGTCAACTTCTTCTCAGTGGTCTTCCTGCAAGTATTTTTAACAATCAACTTGTTAATCTCTACAACATACAGGATCCTATCTTTAATATCATTTTCTTCTAACTCCTGATCAGTTTTTGAATCAATGAAATCAATAAAATTGTTTGCCCATATGGCTCTTTTAGTATTCTTTTACTTATCTGCCATGAATTTCTCCTCAAAATCTCTGACAATGCTTTTCTCTTCAAATACAATAGTCAAAGATCCCCAGGTTTCTTTCATCTCTTCAATGATTTCATTCCATATGATATATTTTTCCTGTATCAAAGTTATATTTCCCTTCAATTTCTCCTTCAGGCTCTTGATTTCAGCATTAGTTGTTTGAAAATCTATCTTGTATTTATCAATTTCTCCATCCTTGGCTTACATTATTTATGTTACTGTCTCCAAATCATTTTGTGCCTTTTTGAGATCTTTCTCTGCCATTTTCAGTTTAGTGTTCAATTGAGATAACTGTGTGACTGGATCATCATTTCTAGATGAAAAAATGATAGTGCGGGAATGGGAATCAATCTAATTTTGCAGTTTCAATATAGTCTCCTTCAACTTAGAAATCTCTTCTTCTTTCTGTAACAGGTGCTGAAGAATGCTTTCTTTTTCACTTTCCACATTTTCCACCTCTACCGCCATATAACACTCCCCTATAGGTAACTTCAACTTTTTCTTCAATACAGAAATCTTTGATTCTGCACTTTGTAGTAATTTCTGCACAACAGATCTATTATTTGGATCTACTCCAATCTTCACAATTATCTTCTTGACTTCTTCATTTTGTGTTGTTAAAGCTCTAGAGTTGGCTTTATCCAATTTCAGTTGCTTGATCACCTTCCGTAGCATGTTCTATGCCTTAAGAGCCATTGCATTAGTTTTGGTCAAATCATTCACTATCAATTGACCTGTTTGCGTGTGTAAATTTACTTTATCAAGCAAAGGAATATGTCTCACATCAACAGTTAAATTTACAGTATTTAAAGTATTTGATGACCCTATAGTCATATCAGAGGGGTGAAAAAGAGAAATCTTAAACTGATCTTTTTCAAGATCCATGGCAGTCAACAATCTTGTTTGGTCTGGAGTTATTTGATATTCGGCTTGTGCCTCCATTCTAGCCTTCATCCTTTGATTCCTTTCAAAAATTTGAGCAAATACTTGTTTAATCAAAGGTAATTTCTCTTGAGTATCTCCACTTCTTATTAGTGAGGCTGGAACATTATGCTCATCTCCTAGTTGAAGCGAGAAACCAGGTTGAGCACCTGTTATGTCTTCATTGAATTTTGTTCTCTTTTCGGCTCTATGCTCTTCGTCTTCTGAATCTACAATTGCCTCTTTACTCCTCTTTCTTGATTTCTCAGATATAATAGGAGTTCGTATATTAGAACCAACAGAACCTGCAAAACCTTTATTTGCTAGCTTCTCTATGTCAGGTGTGCTTTCATGAACAAATGCTGAGTAACCATTTTCAAATCTCCTGTTTGAAATTACTTTATGAGGGTCATAATCCCATTTATCTCCTAACAACAAGTGCATACCATCTAACATCATATTAATCTCATCAGCTGCTTGTCTCATGTTGACTATAAACAGACCCACAGACATAGGTAATTTAAACACATGACCTTTTTTCATAGGTACAAAATGTATTTGGTCAACATTCAAACTCTGCCTAATGAATTCTAAGGCAAATAATCTCATAGGAAAAAATGTAGGAAACCTATATGGTTCTACCCCAACCCCATAAAGTCTAATCTCTGAGTAATCTTCATAAACATACCAATATCCAAATTTACAATTTGTTCCCAATTGCATAAATTCTTGAGCCTTTGGCAAGAAACATGGGGGGGAAACCCCATGCAAAATTTTGTAGGCAGTAGACATGAAATGATTTGAAAAATCAAACAACCCCTCCTCATTTTTATCCTCTCTTACTACATCAGTCCAAAACACTACTGACTGCCTTTTTTTATTTACATCCATGATGTTTAACGCCAAATGCAATAATTCTTCCACATTTTGATACAAAAAGAGATAAATTATAAGGGAAGGGAACCTGAATGACCCAGTGAGTGATAAAATCATGAGTGTAGTATTGACAACCTCCTGCCAATATGAAGGAATATCCAACACTACTCCCGGCTTCATCATCAATGCAAACAATCCCAAAACTGATTTGTCAATTATGTTGTCTTCCTCCTTTCCCAATATATTTAGTATACACCTCAGCACTGGCCAAACTTCTACATCAAAACCTTCTATGGAGAATTCTTTACTGTCAAGTGCAAACCGCTTTGTATCTGGCCTTAGGAAGAAGGCGAACTGGGTGAATTCTTGACCTGCAAGACTATCATAATGCGCTGCCAACGACTCATCAGTGAATTGAACATAAGACTCTGACCCTGGATAACATAAATCTTGATGAATTAACTGGGCCGAGACTTGAAAAACATTCTCTCCTAGACATTTCATTACAAAACATTTACCAGGGTACATAACAGACACCAGCCAGTGCACAAACTCAGGAAAAAGACAGTAAGAAGATCTCTTTGGTGACAAGTGTACCAATGCTAAGGAGATCAAAGAGGAAAAGGAGAAGTCAAGTGTCTTGGTCTTCGAGTGGCTACTAGGTCAAGGGTCTTGGTCTTGGCATTCGTCAATTGGAATCTCTAAAAGAAGAATTAGGGTGGGTTTTCCTCTCAAAGAGTGAGCGGTTTTGGCCCTGGCTCATAGCCTACATGTTGTGTCTCTTATCTATTTATGTTCATGCATTAGTTGTTGTTTGATGAAGAAGAACACTAATAATCTAATAAGAAGCAGACCCTAATCTAATGAAGTAAAAGCATTCACAAGCAGTCACTAAGAAAAGAGAAATCACCCAAAGCTAATGCCCTATATTTCTCAACGATTAACACACTCTATGTTGCTTGTTGTGACTGCCCCAAAAGAGTCTTAAAGTTTGCCTAATAGGCAACCTCAAATTTTTGTCCCTTACCTGAGCAAAATCGAACTGTTGAGGGATTAATGGCAACCTCCAATATTCTTCCAAGAGAACAGTGAATAAAGATGAATTAGTTAGCTTAAATGAACTTGCACATGAAACAATAAAAGTCTAGAATAATTTAAGAACATCTTGTTGAAAATGTAACTAGTTTCGATCTTCATAATTGTTGTTGTACTCATTTCAATATGTATCTTATGTAACAAACAAAAGGAGAAAAAGTTATTATTATAAAGCATGGGTTTCATGCACATTAATGATGGTCTTCTAGGTAAAAGCATGTTCTTCGTGTCAACTCAATAAGATCGATTCATTTTGGATAGGAAAGGTTCACTTTCCAAATCTCCATCAAATTTCAATACCAGAATAACTTATATATTCATAACCTGATGGGTCAGGTTCACTTACTTCTCCTCCGTTTTTTCCACTTCTTTTGAAGACTGGTATTTTGAAATTACCAGGTATCCATAATACCTCTGATATGTTCAAAATTGACAAAGATGGAGTATACTATATACTGATCCTATAGTAGCAGGATGAAGAAGGCTATTATTGATAAAAATATAGTGGTCCTCCCCCTATATTAGTTGTGAGACTCCGTCATAACAAATGTTTTGCCTGAAACCTATCATGAAAGATAGTTTTTATCCCTCGAAAAATGGTTTTCATCTTTAAAATATGTGGATCATATGATGAGAAATGGACACATGAGCCTTCTTTCTTTGTGGGAAACATGAGCCCTTTATCGAACTTGAACCGATGACTTACGCCTTACCATGGCGTTACTCTA
>CM076573.1:606955356-607012856 GCA_034641835.2 Pinus albicaulis | reverse complement strand
TTTTCTCACATTTATGCCCTTCCTCGTTCATGGTTTGAAATTCTGGTGTCCCAAGCATAGAGGAACCACACCAACCCATCCCAAACTTGGTGGTTAAACTCTACTGCGGTGACGATACTGTAGGGGAAGCCCTATGGGAAAATAGCTCGGTGCCATGATGATAAAAAGCTTAATGCCTCTTCTTCTCATTAGAAGGTCGTCTTCTCAGAAACTCCATTTATGTCATCTTTTCTTTCCCACTCCACACTTTACCTTGAAACGCAATACCTGTGTTCGCTCATAGTGATAAATTTTCTTCTACATCCTCTTACCCCACGAAGAGATGAATCCCTATTTTGGGAGGGACTCCTGGGGGCGAATCCAGCGGAGACGGGGCCTGTAGCTCAAAGGATTAGAGCACGTGGCTACGAACCATGGTGTCGGGGGTTCGAATCCCTCCTCGCCCACCCCGAAAGGGGACAAAAGGGAGGCTGGGGGTAGGGAGATTATGATTGGGATAGCGGACGCAAAGCTATGGAACTTAGTCTTCACAAAGGGTCATTTGTCAAAAATGATACCCGGTACGTCCGAGAGTAACCAACATATATGTGTCTGACCTCCTATAAATCTTCCTCATTATTAGATTTAGATTAGGGTTATAGAATAAGATATTCTCCCAAATCCGAGGGAAATTATATTGACAGCATGCAGGGATCCAATTCTAAATTCCAGGGAACGAACTGATAGTTCTAACAGCTGGTAATGGGTCGAGTGACTAGTAACAGGTCGAGCGAATAGAGGCCTCTTCACCTTCAGCTCTGGAAATGTCATCACATCAGGAGAACAATGGATTTGTTTCTCCGAACTTTTCAGTATTTCGAAGAGACCGTTGTTTCCATCTTTACTTTCCTAGACTACTGGGATCCTATCTTGATCCTGTGGCAATTTTGCATGCATATATTATGTTATGAACAAGGACAAGTAAAGTTTGACCTACTCCTAATGGTAAAATCGAGCTCTATTTTGAATAAAATGGATCTCCCCAAGTAGGATTCGAACCTACGACCAATCAGTTAACATCCGACCACTCTACCACTGAGCTACTGAGGAACAATGAAGGGTTCTCATATACATTCAAGATTCTTGCTCTTTGGACCGACCCATGATCATCAATGTATAAACTATTGAGAAACTCAATAAGGTTTTTTCTCAACTCTTGGACACCCCACCCTAGAGTTATTGAACTCTAAATACAATAGGATCTATTATTATTGCTACCATTCAATATTACTACCATTCAATTTTTTTATTACTTTAAAAAGGAATAATTCGATTATATAGAACCTTGAAATAAAGAGATAACTTTTAGATTTAGATCAAGGAGGATTGGCGGATGAAAATAGCAGTTTACGGGAAAGGCGGAATCGGTAAATCCACAACTAGTTGTAATATCTCAGTCGCTCTAGCGAGACGTGGTCAAAAAGTGTTACAGATTGGGTGTGATCCCAAACACGATAGTACTTTTACTCTTACAGGATTTCTAATACCTACAATTATAGATACTTTACAATCCAAGGATTATCATTATGAGGATATTTGGCTCGAAGATGTAATTCACAAGGGTTATGGAGGGGTGGATTGTGTGGAAGCAAGGGGTCCAACCGCAGGAGCCGGATGTGGAGGATATGTGGTGGGAGAAACTGTAAAGTTGTTAAAAGAATTAAATGCATTTTACGAATATGATATTATATTATTCGATGTATTAGGTGATGTGGTCTGTGGAGGTTTTGCAGCTCCATTGAACTATGCAGATTATTGTGTAATAATTACAGATAATGGATTCGATGAATTATTTGTAGCTAATCGTATTACTTCCTCTATAAGGGAAAAAGCTCACCTGACTTGGCCATGGCAGAAAAAATAGGACATGATTTTTCATTCAGACAGACTTGCTAATAAAATGGAAGGCATTCTAGAGAGAAAACAATATCTCGGATATCCCTCTTAGTGTCCATGAGAGGAATATGGCTGGAAAAGCCCAAAAGGGATGAACGTTTAGCCATAATACTACTCAGGGTGGTGAACAACGATGGAAGACACTGGTGTAATTAGGTTGAAAAACACAAAGGAATGACAATTAACTTGCGAAAAGAAGAATCGATTTAAATAGATGACGCGGGGTCTAGAAATTAAATGTTGAATTGACATGCTAAAGACCATTAAACAGTACTGTGACATGGCTGAAAGTTGTTAGTAACCAGCAACTTACGTCACTGCGGGAGGCCTTTGGTGTACGCAGCGCTCATTGGGGCCATGCCCCCGTAGTGAATCCAGACTGTAGATCTTGATTGGGCGATCAGTCAATGGGTTCAACTACGAAGGCACCCTCCTCGTTAACCCGTGTCTCAAATGTGCCTGCCGGTCGCCACCTTTTTCTTCTGACAGGAAAATCTTCGGATCCCACTCGCATACTTGCTCGATCATTAACTGAAGCATTAGGACCCACCTTCTCAAATATTTTAAAGTATTGAACTTTAAATTTACAAAAAACATTACAACTTTAGTTAAAGTATGAGAAGCACTACTTTAACACATATTTTATATATTTTTCCATTTTTTTGTATTTTCGAAAAATTAAAATAAATGATATTGCAAATGAGCCACAACAAGATCGGCGGTGGAGTGCGATAGCAATATCACAATCGGTGCATAAGAGCGGTATGTCTTAAAGAAAAAGGGAAAAGGTTGTGAACAATGATTTGCGGTATGGTAAAAACTACGATTTGCGATATGTGATGTCGCAATATCACAATCGGCAAAAAAGAGAAGTAAGTCTTAAAAGGAACTGAACAAAAACTGTGATCTCCGATGAGTGAAGTACGGTAGCAGGGATTTCATGGAGGAAAGGTGGAGGTCAACTTTGATGGTTTTTCCAGCGTTTTTGCATTAAAATAAGGTGACCGCAACCAATATAAACAAAGGAATACGGTGGCGGGAGGGTTTAAGCATTGTTAGGAAAAAAAAGGTGGGTACAATAGTTAAAATAAGCGGAAAAAAAGGAGGGAATGGAGGTGTAACCTAGAGATGAAAATAATGAACATAAATCAATGTTTTTGGTTTGCACGAAGGTTTACCCTCCTCAAGCTCTAGGGGAATTTTGAAGTCTAAAATAGGCCTCCTAAGGAAAATGTACAATCAAAATTCACTTTATGATAACCAATCATATTTTAGGGGATGACATCATCCCTAATGGTTGAGGTGACATTACTTGAGTTAAAGGTACTTACTTGTCACATTCTCAATGATGGATAAAAAATCATGGTTAACCATTGTAGTGCTCTAAGTACTTTTAAAGTCATAAAGTAAAGTACTCACAATAAATCTCATTTCACATTTTTTGAATAAAATATTATTATTGTCATTTCATATTTTTTGAAAGAAACAATGCATATCCCTACACAATCTTCATGTCTTTACACACTTTTGAATAAATATTATATTTGTGTATTTTCTTATATGTATTTTTAAATTATATATTCATCTCATTTTATTTAATATTACAATTTCAAATTAATAATAAGTTAATATCTATACATATATATATATATATTATACGTATGAAATCAAAATAAATAAAAATGTAACTTTTTAATTTTCGGATAAATCAAATCTATAAATAATATTATTATAACATTAATAACAATACAAAATTATTAAAATTAAAGAAAAATAACATTTTAGTTTTGTATGATGAATAAAGGTATATTAGTTTTGTATGTTGAAAAAAGTTATATTAGATTAAACATAGTTTGGGATAAAAAAAGGTCTAAATTTCAATGTTTATAAATCTTATATTATACTTATAAACAAAAATTAAATCTATTTCAATATTTTTTTTCTTTAATTTTAAATATAACTCAATTCATTTCATTATGATTATATTAATATTATATATTATTATATATAATATTATGAAAAATAATCTAAATAATATAGAATATATATTATATTCTTTTTTATATTATATATTATTTATTCTTTTTTTATATTATATATTATTTATTCTTATGTTATAAATCAAATCAATTTAATATGTAATATAAATTTCATACATAAATTAATATAATTCATTTATTATATATATATATATATATATATATATATATATATATATATATAGTACATTAATTACATGTTATTATACAATTTAAATAATACAAATTTTAATTAATAACATATTATATAATTAAAATTTTATGAAATTATATTTATATTTTATTTTAAGTTATTTAAGTATAAAGAACAAATACATTAGTTGTTCAATGATAATGATTTTTTCTTAAAAAGCTCATTCTTATTTATAGTCACATTAATACAATTTTTTATTAATTTTATTTTGGTACAACTTTTGAATTTAATTTAACCATGGTCACATGGATTGTGGTGAAAAAAGTGAATTGCAAATTCATAAATATTATTTTATTGATTTAGCTATTATTTTATTATTTCCTTAGGAGGCCCATTTTAGACCTCAAAATTACCCTAATGATCGACAGAGATGAGAAGAGAAGTCTAGATCCACAGCTTTTAGAGTTTTATCCTCTCTTCTACTACTCACAAGCCAATGAAAAACTACAACAGCAAAATGAAAGCAAATACTAAGCAGCAATGAAACTATCAGAAGCAGATCTAACTAAATGACAAAAAGGAAAAGATAGTAACATCAGAGAAGTTAAGGCACATGGATTGGGCCCTAACCCATGAGCCTAGATCTCTGAAACTTAAATCAGTCCAATGAAATGGTTCTTCTCATTTCATAAAAGAATAACCTCATATATCTCTAAAAGTTTGATCACTGAGTAAAATAATAAAAATCTCAATAGCTTGCAACAAATTTTCAACAGAATCGACTGGAATTGACTAACCTTCCTAGCTCTAGCTCTGCTCTATTTATTCTACAGGGAGGCTACCAACATCTCCCTAGAAAATAGTGATTGAGTCCTCTTGACTCTCAGTAAACAAAGATTGAGTGCCCTCCTCTTTGATTTTCTTAGCTGCCTCCGGAATTCGAATTGCTGGAGAGAGTCCTTCGGATCCTTTGACTGCCTTTGGATTTCGAATTGCTGGAGAGAATATTTGGGATCCTTTGGCTGCTTTTGAGAGTTAAAGAGGGTGGAAAATCCTCCAATAATTTCTCCTTGTTGTCTCCTCCAAGTCTTTATGATAAAATCCTTTATAAAAATGCTTAATAATTCATGATTTTCTTCACTAAACCTCATATTAGGCACTCAGAGTATGTTAGCCTTAATCACCACCTATACTAGCATCATAAAACCAAATAATAATAAAAATGCAAGAAAAATATATCTAAGAAGGAAAAAAGGTGACCATTAACCCTGCCAAATATGTCTAATGATGGAGCTCATTAGTTGGTACATTGTGTATGCATGTTATGATAGGATGAACTTACACTATTATGTTGGATAAGCTTGAATAGAGAGCTAAGAATTAACATGACATGCTTGGATGTTGCTCTACATCTCTGTTATAGATATTAATGTCATATAAAATGGAGTCCTTTCTCTTATCTTAAATTATGGCCTTCATGTGGTGTATGTTCATAAGTGGAAGGATTAGTTTGTCTATAATGGTTGTATCCATAAATTTGTATGTATGTATGTATACATGTTTCTTGCTTCATAGATGCTATCGTGTGGAATTAATGTGCATACTATAATGGTATGGTGAATTAGTGCATTGGAAAGAGCTTAAGGTTCCATATGTCCCTAGAAAGAAACCATCTTATAAACCTCTTTGATTTGGTGATGCTAGAATTGAGAAATCCAATGCTGCATTAGTAGAGGCAGAAAATGGTTGGGGACCTTGGGAGCAACATAAGTACTATAAACTATTGGAGGGAAACATAGTAGAAGTTCTTGGATTTTCCTAAAATTTGGATTTTGGAGGTCTCGACCCTAACTTTTTGTCACATGGCCAATGTAACGGTTGTGATAAAGATACAATGTGGAAGGGGGATTACCTAGATACCAGGCTCTCAAAATAATGAGAAGAACTCCTGTTGGGGAATTCCCTAATATGTATGGTTTGGGCGATGAACTATTCCTCTGATAGGATTAATTTCTATATATTAAGCGCAACAAAAGACAATACTAGAGTATAAAGCATCAAGAATTTTGAAGGATAACATCATGATGACATCATAAGTGATGATGTGGTGATGCCACATGTGTGGCATTTGTCACACATAACTCGGGATTTTGGCATGCCAACAAGGAAGAAGTGAGTGATACATGGCACGTGCAATGGGTGCCACGAGGTAGGGGACACAAAAACATCTTCCATGTGTTAGGTGGTGATTGCATGATGATGAATGGTGTGGCATACAGATTTTTCATATCAACATATTGGTATTCAGGACTCGTGAAGAATTATACCTTGGAAATCCCTAATATCCTAATATATTGATATCCATGTTAGCCTTACTAGGTGGTGGAAGACGTGTTAGTGCTCGACACATGTCAGAGGTAGATTGGGCGATAAAGGTATGAGGTGGCATGATGAGTTGGGCACCAACCTATTGACTCATTGGGAGTTTGTAAAGGTTTGAAGTTATAACAGAAATCTTGAGAACTCAGTACCTCAACATATCATGAAATTGGGTATCACTATATCAAAATATTATAGGATATTTCCATATCGACCATATGAGTAACAACCATAATAACATATTGACATGGTGGCCCATATCAGCATATCAAATATCAAAACCCTTGGAGGCTGTGGACAAGGAACATATACGGAAAATCATCGATATGGCGAGGTCCTGATTGATTGGTTGAGAGTGTGGACTAGTGTGGGAGTGGACCATGGCTAAGGAAACCACATGTTATACACATGGATTATACGAAGGATGATGTGGACCTTGGAAGGGTTAAATATTCAAGTGGACATAAATTTGTGCTCATAGCATCGAATGAGGTAAAATTTATACCATTGGAGAGCTCTCGATGACCAAAAGACTATGGAATTCTTGAAAATATGATTTGAGGTGATAGATGAAAGAGAAAATTTGATAACCCCATATTCATAATAAACCTTGAAGGTTGGGTATAGTTACTCCCCATGACCTTATTACAATATTGGGGGGTTGGGTGTATTACATATGGATCAAACCTCTTATTTTAAAGTGAAAAACTTGAGAAAATGTTTGCATCTTGAGAGATTTCATCCCTATTGATGCTTCATAGATACAAGATTAATATGGATATATGTGGATTATTTATACATGCACACACACCATGTATCAAGTTTGTGCTCTAAGAAAATCTATTTTCCTAGCTTTACAGACACACAAATAAAATAAAAACACTAATATATTTATATATTAGTTTTTTTTTTTTTTTTTTGTGTAAGCTATGAAAATAGATTATCTTAGATCATATAAAAAATAAGATAACATGGGAAATATCTTACATGTGCACTAGTTTGCGACTAGGGAAACCATACCAGTCACATTGCAAAACTGATTTAGTCCGCTGAAAAGGTTTGAGTTTAGAATAAAAACTTATGAAATATTGCCTTCTTAACTTGCTTAGTCCTAAATTTCTTGGAATAGATAAATCCCTATCATTTTTTTAATTTTATTTTAATAACTTGAAAAAAATAACAACAAAATTTATCAAATATGCAACTACTCAGTAAGGGAATCTACCTCAATTGTAACAAGTGGACTGTTGTCTTCCTGTGAGTTAGATAAATCTAATTCTGCCAAACTTTTGGCCATATTTGACTTTGATGTTCAATTTCCTGACTTAATATGGGTTTCATCTAGGTGGAGAAGAATTTTTTATTGCTTCTTAAATTGTCCAACTAGAAACTTAACCATTATTCCTTTTAGTTTCCAGTAGATGTCCATAGTTTGCAAGTACTAGGTGTTCCTTATCCTCTTGGTGCCTATATTTGGAATCCAATCACTCACCTTCTCTAAAACATATTCATTGGAAATGAATCTATGTTCAATTCTGGCTTCTGTCTCTACATTTTATATTTCAGTTTGCATAGATTGAGGAGTATTATCGTGATAGATTCTTGTATAATTATCTACTAGAGCTTTAGAGCTCCAAGGTGTCAACATGTTATTTATACTTCTTGAGAAATGAGATCCTCTACATCTAGGCATGGTGATGAACATATAGTATAAATACTAGAAGAGAGAAAAATAGTGGAGGAGAGCGAGGGAATTGAAGGAGGTGAAGAAGCTACCAAGAAAACATAAAATATTAACATTAATGAGCTCCCTACTGCTTCAAGCAAAGATATGAGAATTTGGGAGTCCTTCAAATGGCTATGACATAGCTTGATAAGGAACCTAAGGGACCAAGGCAAGAAGGATAAGAGCGAATGAAAAGACTTTGTTCTCGACCTAAACCAACACAAGGAATTCAAATGAGCTTGACTATACATAGAGGAGAGTCACAATTGGTAAACGAAGACCCACCAGTAGGAGGGTGATTTAAAAAGGGATTCCAAACAAAATAATGACACAAGACATGGCACTAAAAAAATAAGAAAGTTATGGGAGGGATAATACATAAAGGAAAGTGGAAACTAAGGAAAATGGTACCCTGAGCAGAAAATGAGACTTTAAGAAGAAGTTAAGACCAATAGTGAGACAAGTAGAGGCATAAACCTTGACATGGTAATATAAACCAGAGGTCGTGTAAGAGCTAAGCTTCCAATATGATACTATAAATAGGAGTAAAGCCAAATTTTTATGCCAGTTTAGTAGAAAAGGATGACATGTCCAACCTTTTATAACGGGTCTTAATCATAGACTAAAGGAAACATCAAAAGTATAAACATATGTGAGATATTATAGCATAGACCTTCTTAGACACTTTGAGAAGAGGAAGGACAACCACATAATTTTCCTTAGAGGTAGAGCTGCAATTCACTCAGACCACCCTTTTGAATTAGGAGACTAGCATCAACCATGATACTATTTTACTCATGGTACATTCCCCTGTGCAAACCACTCTTAAGACTCAACATAGTGGGTAGTTCTCATTAAATTTTTCATAGAGATACTTTTAAGGCCATACAGGTGATGGAAATGTGATATAACTCCATCATCTTGCATTTGCGCTAAGTGGAGGTAGCATTCAACCTTGGATATCTTAAGATATGACAACCCATAGCCAAATTTATTAACTTTGATTTGAAAATGTCATGGGGAGATATTGAAATATATTAGTTAAAATAGAAATTTAAATATTTTATTTAAGGTCCACATTGAAACACTTTAAAAATTAAAAGAAATAGACATCTCCATCATACAGGAAAGTGAAAATATAATATTTTTTTACTTTAATTACTCTATATAAATTTGATATAAAATTAAATTAAATTATATGAATGTTGCAATAAATTATTTATGGTTGAATGTCATATATATACACACGTCTATATTAAACATAGAAAGATTTACACAATTCCGTTGTAATATCAAAAATACCAATTTTAATTAAAACTATATATATATAACCTACCAATTTTAAAGTATTATGTTATAATTATCTGATTGTAAAATGACTTTAAATTAATCCCTTTTCAAACTTGTTCAGTTTAATAAAAATGACAAAAACCCATTCATATTTTTATGTTGTGCTAATGTCCATAATCAACCTCAAAGTTACTAAAACATTGTTCAAACATTTCTCGAACCCATGGGTGTATAAAATAACATTCCTCTAATCCATGAATGTAAAAATAAATCTTTTTACTCATATGAACATATAATCAATAACTTGTTTTATATTGAACTTGTAACAAAAATCCATTTCTATTGAATATAAGCCATTATTTATTTAATATTTAATATTTATTTTTATATTTTCAATCAAGTATTTGTATTTGTATATGTTAATATTATTAACAAAATGAATATAAATATATTATATAATTTTTTAAAAACAATAAAAATATTTAAATATTATTTATATATAAAAATTGGGGGTTTTGCACTAGATTATATTAGATATCATTTTTTGGGATTCAACCACATTAAGTAAGTCATTTATCTATAACCATTTCTATGAGAGGTAGTCGTAACTGACTAATTTTTCATGATTTTTGAATGGTCCACTTAGCACTCATTGCATTGGGTGATGCTCACAGGGATGAAGAAGTGGGATTGAAACAAGTGAAATGAATCACACAGCGCCAATCATCACTTCTGAGACTTGCACCTGGTAACCAAGACTTCCTAGGAGGTCACCCATCATAGATCGCCTCTAGCTCAAGTGCGCTTAACTGTGGAGTTTTCCCCACAATCAAGCCCACTTAGCTTTATACTCTATTTGCAAAACCTTAACAAGTATTGTGCCTCATGAACCATTCAAGTAGAGCTCCCTTCACTCTTTGTATTTAAGTATTGAAGGGTTTTCACAGTGCATTATATTATATATCATTTTTTGGGATTCAACTGCATGAAGTAATTCATTCATCTATGACCATTTCCATGAGAGGTAGTCGTAATTGACTAATTTCTCATGATTTTTGAATAGTCCACTTAGCACTCATTACATAGTGTCAATCATCACTTCCAAAACTTGCATCAATTTTTATAACCAATTTCTAAAACAAACATAAATATTCATATTCTTATATAAAAAAATATTGAAAAACATTATACCAATATAATAATATTATCACATAAAGTATATTATTTAATTATTATTAGATGATAATTTAATGCAATTTTCATCACTAACGTATTTTTGAATGGTATTAATGTATTTATTTTTATTTTTATAATTTAGTATGGGGCTATGCTATAGTGATGTAAATGTTTTCTTTTTTAACATTTACATTCTTTTTCAATTAAAAAATAATAATAATAAAATTAATATAGGGTTATGTTGTAGTGATGTTAATATTTTTTTTTTAATATTTATATTCTTGCTTAATTAAAAAATAATAAAAGATTAAAAGTAATATAAAGCGTAATATGAAAGAGATATTGTGTCTATAAATGAGTGTAAATATTTAAATGTTGGCTCAATTAATAATAAGTGATACAGAACAATGTAATCTTTACCTTTAAAAAAGATGGAATTTTTTTAGACAAAAATACAAACTAATAATAGTTAAGAACCAATTAATTATGATAGTCTTACTTTTTGTATTTATTAATAATGATGCAAAATGAATGTTTTCCAATGAAGAAATTATTCAATAGTTTCTTACTACTTTTATTGAATGTCTATTGTTCATAAAAAAATCCCAAAAATTAAAATATTGTAAAAATATTCAAATCCTAGAAATGAATTTTCTTAAATACAATGACTTTGGGTTTAGAGATAGTTAAAACCAAATTCAACCCAAAATGTAAATAGAAAAGCGAAATAAAATAAATGTCATTTATTCCAATAAACCTGACCTATCAAAATGCACTCGGTTTACACTATTAAAAAAACATGTTACCCTTACGAAAATTGAAAATAGAGAAATTGGATATGTTAACTCAGGTTAAGAAAAATCAATATAAGGTATCATTCAAACCATACATTTAAAATTATTCCAATGGATACCAATAAAATAGGTTGTTTAGTAAAATAAAGGAATTTCGGGAGAAGGAAAATAATTGTGATAATGAAAAATTTTATATACTAAAAAAAATCGTACTTTGTACCCACAAAAAGTATATATATAAACATAATGTAGTTCACTTCATGGTTGACAGATTACATTTTACACATTAAGTCTACAGATGCATGGCATTGTCACAAATCTTATTACTAGAGATGTCACAACTCATTTTCTCCTCATCTCCACTTTGACTGGATGCTGCATCGGGAATGCAAGAAATTTCTATGGTGTTATCCACGGGAGGGCATGTCCTTAAGAAATGCCCCAATCTTCATAAACTTTCTTTCAGACTTTTAGTCTCCCGAATCATGTTATAAGCCATTGCGCCTATCTTTTCTTAATAAAAAGTGCATTTTTATTTAATATATAAAATTACACTGTGCATATATATATATAAAGTGCATTTTTATTTAATATCTAAAATTACATTGTGCATATATATATGAATGATATGATATGATATGATATGCATGTATTTATATATGAGTATTTACTAAGTTTTGTCTAAAAATAAAGGTTATATATTAAAAATATATATATAAATATTTTTCTTCAAAATAACTATAACAAAACTAGTACAAATATCAACATATTTTTTGGCGACATGAGATAAGTATAAAGAATAGAGATATAATAAATAGTTCCATAAAATTAGATCTTATTTTTTGGATTCAACTAGGTTAAGTAAGTCAAAAAATCATGAAAAAATAGTCAGTTATGACTACCTCTCATGGAAATATGATTATAGATGAATGACTTACTTAACGCAATTGAATCCCAAAAACAATATCTAATATAATGTATTACCGAAACCCCTCATACTTAAGTTCCACAAAATATTAATTGAAGCATGTGAATTGCAAGAAAAAATGTCATATCTGATAAATTATGCAACCACATATATGCAAATGCTTGTATATTTGTTGCTAGACAATGTCGATCCTATTGTCCTTGTTGGATTCATTGAAGCTTTTGAGATTGGGCTGCCACAGTGGAAATACACCGTTATTTACTGCATTGTTGAATCAACTTAGACCGATTTGGAATTATTGGTCCTTCCATTAAACATCAAAATGAATAAGAATTTGGGCAGAGAATCAATACCCAAATATGGCTACATTTATTCGAATGTTAGTTCCAATTGCCAATCCGGCAAATTCACTGACCTGTGGAATTGGATATTCAAAAAGTAATGGTTAGAATGAATCCATATCGCACAAGCTACTTGTTGTATTTTCTATTTATTACAATTAATTAGACGAAACTGATTGGAAATCTCATACGGCTAGTCATAGTTAAGGAGATCTACCACTCTTTTATCAAAGATCACTGTAGAAACCACAAACATCAACAATAACGTAGTATTAATTTCAAAAATGAAGGACTACATTTTTAAGTCGGAAGGAATTGTGGATCTCGTATGCCACTTTTTCAAACATGAGCATTACTAGATGCAATTAGTGCCAAGTTGACTATTCAAAAATCATGAGAAATTAGTCAGTTACAACTACCTCTCAAGGAAATGGTCATAGATGAATGACTTACTTAACATTGTTGAATCCCAAAAATGATATCTAATAAAACATAGAGTAAATCCAATAGATATTGATCCAAAAAATTAAGCTACTATGTAGATTAAAACCTGTAATTTCAAGTGAATAAAAGTCCAGCCAATGTCAACCTTCAAAATATATCTCATACTTTTCCTAATCTCCATTAACAACGCAAGTACATTTTATTTGCTTATGGTACTAATGTCCAAAAAAATACTAGATACATACATGAAGCCATGGAAATATCTTCACATATTCATGACTGCATGATTCAAATGATCTCCATAAATATGAGCTATGGAGTAAATTATGATCATAAGTGCCATTCCCCCTGTGAGTGACACACCAATATGAGTTATGGAATTGTTGTTTATCTTATCAACAACGACTTATCCACATCCTATAAATACAAGGAAGAACATTCCAATGACATTTTTCCACCACCTATAAGTAATCAATGAAAGTTGAATTACCTGAACAATGATATCAGAGTTTGTCATTTCATCCAAATAACAGATGATATTATCCAACATATTTGATATTATCCAACCTCTCTTTTAAATTCTCAAAAACAAAATAATACTTCACAGATTCTAAATTCTTTTATGATCATTAAGAGAGCATAAAAGAAATATCATGGAACTAGTGATACATTGAACTAATTCTAAATACTAAATATGAATAGGAGATACTACCAATTTTTAGAGCTTCAAAATCTGCAACATTTCTTTATGTCCAAAAATTTTGAGATCTTTATGTCCAAAAATTTTGAGAAAAAATAAATACAATTGAGACATTCCTTCCTTTGCGAGATGAAAACAGAAAGAATAAATACAGAAAAATTAATTGGGAAAGAATTTGCATAATCAAATCTAAATAATACTACCTTCCAAACAGATGGTAAGAGTGATCCACATCTTTGTCCTCTTTGACGCTCTTCCCTACATGTAACTCCTAGACTTTACTCAGAAGGAAGAATTTCTATAGCAATATTGAGGCTTTATACCACTATTTGCTTGAATTTTCCATGTTCAGAGAGTTTTCAATAAGCATTTGTAGTCCACTAACAAAACCGAATTTTCCATGTTCAAAGAAAGTTTTCAATAAGCATTTGCAGTCCACTAACAAAACCCACTTGCCAATCTCAAAAAAGTCGTTCATTGCTGCACATATTCCCAAGAAGCTCAGGTTACAAGATCATCCTAAAAAAATTGTTGTGAAAAGCATGATGGTTGTGAATACCAACGTGTGCTCAAAGTTAGTAAGATTTATTAGTGATATGGGACAGATAGCACCAAACTTGATTCAAATTTTTGTCTCATGAAATTTTAACAAATTATTATTTTTAAATCAAAATAAAAAATATTTTATTTATTTTTAAAATTAAACATTATAATTTGCATTAATTAATACTAAATTTCATAAGAAAAACTATGAGTAGAATATTTCATGGAAATGCACTAATAAAAAGTTAAAAATAAAAAAAAAATAATAAAATTCAATTTGCTATATTATAATTTTGTTTTTATTAATAAAATTAAGATTAAATAAAAGAAAATCTATATATTGATATCACATTAAATTATATATCATATAAATAGTAGCTATAAATTAAGATCCATTTTTATCAATAAATTAAAATAATGACTATGTAATCATACTTAAATTTAATTAATAAGCACATACAAAATTAATATTTACAATAAACTTACAATATAACAAGATTCTTAACTATGGATATTCAACCCCACTTTACCATATATATTATTAACATGTAAATAGATTTTGTTACAATACCATGGGCCAATACCATGGCTTATCAATACCACATGTCAAAAAACCATAACTCATTTTATAAATATTTTATTTTAATTTAAATTCATGACATTTTTTTAATTAAATCTAAAAACAAAAAGGTTATAATTACTTTTGAGATATATCTAAACCCTCTATCTTCACTATTTTTTTTTGAGTGGTGAATTTCATTAATTGTCGAAAAATCATAGGATTACATCATAGTTTACATCTAGCCTTATAGGTCTATCACAGGGGAGATTGAACCATAGCCAAAAATAGACTCTTCAAAGAGACCAAAGAGACAATTGAACACTAATACGACTAACAAAAACAAATAGAAAACTAATACCTAGACACTGGCCTATCCAACCTTGAGAAAAACAAGTTACAAGACTATAACAAGAAACTAGGGTCATAACAATGTCAACTAGGAGGGTGAGTGTCTTAGCTTGTCACTAGGATCAGGTCCGCTAGATATGTTGGAGGACGATCAACTATCAACAGAATGTCCAAATAGCGTTCAATTCGTGCCAACCTGCAATCCATCTTGTCCAACCTAGTGTCATAATTTCTCAAGTTTCCATGCATATGATCCAAGGATTTGATTTGGTTAGTCTGAGATTCATGGAAATCCAAGAGTGTACCCCGGGAGAAATTCCATTTTCCAATACAAGGCAGATTTGTGCATATACTAATTTAATCTCCCTCTTGTGTGTCTGATATCAAGAATCTAGTTTACTAATTCAACCATGACTTGAGAGTATGAGGGGGAATTTCTAAGAGAAGAAGCTTCATTAATTTGGAACTAACTGCTACAGGAAGCGGTGGGCAACACAAATTCTCGACACAGAGAAACAGTTTACCCCAGTTCGCAGAAGGATACAACTTACAACGCCTTCGTTTTGTGTTTGTTTTTTTTTTTTTTTTTTCAGAAGAAAAAAAACGTTGTATATATTAAAAGAAATATATGACAGTACATGATCATCAATACATTCTCAAACTGTTATATAAAAACAGCGAGAAAACCCCATAAACCCATATACATCCAGAATAAATTTCGGGAAAGAAGTAATTCGATGTTCATGGCCAACAACATTACGGGTGGTATAAAACCAACCCACGAGATCATCCCTGTATACATTGAAAAGAACATTCAAGGAAAATACAACAGCATCATATTCATGATAATGAGGAAAATAAAAGAAAACTGTATCGAAAAAAGCTAACAAAAAGGTGAGTTCCATAGTGTCTTCCAAGACTGATATGAGTCAGGCTCGCTTGTGCAAACACCAGATCAGACTCACTTGAAAGCATTGAGCGATTCGATATCCCACTTGCAAAGCACAACCGTTGTATAAAATAACTGGCTCGCTTGTAAATCATCATGCTCGCTTGACATATGGAGAGACAACACGCTTGATGAATATTGACAGGCTCGCTTGAAGAAGAAGACCAGCCCTGGACAAAACCAAAAACCCTGCATGCCAAAAAAAAGGATAAAACAGGCTCGCTTGATATAAGAAAGATGGTCCAGAAAAACAATAAGGCGCACGAAGACTATGAAATCAGATCCCCATGATTGGGGGAGATCCGGCTCCCCAGCTCGATCCGGAGATTTGGCACCCGACTACTTCCAACCGGCATGACCGGCATGCCAACCAGATCCAGGATCAAATGGATATGAAATATCCAGTCGCCAATTGAACTCATCAACATCCCAGTCCTTGCTGATACCCGATACAAACGAAAAAGAAAGATCAACAAACTGTTTAAATCCGGGATCCATCGAAGAATCAAGGATCATCGGAAAGCAGGCTGGTTGAATATCCAGAGAGCGACCCCCTCCAGGCATCAGAATACAAATCCTGAATTGCGATCTCCTGCAGGAGAAAAGCTATCTCACGAAGCAGAGCGATGACGGCTAGCATTCAACTTGCAACACCCATCCTTATCCCATTGCCGTCGTGAACCAGGGATGCGCGACCCTAACAGAGCAAGTGCCATGAGAAAGTTAACCCTCGCCTTCAAACTACATACCAACCCCCACCAGCCAACAGATATCGTATCCAGATTTGCTATCTCCTGCAGGGGAAATGTTATCACACGTGGCAGATCGATGACGGCAAACGTTTCAATTTGCCGAAAACATCCTTATCCCATAGCCGACGTGAACCATGAAAGCACAACCCTATCTGTGCAAGTACAAATAATCCTGAAAATATCGGCCGTATCCCAATTAAAATATAATCCCAGAAAAATCGGCCGAATACTGATGAGAAGTAAACGGTCACACTCCGGGGATCATAAATAATGGCACTATAAACTATGATGTCAATAAATGTGACAACCATCCAAAATGGACCATTAATGTAATTCGCCGCCGTTGTCAGACAGATTTTGAAATGGTAGTCTCGAAATGCCAATACCCCGGAATACAATTCAAATTAGCCGGAAAATCAACTGACTAACCAGAAAAACCAGGGAGCCCTCAGCATTGGTATTGACATCTGCAATGACATCCAGGGAATGCCAACCATCGCCTGCAAAGAGAGGTCCCGAAGAGCTTAAATATGGTAAGCACCCCACACCCGCAACTTCCACAATCCTGAGCGCCAAAAAACATCCAGAGAGAAAGAAAACTCCCAAATCTAAACCAGGGGGAAAAAACTCCGAAAACTATGATGGATTACAGCGCGCCAAGAGAGTCAAGGCGCCATCATGCAATCACCGAAATACCAGAGCATCGTCTATCACTGCCCAGAAAATGCCAGAATCCAGGAACCAGAAAGTTTAGTATTCAGACAAACTACGGCATCCCATATGCACAATAGTCCATCGTATCTCTTGCATAGCCACCAGCACTATCTTCCCCCTCGCCCAAGCAAACGAAGACCACACCCAAACAAGTCCTTATCTTCTCTACCCCTCCAAGCTAACACAAAGACACCTCCTGGCCACCCTCAGTCCAACAAATCCCCACAAGAGTGCGTCATTGGCATGCGAGAACATCCAACATCGCAGGCAGCATGAGAAAGACCAGGACTTCAGTACCCATAAACATGTACCGGGAAACCATCGTTCTGTGCCAACGAAAAGACTACAGCACTGATGAGTCAGTAATAGCCACCAATAGCATCAACAAATTGTCAACAATTGGGTTCCAGGTAGAAAAAACATTGAAAAATAGCCACCAAAACCAACATCAAGATGTCGTCGTTGGGTACCAGCGAAAAACATTCAACCATAGCCACCAATGGCATCAACAAATTTGCCTCATTGGGTACCAGCTAAAACCTCCTAACCAGGCTCCTAACCAAAAAACACAACCAAACATCTCTCAGCAAAAGATGAATAATGTAGCACCCAAGGTTCAGTAATAGCCACCAAAGCAACATCAAATTGTCCACAGAAGGGTTCCAGCTAGAGAACATGAACAATAGCGACCAAAACCAACATCAGATTGTCGTCAATGGGTTCCAGCTAAAAACATTCAACATAGCCACCAAATGCAGCAACAAATTGCCCTCAATGGGTTCCAGCTAAAAACACCAAACCAGACACCAAACCCCCCCTTCCAGGGTTCAGATTTCATCCCCGGCCCCTGTAAGTTAACCTGAGCTATCTTGCAAGTCGCAAGATGGCCATCTTTTCCCCCAATGGCCACCAACATTAACTCCAGATACCTACCCTACGCAAACCTGCTCTCAACGCTTCTCGTGCCAACTCCTCACGATGATTCACGTTCATCATTCCCGGCATCAATCTGCCATTCCATATACCCTAACAGGCATCAATCTGCTTCAGATTCCATCCCCGCCCCCCTGTAAGTTAACCTGAGTTATCCATGCCCTGCAATTGTGTGAAGAGTTCATCTTTGCTACATTATGGTTACTTCCCTTACGTTGTGGTTTATTGATTATTATCTTTTTGTGTTGCAGATGCTTGGCATGTTCCAAACCCTCCTGTACAGGTAGGTTTTCACCCAACTTTCATTATATATCGCACTCAAATTTCATTGTATATCAGTATTTTACTGCCCAACAACTATTTAAAACTTGCCCCTTTCGATTTCAGGTAACAAGACCCGAACCCTTGGTGCTTCTGCCCTTCAGTCATCGGGTTATCGTCCACTTCTAACCTCTTCATTCCACTCCTCAGGTACTCCGGATATCTCTCTTTCGACACAGTGGCAGGGGTTTTCTCGAAGTTATTTTTTATTTATTCGTATTTGGAGGAGAGCCTTAGGGTTTAGCTGGGTACACCTGTAATTTATAAGATGGCTACAGATAATACTTTCAGTTTTCCCTTTTGTATAGTTAGATGGCAGCCGCAGCCGGGACCGTTCAGGCCAGCCCTGTAATTTTTACTGTAATGTCTATATAATTTTCAACTAGGTAGGGCATAAGAGCTTCAGTCGGTTTCCTTAGCACTTAGGTTGTGCATAGGAAAATTAGGTATGCCATTCAAGATGAGGTGTGCGGAGGTTTATGGTATTTCAGGATGTAGACTTCAATTTAGTGCACAATAATCCTTCATGAGAAAAGTTTCCATCTTTCCATCTTAGCCATAGCCACAAAGCATAGGTCATTTCCTAGTAACTTTTATGTAGACCTTGAAATAAAAGGTTTACCAGATGCATTGTAAGGTTTGGAAAATGATGTTTCCTCAAATTTCTTCATTGCTGGAAGACTGAATTTCTGCTTCTAACGATTCACATATGCTATGGGCCTGTATATGATAATGTCTTTCCATAGCTATCATCTTGATTATGCCAGTTCGAGATGAACTACATCAAGATGAAAGCACATTCAACACTGCCTTTTCACTTATAACATAATGGTCTACACAGATATGACATTAACGATTTTTTAAGTTTCGATGAGAATATGATATTTGCTAACATACTTGAGTCACCTTTAGATTGGACTATCTTTCAAGGATGGAGATCCCAAACTGGAAATATAGGACTTTATATTGGATATGAATCTAGATTGTTTCCACAGGAACCTTGTGCAAGCTACCATGTCCAGTTTTCAATAAAATTAGGACAAAGATTCCAAGCTAAATCTGAAGAAAGAGATCGAACCATTCAACTATAGTTGCAGTGCTCATCATCTCATCTGGTGTTTTGAGATGAAATTTTCCTTGCACTAGAAAACTTTGTACATTAGAGTCGGTCGAAAATGCTGATGTATAATAGTAAATATATATATTTTTGAAAAAAAAATGTATTCAACCTTAAGTGTTATACTGGTTGTACTCCTTTATGCAGATTTGCAAAAGGTGTCGCCATGATTTTTTCGATGTTATCATGTTCCAATATCAGGGGTCAAAGTCATCTTTGTCATCATTTTAGTCATAGGTATTTTAATTTTTATTTAAATATATTTTAATTTTAATTTTAATATTTCACTGTAAAAAATATTTTTTGTTATTCTACAGATTTACTGGTTTACACCATTTCAGATTTTGACTTGACTATGCCTCCATTATTTCAGTTCAAAAGTAAGAGAAAACTACTTTAAAAGAGTTCCTGTATCCATGGTTACCCCAGTAACAACAGAAAAATTGAAACACATAAGACTGATTCAACTGATATATCAGTCCAGCTACCAACAGAAAAATACAGGAACACTTACAGCACTAAAAGATACAGGAACATTTAAAGCACTAAAAAGACTACTCTGGATCAGAAACTTCCCTTACTCGACCTACTAACTTTAAGACTGTTGCTGAAATTTTTGATCTGTCACTGAGATGCCGGACACTGAGAATTAGTTCATGAGGGCAATAGGAACGGAGTGAGTGTTTTGGGTTTGGTTGTCAAGCAGATCTTCATGGAAAATTATACTTGGATCCAACTCTAATGCTCTTTTTGCGAGAGTATTCGCTGTACTGTTGAACTCTCTGTATACGTGCTGAAATCTAATATCTTGGAACTGAGAATTTATTTCCTCAATTATGTGTTTCCAAGCTTCCAAGTTTAGGCCGACTACCATGTCCAGTTTTCAATAAAATTAAGACAAAAATTCCAAGCCAAATCTGAAGAAAGAGATCGAACCATTCAACTATAGTTGCTCTGCTCTTGAATTGGTACAGGCCAGCTTAATTCTTCTTGGAAGTCAGATATATATACTAAGTGAATTCATGTCATCAAGGCAAAGAAGTGTGCTACGATTTGACCATAGCATGATCACAACAATTAGACTCAGAGTATTCACATAGAGACTTTAACGAATATGAGCCTTAGAGAATGCAGGTGGAGTTTGAACAAATTTCTGAGAGTGTACGAATAAGGCTGATATGTAGTCATACCATTGTAAAGATTACTTTGGTGATCCACAAAATATAGAAGTTTAAATATCTATTTGAGATTTTTCAAATTTATGAGCTCTTCAGCTATATTTTCAGGATTGAATGGATTTATTGCCAGGCTTAGAGAGGTCAACTCTGGTAAACTTCTTATAGAAGCAGGGAATGGACCTGTGAAATTGTTGACTGACAAATCTAGAATTTGTAGCGATTTTGATGGAGAGAAGTCCAGTAAAGTATCGGATTACTATGCCATTATTCTAGAACAATTATGTTAGTGTTATTTTATGTTAGTGTAAGTTTCTTTTTAAATTTAACCTCCTATTACATTATTTTAAATATTAAAATTTCCATATATTTCACTTAATTCTTGTTTTCCCCACTCCCTACGTTACTTTGTAGCTCTAGGTGCAAATGCTAGTGTATATATTATTAAGAACTAACATTGACCCATCTTAACTAAAAATCTACCAAATGATAAGAGGAATCAAATTCAAATTTCTAGAGATACAAACATTTCCTCAAATTCTACACTCAAAAAGAAATTTTTATCTTGAACAATTTGATCCCTCTCTGTAATAGATAAATTATAAAATTAAAATAAATCTATACTAATATTAATGAGATAATGCAGGGCGTAGTGTCCTTCCTGGCTGTTTGGCTGGCTTTGACTGGTACTGGCTGTGGTTCGTTAAGCGGATGGATACGGTGTGCAGTGATGCGGAGTATTGCTCTGTATATAAACATTGTATTTTATTTTATATACATAATAAATACATTTCCTTTTTTTTAATATATATTACCCCTTAATGAAATTTACAAACTTCATTGTAATCTAAATTTGCAAATTACAATAAGATTTCAAAACGCTGCATTGATACTATCAAGACTAAATTAATAGTAACAATTATGAGAAAAATCAAGTTCTCCCCACTCTAAATGTTTTTTTTTAAGTAAGTCACACAACTCTAAACAATAATTCCTCTCTATCCGACACCAATAATTTATTTTAGACTAAAGGTTGAGAATATTAACTATAAATATAATTATAACAAACTATAAAAAACCATTAACTTAAAAATTTTATTCATAATGAATACGTCAGTATAGTCGAGTACAATCATTGGAGATGACAAATACATAACAATAATAAAATAAAGTAACATGATATTTAATGAATCATTAAATTCAAAAAACTATTCATAATGAATAGTCAAGTTTAAATAGAGTAAGAGAATTAATAATAAATGAAAACTTGAAATGAATGATTAAAAATGAAAATGTGCATAGTAAAATTAAATATAATTTGAAAATTCTAAGATTATATATATTTATATATATATAGATTGCAATTCTAGATTTATATGAGGATTAAATTTTTTGAGGTGTAATTTTTTTTTGAAGTGTGAAATTTGAGGATGGGTATGCACTTCAAAAAATTTGATCTTTTTTGGCACTTTATGGATATGAGGTTAAGATAGATCAATGTTAGTTTTAGTTGTGCGCAATCACACAAAATTTGTTGAACATTTAATTATTTTGATCATTTTAAATATGCTAAATATGTCTAAGATTAATTTGATCATTTTAATCTTAAATTTTCTCAGTTATCTTAGTTTGTTGAGATGTTAGAGACTATTAATAACTTGAATGATAAAATAAATTGATGAAATAAAAATTTTGAATGCAAAGTGACAATGTAACCATGTTGGATGATAGAAAATGTGAATAATAAGAATGTACTCAATTGCAAATATTCTTCATTGTGATCAATCTCAAACTATTTTCTTATTGTCACACATGTTAGTTTTTCCATCTTTTAATATCAATAACATGAAAAGGGTGATTGAAATAGTCGATTATTCAAAAATTTAACTCTAGTTGTTGTAGTAAACATCATACCTTATCACTTTTGCTCTCCAATATTAAGAGTAGCTTTCTCCAAAGTCAATCATTGTGACGTATGGACTGTTAAACCCCAAGATTCAATGATAGTTATTTTCTATAGGCTCATTTGAATGCAAAGTGACTAACAATGGTGAATGCTGGAAAATGGGAAAATAATAATGAAGTCAATTAGGAATAGTTTATAGATTCAAGAAGCAAAGATTTAAGTTAAGTGACATTTATTTAAGATTGAAATTCAAGTATTTTATTTATGATTGAATTATTGTAACAAAAAATTTAATCCACGTCGTCAAGGGTTTTTTTGTGCTTAAGTTGAAATCAGTCACACTATTAATCTACTTACTTTGAAATTAATGTACATCATACATCTAGTTACATCAAATCAGAAATCAACGTCTACACTAAAATCAATGCATCTAGTGCAAGCAATCAAATAGGATTAGAAATCAAAATATACACTGAAATCAATGCATATAGTGCAAGTAATAAAATAGGATTTAAATCAACATCTACATTGAAATCAGTGCATCTAGTGCAAGCAATCAAATATGATTAGAAAGCAACATCTAAACTGAAATCAATGTATCTAGTGCAAGCAATCAAATAAGACTAAAAATCAATAACATTATTGAAATCAATGCATCCAGTGAAATTAATCAAATAAGATAAGGAATTAACATCAACACTGAAATAAATGCATCTATTTTAGTAATATATTTTCCTTTATGTTTCTTTTTAATCTCCCCTCTCTCTCCCCCTCCATCTTTGTGTTTATCTCACTTCCTCTCTCCTTATCTCTATTAGGTCCCTATAATATTAGTGTATCCCCCTTATTGTTATTGTTTTGCCCATGTATCCCCATATTGTTATTGGTGTACCCCATAAAATCCCACTATTGTTATTGTCATGCCCTTACATTATTACTATTATATAGGCTCTGATTATATTGTGACCCCTATGACTCCTATATAAACGAATGAGGTGATGTCATTTGTATCATCCAATAATTTTTCATTTATGTGATGTAAAGGAGGTTTCCTCCTCGATGAAGCTAATTTTCAAGTTGTTGATCCATATTTTCTTCTGTTTATAATTTGGATTTATAAATTTTGGTATCAAAGCTTTGGATTCTAGGGTTTCAATACTTTAAACATGTCATCTTGGAACTTTCACTATAATGTTTTTTCTATGATGTTTCAGATGCTGAAATTTCTACCAGAAAGATAAAAATATTGGTGAACTTTATGTAAAAATTGTAGATCTTGTTTTGCTATATTTTTTAAAATATGGTCCGAAGAAGTTAAGGTTTCTACATGCTCCAGAATTCAGTCTCAAATAGGTGACCTAGGTAAAATCATCATAAATTTCTCTTAAAGCATCATATTTGAATTTCGTAAAAATTGAATGAAATTGAATGGACTATAGCTTATCTTATATCAATTTTAGGGTCAAAGGATAAAATAGTTACACATGGAATCCCATACAAGTTCGCTCTACTAAAAAAGTCCATAATCAGGTCATTGTGAGAGATTTGACATAAATTTATCTTGAAGAATCCAATCATGGTCTAACTTATGGCATTAAAAATAAGACTCATAGGACTACCACGAGATGGAATTTGAAACCTTGGCAGGTAGAAATTATAGGGATACAATAGTTTCAAGATCGAGGTCTTAAAAGCAAGAAAAATGTGTGTATTTTTTTTTTAAAATCATAACTTTTGTTTGAAAAAATTGTTTGAAGTGATTCAAAGGGCATAGTGAAGCATATATATGGTTATTTCATTCCAAAATGACTTAAAAAATAAAATGGATACACCTAGTAAGCAACCATAAGTATCTACTATGATGCATGATGAAGAGGAAGAAATAAAACATGATATATAAAAATTACAAGACTAAGTGGAACAAATTTCGCTCTTGCAAAGAGTAACCAAAAATGCACTGGAAGCTTTAAAAGGAAAAATAAGGGACATGTAAGGTTTGAAGGAGGGTTTAAAAGCATACATGAAGCTAGGATGGATGGCTTGAAGAAAGGTTTAAAAGTTGACATAGAAGGTTTGAAGGAAGGTTTGAAAAAGTTGTAACAAAAAATGATTTCTAGTGGTTGTTGATTTTTGTAGCATTAGAAAGTGCTCTAAGTCTCAAATTTTGTGGAGAGGCTTAGACATTGGTATTCCAAAAAAACTAGAAACCATTTGTGAAAATTCCACTCGGTTGATGTCTTATTAAAATAATTAATTATTTTAATAAAGACCCTAAGTTAAACTTAAGGAAATTAAATAATTAAAGGGTATTAATAAAACAAGAGTGAGAATTTTCTAGAAGGCAGAGATCAAGTCATGTTATAATCTTAGTCATTGACTAGAGATCTAATCTTGGAAATTGATGTCTCAACAAGAAGACTATAAAGGAAGACTTGAGGGCCGTTTGGAAAGACACATTGAATTTATCTAGAGTTAAAAATTTCTGGGGCGTGGTTTGCTGAGAAGTTCGAGCTAGAGATTTGAGCAGTGAGGGGCAGAGATAACATTCAGAGACATATATTTTCTCAGCCCGTGGAACATCAGTCAGAGAGAGGCAGAGGTGACCTAACCAAGTCAACGGTGAAGGAATAAGGGTTGACGCAGTGATTGTGTAGGGCTAACGCAAAAGCATCCCAGAGGCAAAGGAGGGTTTCCAGAATTTTTCTTGTAGATTAGTTTCGGAGGCCGGGATATGGAAAGTGACACCAAGAGGTTGTTCCTTGGGGTCCACAAAGGAAAAATGACTTGGCTGGAGCTGAACGTTGAGCCTGGAAGGGGATGATGCAGAGGTTGGAAGTTCCAGCGCTAAGACTGCGTAGTGCCTCCCCAGAGTAGAGTTTTATTCATCCGGATCAGCCAGGAATTGAGTGAGTTAAATCCTCAAAAATTATTCTGCCAGTATTTGTCTCTATAACTAAATTATCCTAGGGGTATTTAGAGATGTATTCAGACATTGTTACCGCATAATAATAAAACCCTTAGATTTGTTGCACCAGTTTTCCTGCAATGGGTTTTTTCGGGGACTTGGTCCAAAATAAAGGTGTCATATGTGTGATTGATTTTCCTTGTTTAGTTTCCTTGTTTCAGAATCATGAGTATTATAATGTATGTTGCTTCAGTGATTGCTTCAAAATTTCATGTATAATTCAAAAATAATTGTGTAAAGTAAATTACATAATAGAATAAGTAATCTAATTGGTTGCAGTAGGATTCCTTAGATTGTTTCAGATCTAGGAATTTATGTTTCCAATATAGTAATTTTCACATGGTATCAGAGCATTGATGTAAAACAGGAAGAAAAAATTTGAATTCTGAAGTGAAGGCCATTTTTGCTGCAGTGCTACAGAACGAATGCATTGAAGGATTGTGCATTTCTAGCCAGGACGGATAAGATTTTCGTGGCAGTCTATCTCTGAGTGAGTCGAGAGAGAGAAAGGGCTTCTAGATCGAGATCTTGCTATGGAAGAGGGAGCACTGTAGAGCCTCCATGTAGAAGATAGAGGGACACGGTTTTCTGAAACTATTGTTGGTCAGAAAAACGTTAGAAGGAGTCAAGAGCACATATTGAGGGAATTATTCCTAAGTGATTTCCTAGCTAAGGAAGCCAACATTTCTCAATTTTTGAGCAGTAAAGGATCAAAAAAACTTACAACTCCATCAGGGAGTGTGTAGGCCTGCCAAGAGCTGCACAATAGGGAGGAAGAGGGATAAAATTCAACAAATTTCGTCTGAGATGGCATCTCAAGGACTTCGTGATTAGGATCGGTTGGAGGGCTCCTCCAACTATATGATCTGGAAGGAACGCGCTTAGTTCCTTCTGGATGAACATGATCTGAAGGTGTTCATGGAGAAAGTGGTAGTTTTTCCTACGGATGTGGATCAACTTAAGAAGTACAAGGCAAAGAGGTTGCTCCTTGATGGTGTCAAGGATTACATCATCTCACATGTGGTTGGAAAGGATACTTCTAGAGAGATATGGGTTGCTTTGCATGACCTATATTAGGGATTTTCAGAGCAGCAGAAGTTGTACTTAGGGAAGAATCTATGTATGATCCACATGCGGAAAGGGGAGTGCGTGGCTTCATGCCTCATGCGGTTTCAAGAGTGTCGAGATCATTTTTCGGTAGTAGGTGCTACACCTACAGCTGCAACCATGGTATATATGGCCCTTAATGGTGTCATGGAGGAGAGGCAAGTGTTTGTACAGAGCATACTGAGCCAGGAAGCATTACCTATTTGGAAGAAGTTATGGGAAACTTTTCAAGAGGAAGAGTTGAGAAGAGACATTGTCAACTGAAAACTTGATGGAAACTGTGGAAGAAAATCAAAATCTGTGGAGGAAGAGGAGGACACATCCCTTGCATCAAAGGGACAACAGGCGCAACCGAAATCGAAGCGTGATTTTTCAAAGGTAAGCTTCAGATGTGACGAGATGGGCCACTATGAATCTTAGTGTCCTTTGAAGAAGAAGGACAAAGATGAGAAGCATGACACGAAGGTTGAAGCCGCAAAAATCAAGGAGGATTAGTTTTCCATGAGTACCCACGATTCTGGAGGAGATAAGTGGGGTGATATTGAACTTTAGTTCACTTCGAACTTCAGTTGGGTAGGATCCTTGAGGAGCCCACCTCATGGATCATTACCTTGCTACGAGAGCCCATATTTGCAGTAGCAGGATGGAGGAGTTTCAGTGAGGAGCCGAGGAGTGATGGAGACGACAATTCAATAGATAGCAACACTTGTTTTTGGAGTAGTGCAAAACAGAGGCACCAATGAGGTAGAAACAACAATGTAGTGCAATGTAGATCAGTGTTGCACAATGCAAGGCAAAAATGGCGCAATGCATCAGAGGGACAACACAATATTTATCAGCAGTCAGAGTCTTCAGCACCAAGGTGCATCTAGTAAACACTTGTTCAGTCTTGTGTGAGTTCAATTGCTTCTCTCAGTGGCTGAGTTGCAGTGCAGATGCAGTGTTAGAAGTGGAAGTGTTAGCAACATAATAGATGCAACACTTTAGAGGGAGATGTAATATAGATGTAGTAGTTGAAGTGGCAGTTTCATGGGAAATAGTACAGTGATAGTAGCACCGCAATGGTTGATGGAATTCAACAGTGCAGAGAATGCTTCAGAGTCAGAGCAGTATGTAGTAGGCATAATTGCTCGAGCACTTTCATCGCTAAGAGGGAGTGTTGATTTTTGTAGCATCAAAAACTGCTCTAAGTCTCAAATTTTGTGGATAGGCTTAGACATTGGCATTCCAAAGAACCCAAAAACCATTTGTGAAAATTCCACTCGGTTGATGTTTTATTAAAATAGTTAATTATTTTAATGAAGACCCTAAGTTAAAATTGGGAAAATTAAATAATTAAAGGGTATTAATAAAACATGAGTGAGAATGATATAAAAGGCAGTGATCAAGTCATGTTATAATCTTATCTGTTGATTAGAGATCTAATATTAGCCATCGATGTCCCAACGAGAAGACTATAAAGGAATAATTAAGGGCCATTTGGAAAGACACACTGAATTGATCTAGATTTCAAAATTTTTGGGGCATGGTTTGCTAGGAAATTCGAGCTAGATATTTGAGCAGTGAGGGGTAGAGATAACCTCCAAAGAGAGAGATTCTCTCATTCGGTGGAGCATCAGTCAGAGAGAGGTAGAGGTGATCTATCCAAGGCAACGCTGAAGGAAGAAGGGTTGACACAGTGACTGCCTAGGGCTCATGCAGAAGCAACATAGAGGCAGAGGAGGGTTTCTAGAATTTTTCTTGTAGATTAGTTTCGGAGGTCGGGATCTGAAAAGTGACACTGTGAGGTTGTTCCTTAGGGTATATAGAGGAAAAAAGACTTGGTTGGGGCTAAACGCTAAGCCTGAAAGGGGGTGACATAGAGGCTGGAATTTCCAGTGCTGAGACTGCACAATTCCTCCCCAAGGCGGATTTTTGTTCATCTAGATCAATGGGGAACTCAATGATTTAGTGAGGTAAATCCTCAAAAATTCTTCTGCCAATATTTATCTCTATAATTGAATTACCGTAGGGGTATTCAGAGATGTATTCTGACATTGCTACTACATAATAATAAAACCCTCAGATATGCTACACCAGTTTTCCCGCATTGGGTTTTTCCAGGGACTTAGTCTGAAATAAAGTTGTCATATGTGTGATTGATTTTACTTGTTCGGTTTCCTTGTTTCAGAATCATGAGTATTATAGTGTAGGTTGCTTCCTTTATTTCTTCATTATTTCATGTATAATTCAGAAATAATTTTGTAAAGTAAATTACATAATAGAAGAAGCAATCTAGTTTGTTGGAGTAGAATTCCTTAGATTTTTTCAGATCTGGGATATCAGAGAGAGGTAGAGGTGATCTCACCAAGCCAGTGTTGAAGGAAGAAGGTTTTACGTAGTGACTGTGTAGGGCTCATGCAGAATTAGCGCAAAGGCAGAGGAGGGTTTCTAGATTTTTTCTTGTACATCAGTTTCAGAGGCCGAGATCCGAAAAGTGACACCAAGAGGTTGTTCCTAAGGGTCCAGAGAGGAAAAATGACTTGGTTGGGGCTGAACGCTGAGCCTGGAAGGGGGTGACGTAGGATGGAATTTCCATCGCTTAGACTGCTTAGTGCCTCCCCGGGGCAGAGTTTTCTTCATTCAGATTAGCAGGGAACTCAGTGATGAGTGAGGTAAATCCTCACAAATTCTTCTGTCAATATTTCTCTCTATAATTGAATTACCATAGGGGTATTCAGAGATGTATTCATACATTGCTACTTCATAATAATAAAACCATCAGATTTGTTGCATCAGTTTTCCCGCATTGGGTTTTTCTGGGGACTTAGTCCAAAATAAAGGTGTCATATGTGTGATTGATTTTCCTTGTTCAGTTTCTTTGTTTCAGAATCATGAGTATTATAGTGTAGTCTACTTTAGTGATTGCTTCAGTATTTCATGTATAATTCAGAAACAATTTTGTAAATTAAATTACATAATAGAAGAAGAAATCCAGTTGGTTGCAGTAGGATTCCTTAGATTCCTTCAGATCTAGGAATTTTCACATGGTATTGGAGCATTGATGTGAAACAGGAAGAACAAATCTGAATTCTTAAGTGAAGGTAGTTTTTGCTGTAGTGCAGCAAAATGAATCCATTGAAGGATTTCACAATTCTAGCCAGGAGGGATAATATTTTCGTGGCAGTCTCTCTCTGAGTGAGTCGACAAAGAGAAAGGGCTTCGAGATTGAGATCTTGTTGTGGCAGAGGGAGAAACACAACACCTCCACGCAGAAGAAAAAGGGACAATTTTCTGAATTTTTTGCTGGGCAGAAAAGCATCATAAGGAGTCAAGAGCATATATTGGGGGAATTATGCCTCAGTAATTTCTTATCCATTTAAGTCAACATTTCTCAGTTGCTGAGCAGTGGAGGAGTAGTAGAACTTACAACTCCATCGGGGAGTGCGTAAGCCTGCTAACAGTTGTGTAGTAGGGAATAAGAGGGAGCATATTCGACAGATTTCAGCTGAGATGACATCTCACAGACTTCGTGATCACGATCAGTTGGAGGGCTCCTCCAACTATATGATCTGGAAGGAATGGGCTCAACTCCTTCTGGATGAACATGATCCGAAGGCATTCATGGAGAAAATGGTAGCTATTCCTATGGATGCAAATCAACTCAGAAAGTACAAGGAAGATATGGCCAAGGAAAAGACGTTGCTCCTTGATGGTGTCAAGGATCACATCGTCTCACATGTGGATGGAAAGGTTACTGACAGAGAGATGTGGGTAGCTTTGCATGACCTATTTGAGGGATCATCCAGGAAGTGGAAGTTGTACTTAGATTATAAGATTTGTATGATCCAAATGCGGAAAGGGGAGCGTGTGGCTTCATACCTCATGTGGTTTCAGGAGATTCGAGATTAAATGTCAGCAATAGGTGTTACACCTACAGCTACAACCATGGTACAAATGGCACTTAAGGGCGTCATGGAGGATTGGAAAGTGTTTTTCCAGAGCATACTGGGTCGGGTAGCATTACCTAGTTGGGAGCAGTTGTGGGGAACTTTTTAGGAGGAAGAGTTGAGAAGAGACCTCCTCAGGTGCAAGCTTGATGGCAACAGTGGAAGAAAATCGAAATTCATGGAGGAAGAGGAGAACACACCCCTTGCATCAAAAGGACAACATGCACAATGGAAATTTAAGTGTGATATTTCGAAGGTCAAGTTCTTCAGATGTGGCGATATGGGCCACTATGCATCTTAATGTCCTTCGAAGAAGAAGGAAAACAATGAGAAGCATGACCCGAAGGTTGCAGCCGCAAAAATCGAGGAGGATGAGTTCGCCATGAGTGCCCACGCTTCTTAAGGAGAGAAGTGGGGTGATAGGGTGATATTGAACTGTAGTTCACTTCGAACTTCAGATCTGGTGCACCGATTTCCCGCATTGGGTTTCTCTGGGGACTTAGTCCAAAAAAAAGTTGTCATATGCGTGATTGATTTTCCTTGTTCAAATTCCTTGTTTCAGAATCATGAGTATTATAGTGTAGGCTCCTTCATTGATTGCTTCAGTATTTCATGTATAATTCAGAAATAATTGGGTAAAGTAAATTACATAATAGAAGAATTAATCTAGTTGGTTGCAATAGGATTCCTTAGATTTTTTTAGATCTAGGAATTTTCACTATGGTGACAAGGTACTCCATGAAAATTAGGATGATGACAAAAGGAATATGAAATATTATTTTAGAGATTACAACATTGGGTTTAAGATGCACCGCGTTCCAAAGATAGATATGAGGAAGTTTGATGGCAAGGATTTGGTAACATGGATACAACAGATGGAGAAATTATTTGATCTACATGATGTGATGCACACAAAAAAGGTAGACATTGCATCTTTATATTTAGAGCAAAATCATTTTGTGTGGTATCAATGGATTTTTTCTTGTAAATCAATTTTCACTTGGAAAATTTTTGTCGAAGAATAGGTAGCACATTATGAGGATGCAAAGAGCAATACCTTCTTTAGCCAATTGATAAATCTCAAACAAAATGGTTCAATGACTGAGCACATTGAGGACTTCCAAAGATTGAATACCAAGGTAAATGATATTGCAGAGGAGCGTAGGATTGGTGTCTTCATAGGGAATTTAAAGGATAGCATTCAACATGAGGTTCGCCTTTGGGAACCTAATTCATTGTAGAACGCATTCAAGGTGGAAAGAAAAGTTGAAAGAAAAATTGTGGCAACAATGAATTCTACCACTCACAACCATAAAGATGGAAGTGTTGTTTCTCCTAGCCTCCCAAAACCTACAAGGTTGACACCACAAAAACTGGAGGAAAAATGAGCAAAATGGCTTTGTTACAGTTTTGATAGAAAATACATTGAGGGTCATAAGTTTACAGAGAAATTTCTTTTTTTACATAGATTGTAAAGAGGAGAAAGAAAAGGAACTAGAAACATCAAAAGAAGAGGATATACACCAAGAACCAACCCCATAGAAAGAATAAATGAATCAAACCATATATTGGAATGAATTAGCAGGAATTACCAGTTCTCAAAATCTCAATATAGAAGGATATATGAAGGAAAAAAGGTAATGGTGTTGACTAATTCTAGTAGTACCCACAATTTTATTCATATTAAGATAGTCAAGGAATTGAACTACTTTCTATATCTAACATCAGAGTTTCAAGTGATGGTTTTAGGTGGAGGAACTATACATTTCTTAGGGAAATGTCATAATATCAATCTAACCATGGGAGGATATGTATTGAATATTCCAATTCTTTCCATTCCAATGGGTGGTGCTGATATTGTATTACGAGTCCAATGGTTACAATCTTTGGGCACGATAACTTTTAATTTTCAAGAATTTTTCTTGTAATTTTCCTGGGTAGGAAAGGAGTTGAATTAAGAGGAATCACAGGGAAACCAGGGAATATAATTAGATCTAATGGCATGACAAATATTTTAAATAAATAATGAGGCATAATTGCACAATTATTCTCATTGTATGCTCAAAAATCAAAATCATCTGTTTCTCAAGATCTATGAAGAAGCTTGGACACTCATTCCAAGGTATTTGACACTCCCAAAGGCCTCCCACCTATTCATGATCATGATCATGCTATTCACTTGATTCCAGGAAGATTTCCTCCAAACATCACACCTTACAGATATCCCTATGCCCAAAAGAGTGAAATTGAATGTATGGCTGTAGAAATGCTAAAGGCAGGTATAATTCAACCTAGCCAAACTTATTTTTATACTCCAATAGTATTGGTACAAAAGAAGGATGGATCATGACATATGTGTCCAGATTATAAGGAACTCAACAAGCTCACAATTAAAGATAAATTTCCCATTCATGTCATTGATGAATTTTTGAATGAATTACGTGGAGAAATTTACTTCACCAAGCCATAACTTCATTCAGGATATCATAAAATTAGAATGAAGACTAAACACATTCCAAAAACAACATTCACAACTCATGAATATCATTATGAATTTTTGGTCATGCCTTTTGGCCTTACTAATGCACCTTTCACATTTCAAAGTTTGATGAATTCCATTTTCAAACCCTTCCTTAGAAAATTTGTGTTAGTATTTTTTTAGGATATACTAATCTAAAATAAGTCTTAGAAGGATCATGTTCAAAATGTTGATAGGGTGCTCAAACTATTAGAGGAGAAACAGTTGTATGCAAAAACCTCCAAATGTTTCTTTGGGGTATAGGAGGTGGAATATTTCAGTCATATCATATCTCATGAGGGTGTTAAGTTAGATCCTAACAAAATTAAAGCCATCAAGGAATGGAAAATCCCCACTGTTGAAGTTTGCAACAAGAAACAATGAAAGTGGCATCTAGAAACGACATCCTTGATCCTAGTGAAAAATCAGCACCTACACTAGGTGGGGACCACATAGGATATTTTTAGGTGTATGTCTATTTTTAGAATGGTGAGCATATTCTAAAATTAGCATGAGAATAATTCTAGATGGTTGAGAAAATTCTGTCTTTATATGAGTTTCTATTTTTAGAATATGGGCGAAGTCTACTTATAGATCGCAAATCTAAAAATAGAATGCATGTCGATTATTATTAGCCCTTAATAATAATCAGACAATAAATAGTAACTTATTCTCTTGGAGCACTTGATTTCAATAAACAAATGTGGCACATAAGTGGGTTGAAGGAATTACACAATTCCTAGGGTGTTTGGTGACTCATGCATGGAGGACTTCATTATAACTGATTGTGGCAAGTTGTAACAGGGTTGGAAGAGTAGTTATATGAGTTGTTATTTAGTTTAACTCAGTTAAGTGAGTTAAACTTAGTTGTGCTAGTTGTAACTAAAGATACACTAGTGAAAGATGAGTGAATTAATTATTTAATTAATTCACAAGTAGTTTCTTACTTGCAACTGAATAAATACCACAGTTAACTACTTGCATGTCAGATCCAGTGGAGACCCAATGGAGAGATAGGTGAAAGGGTGTGTTTGACTATCAGTTGTGACTATAGTGGAGAATTTAATGCATCCACACACACATTGGAGATGCTTATGAGGATTGCGCTATCAAGGAAGGAGGAAAGAATTCATTTAGAGGTTCTTCTTCAGCAGGGATTTCGCAGTGGAGGCATGCTGTCAGGAGGCAAGAAATTGGTGCATATATATGAAAATTTTTGCATGACAGTGTGTGACGATTGTATATTGTACTGAGAGCTCTATGAGCTAAGCTTTGTATGAGATTTTTACATGTTCCATAGATATACATAATATATGATAGTTGGGGTATTTAGCTTTAATATTTCCCGGTAAAACATCTTGTTATGTGCGATTGATTTTTGTTACATATGTGTTTTGCAATTGCCGATTTAATTTCCGTAGAGAATTAAGTGGAAGGATTATGTATTTAACATTATATTAAATTGTTAGATCAGGAGAATCCAGAAATACATTATTGTGTTTATAAATTCCTACATGGTATCAGAGCAGTGTTAATCACTGGAGATTGTAATATTGAAGTGGTGTTGAGTTTTGTGCTAGTGGAAACAATTCAAAATTGCTGTAAGAACTTCTTAGTGCGACAATTGATTATACATTGAAATGGCTTTCAATGGGTTGTGGTTGGAGTATGCACTCAAGGGAAGCTTGAACTTCATAGCCTGGAAGGATAGGATGGAGGTGGTGCTTGAAGATAATGGCTTGAAGGAATTCATCGAGAGAGATGTTCCTAAGCCCACTTCGGCGGATGCTGCAGTACTTGACGCATGACAAAAGAAAGTAGCAAGGCCGAGGAGGATTCTGTTGGAAGGTGTGAAAGACAATGTTGTGTCAAGCCTTCATGGGAAAGCCACTCCATATGCTATGTGGAAGGCTTTGACAGATCTTTTCCAAAGCATTAGTGACCATAGGAGGTTGGCACTGAAGGATAAACTCAGAAAAATCAAGATGGAGAAGAACGACACTATTCTAGTATACTTAACAAAGTTTGTTCAATGCAGGGATGAGCTTGGGAGTGTAGGAGTCAGTGTTTATGATGATGATTTGGTGAGCTTGGCTCTCCTTGGACTTCCTAAGAGTTGGCATAGTTATCAAAACTCTGTCAACGGACGGGAAAAACTACCGTATTGGGAACGAATGTGGTCAGATTTAGTGCAAGAGGAGTTCAGGCGGAACACCAGGGATTGTGCTTTGGCTACCAAGGAGAAGAAGAAGAAGGGAAAGAAATTCCATTCTAGATCTAAGGCCAGAGAAGATGGAAAGGAGCACTACATGTCCAAAGTGAAGTGTTTTCACTATCACGAGTTTGGACATATTGCCACAAATTGTCCACATAAGAACAAGAACAAGATGGTTGTTGGAGTTGCAACTGGTGAGGCTCTTGCCTCACAATTTGAGCTTGAATTCTCATTGATCGATTGCATGGTGTCTAGTGCATTGGGATCAGGGTGGTACTTTGAAAGTGGTGCTTCCTTTCACATGACAGGAGATGAGAAACTTTTCAGTGACTTGGAGGAGAAAGATATTCACATGCATGTTGAGTTGGGAAAAGATGGACGATACAGTGTGACCAACATTGGTACCATTACCTTTCAGAGGGTGTCAGGTAAACTCTTTCATTTAAAATATGTTGTGCATTTTTTAGGTTTAAAGAAGAATTTAATCTCAATCGCAACGTTAGAGGATAGAGGCTATGATGTTGTCTTTAGTGAAGGAAAAGTTTTCCTGCGACACAATGCAACAGGGTAATCCAAGAAGGCTGGGATTCGAGTGAAGAATCTCTAAAGACTTGAAGTAGATATTATTTCTACAGAGCTTCCTACTGTTGGGAAGCGTGAGAAAGACATGTAATTAAAGCCTAAGAGGGAGCAGGATTTGCATGCAGGTAAGAGTGAACCTTGGGATGTGGAGCAGCCACAAGATGAGGATCATGGAGTGGGAGAAACCACTCATGTAGAGAAATTTCGAGCCAAATGGGCAGAGGGAGTGCATGTAGCTATACCACCAGGTGAGAGTTGGGGCGACATACATGATTAATCCTAAGAAGAGATTTCTAGGTAGGATTCATTGAGATGGTGTGGATCTCAAGAATTGAACCTAGCTACGAGGTGCCCATAGAGCAGCAGTAGCATGATCAGTTGGATTGATGCAGTTAGATCAAAGTGACAGTGTCAGATACTAGAGCACGGTTTGCAGGGAAGATGCATGGAGTTGCAAGGCGCATGCAAATACAATCCTTTCTTGTTGAGAGGGAGTGTTGAATTTTGCAACAAGAAACAGCGAAAGTGGCATCCGGAAACATCATCCTTGATCCTAGTGAAAAATCAGCACCTACACTAGGTGGGGCCCACACAGGCTATTTTTAGGTGTATGTCTATTTTTAGAATGGTGAGCATATTCTAAAATTGGTAGTAGACTAATTCTAGATGGTTGAGCAAATTCTATATTTATATGAGTTTCTATTTTTAGAAGCTGGGCGAAGTCTATTTATAGATCGCAAATCTAAAAATAGAATGCATGTCGATTATTATTAGCCCTTAATAATAATTAGACAATAAATAGTAACTTATTCTCTTGGAGCACTTGATTTCGGTGAACAGATGTGTCACATAATTAGGGTGACGTAATTACGCAATTCCTAGGGTGGTTGGTGACTTATGCATGGAGGACTTCATTATAAATGATTGTGGTAAGTTGTAACAGAGTTGGAAGAGTAGTTATGTGAGTTTTTATTTAGTTTAACTTAGTTGCTAGTTGTAACTAAAGATACACTAGTGAAAGATGAGTGAATTAATTATTTTAATTAATTCACAAGTAGTGTCTTACTTGCAACTGAATAAATATAGTAGTTAACTACTTTCATGTCAAATATAATGGAGACCCCGTGGAGGCATAGGTGAAAGGGTGTGTTTGAATATCAGTTGTGACTATAGTGGAGCATTCAATGCATCCACACACACATTGGAGATGGTTATGAGGATTGCGTATTCAAGGTAGGAAGAAATAATTCATTCAGAGGTTCTTCTTCATCAGGGGTTGCGCAGTGGAGGCATGCTATCAGGAGGCAAGAAATTGGTGCATAGATATGCAAATTTATGCATGACAGTGTGTGACGATTGTATATTGTATTGAGAGCTCTATGAGATGAGCTTTGTATGAGATTGTTACATGTTCCATTGATATACATAATATATGATAGTTTGGCTTTTTAGCTTTAAGCTTTCCCAGTAAAACATCTTGTTATGTGCGATTGATTTTTGCTTCATATGTGTTTTGCAATTGGTGATTTAATTTCCACAAAGAATTAAGTGGAAGGATTCTGTATTAAACATAAGATTAAATTGTTAAATAAGGATACTCTGGAAATACGTTATTGTGTTTATAAATTTCTGCACCCACAACCCTAAAGCATCTTCGAGGATTTCTCGGGTTGACAGGGTATTATCACAAGTTTATTAAGAATTATGGGAAAATAACAACACCTATAACAAAATTATGGAAAAAGATGCATTTTTTTGGACTCCAGAAGGAACTAAGTCCTTTGGAAATTTAAAGAGGAAATCTCCCAAGCTCCAATTTTAGCTACTCCAGACATCACAAAAACCTTTATGTTGGAATGTGATGCGCCGCAAAATGGAATTGGTGTTGTTTTAATGCAAGAAGGAAGACCATTTCTTTTGAAAGTCGTCCAATCAAGGGAAAATATTTACAAAAACCTATTTATGAGAATTAAATGTTGGAAATAATCATTCCCTAAAACAATGGTGCCCTTGTAGAAATTATATCAATGGATTCAATCTGATCTTTTGATGTACTAAAACAAGATATTAAATCCTTCTACAATTTGCGGAGACAAAACATGATCGCGCAATCACATATAAGCAAGAGAAAGAAACAATCAATCACACAACACAAGATGTATCTGGGGAAAAAAACTGCTCAAAACCCCTCTATCTCTATATTGCATCAATTCAAGATCATGAAACAATAAAATGTTATTTCCCTCACTAAGAAACCTCTGCAATCTGCTGACTCTCTCACTCTACCACCCTGTGCACAATCTTCTCTTGCACACCTTTCTCTCACAAGTCCACACATAAACTTGCGCTTCTGATTTCTTGGTCTCACCAACTATTTCTCACCAAAAAAATGATTAAACATGTGCCTTCATTCCTTCTTTTAATGACAATTTTCTCTAATTAAGGAATTATTTATTTTAGGCCTTCTTCTAACTACATGCACTATCTGTACATTTTTCTAATAATACAAATGATAGTTATCTTCCATTTAACATCAAACTCAATTGGGTCTTCCTTATAATTGACATGCAACAACTATTTATAGATAATTACCAGTTAAATTATTAATCACTACTTGTAAATTAAATCTAATTGAATTCACTAGACCGCTCACTAGCTCATCACTCAGTTAGAACTAGTTAAATTGATTTTAACTAAATTAATTGAGTTAACTAATTCACACCTGCACCCCATTGATGCATCAACTACAATTGGACCCCCAAAATATTATAATCCCTCTACATGCCTCATCTTAGACCCTCAACATGAATTTCTTGAGCTAACTCAGTCATCTTGACTTAGTTAACTGATACAAGTTGTTATGAGATGAAATTACAATTTATTGTCCAATTTATTTAAGTGTAAATAAATTAGATGCTTCACATTCGATGAGAAAAATTTTGGTGCATCAAAATTCCACATTCCTGGTGCATCAAGATTCCACAGCCTATGTGGGTGCATTTTTTGTCCTTTCTAGTTCCAATTTCATTGTTTCTTGTTGCAAATTTCAACATTACCTCTCAACAAGAAAGGAATTAAATCTATCCTGATATGGTGCATGTGGAATGTTCTACATGCAACTCTTTTCTAGTGTTTTTTTCACCTGCAACTCCTAAAACTAAATAGCCTCTGAACAATTGAATCAATATAATGCATGTGTCATTAGAGTCTTCTGACTAGTGCTAGCTATTGCACCTGTCTACTAGCCTCTCTACGTTGCTGCTGACATTTGCATCTGTGCCCTTTGAGCTGCTGCAAACTCTGATTTGTGCTCCAATATCTAACATATGTCACTCTTATTTATGTCTTCCTAACATATTACTGCATCAATCCAATCAATTCTTCCTACTACTTTTGAACTGTGGGCTCCTCCTAGCCAGGTTTGATCCATGAGACACACCATCTCAATGGACCCTGCCCAAATTTCTTCTTGGGATTATATCTGCACATCGCCCCAATTCTCACCTGGAGGTATAACTGCATGTAATTCCTCTGCCCATCTGGCTTGAATTTCCCCCTGCCGAATGTCTCTACTTGAGTGTACGCCTCCACTCAGTCTCCTCTTTGCTTCTCCAATTGTGGTTGCTCCATAATCTTTTGAGAATGCTTCTGAGGCTGCATGTTGAGAGATAATTTCTCCTTCTCAACCACCAAGTCACTAACCATTGATTTTCTCCTCAAAGCTTTGCATTCATCATTGACCTCGAGAGCATATAGGTTCTTGATTCTTACACTGATATGTTTCACTCGTTCCGTGGAAATTTGTCTAAGGAACAACTTTTCTTTTCTAAATATGACATCATAACCACGGTCTTCCAATACTGCTACAGAGACAAGATTATTCCATAGGCCTAGAACATGCAAAATATATGCCAGTCTGAAAGTGGATCCTGACTCATTCTAAAAGGTAACTATACCTATTCCAGTTGCACTATACCTCCCATCATCTCCAAACTCTATGTTCTCTTGGAGGTCCTTCTCCTCCAAGTCACTGAAGAGTTCTTTATTCCCCGTCATATGGAATGAGGCATCGCTGTCTATATACCACATGCATCCCATTACAGTGTTGGACATGCATGAAATGAGAGTAAAATCAAGGAAGCCAACTCTTCAAGCACTGCAACCGCATGATCTTTCTTGATTTCCTTTTTTTGTAGACAATTTGTGGCATAGTGCCCATGCTCGTGATAGTGAAAACACTTGATGTTGGACAAGTCTCTCTTGCACTCTTTGCCTTGGGACTTATTTCCCTTAGATTTCTTTCCTTTTTCGACTAATGCACAATATTTTTCTTTGTATTTGCTAGAGCTCTCGTCTCTGGTGCTCCACCTTATTTGTTCATTACCAAGTCAGACCAAAAATTCTCTTAGTTTGGTAACTTCTCCCTCTAATTCGCAGAGTCCTTGTAACTATACCATCTATTTGGAAGGACAAGAAGTGTTAGGCTCACCAAAAAAATCCTGGGCTACTATCACACCAACACTACCATCCTCATCTAGAAATTGAGTTAACTTCGACAAGTATGTTGATATCATCTCACCCTCCATCTTGCTCTTTTTGAGCTTGTACTTCAGCTCCAACAACCTATGGTCACTGCTATTCTGAAATAGATCTGTCAAGGCCTTCCACATAGAATATGGAGTCGCCTTCCCATGGAGACTTTATACAATATGATCTAGAACTCCCTCTAACAAGATCCTTCTCGCCTTTGCTACCTTCTTCTGCCATGCATCAAGAATTTGGGAATGTGATGTTTTGGGCTTGGGAATATCAGTATATATGAGTTCCTTCAACCTTTTTTCCTCCAAAACTACCTCTATCCTATCCTTCCATGCTATATAACTAGAATTTCCCTCAAGATCATATTCAAGTCTCAAGCCATTGAAATACATCTTGATCTGTTGCTAGATCCTGAAGAATAAATCTACAAATTTAAACATGTTCAAGACAAACACAATTTCTTCTCTTCTATTGTGATTCTTGGCGCTCTGATGCCATGTAGAAAATATAACAATGGATTCAATTTGATCTTGTGATGTACTTAAAAAAGATACCAAATCCTTCTATAATTTGCAGAAACAAAAAATGATCACGCAATCACATATAACCAAGAGAAAGAAACAATCAATCACACAACACAAGATGTATATGGGGAAAGAAACTGCTCAAAACCCCTCTATCTCTAAATTGCATAAATTCAAGATCATGAAACAATACAATGCTATTTCCCTCACTGAGAAACCTCTGCACTTTGCTGATTGTCTCACTCTACTGACCCGTGCACAAGATTCTCTTGCACGTATTTCTCTAACAAGTCCATGCACAAAATTGTGCTTTCGATTTATTGGTCTCACCAACTCATGCTCACCAAAAGAATGATTAAACTTGTGCCTCCATTCCTTCTTTTAAAGACATTTTTCACTAATGAAGGAATGATTTATTTTAGGTCTTCTTCTAATTGCATGCATTATCTGTACAATTTTCTAATTATACAACTGGTATTTATCTTCTCTTTAAACTCAAACTCAATTGGGTCTTCCTTAGGATTCACATGCAACAACTATTTATAGTGAATTATTAGTTAACTGATTGATCACTACTTGTGAATTAAATCTAATTTAATTCACTGAACCTCTCACTAGCTCATCACTCACTTATAACTAATTAAACTGATTTTAACTCAATTAATTGAGTTAACTAATTCAAAACTACACCCCACTGATGCATCAACTGCAACTGGACCCCCAAAATATTAGAATCCCTCTACATGCCTCATCTTAGACCCTCAACTCGAATTTCTTGAGCTAACCTCCAAACAATATTCTTGACTTAGTTAACTGATACACGTTGTTATGAGATGAATTTACAATTTATTGTCCAATTTATTTAAGGGAAAAATAAATTAGATGCTTCACATTCCATGGCCAAACTTATGACGCATCAAAATTCCACATTCTTGGTGCGTCAAGATTCCACGACCTTTGTGGGTGCATTTTTTGTACTTTTTGGTTGCCAATTTCACTGTTTCTTATTGCATATTTCAACAACCCTTACCTAATAGGAAGACACTTAAGGTAAAGAAAAATTGTGATAGTATTTAATGGTTTTTGGAACAAATATTATCTTTAGAAGAGTAATAAAAATGGGTCACTAAGATGTTGGGTTATGACTTTGAAATCATCTACAAAAAAGGGAAGCAAAATGTTGTTATATATGCACTCTTAACAAGGGATGAGGATGTGGAAGAAATTCTCTATGCCATTTCAATTATCCAACCTAAATGGATAATTGAAGCAAGGGAGGAATGGAAGAATGACGAAGAGGTGTGGACACTCATTCAAGAGTTGCAACAAGATCCCAGTACATCACATACATTTATCTAGAAACATGACTCATTATGGTACAAATATCACTTATATCTACGTAATAATTCCCAACTCAAAAACAATATTCTTTTGGAATTGCACACCTCTCCTTTAGGAGGGCACTCGAGATTTTTAAAAGCATACCACTGGGTCAAGAAGGAATTCTTTTGGGATGGCCTTAAATATAATATTCAGAAGTTTGTGGTGGAATGTTTGGTTTTCCAACAAAATAAAGTTGAAACAATTAAGACCCCAAGTCTGTTACAACCTTTATCCATTCCAAGTCGGCGTTGGGAGGAGGTCTCAAGGTATTTATCACAGGTTTACCCAAGTCCGAAGGAAAGAGTGTCATCATGGTGGTAGTTGATAGGCTTACCAAGTATGCACACTTTTTTGCATTATCTCATCCTTTTAAAGCAAGTAGAATTGCTACTGCATTTATGGAAACAGTTCAAAAGCTACATGGAAACCCCAATATTATTGTAAGTGATAGAAATCCCATTTTCATTGAAAATTTTCAGGTGAAATTATTTTCTTGTTTCGGTACTCAATTAGCTCATAGCTCATATTATCATCCTCAATCTGATGAGAAAACTGAGATGGTGAAAAAATGTTCGAAATTATATATTCATTGATTTTTATCCAATAAAAAAAGAAAATGGGGCAAGTGATTACCTTTGGCTGAATGGTGGCATAACAATGACTTCCATACTACAACAAAAATTACCCCATTTATGGCACTTTATGGATATTTTCCACCATCTATCACATCATATTTAAGAGAAAATTATAAGGTTCGAGCAGTGGAAGATCAAATCTGGTATCAACAACAAGTTCTCCAACTCTTAAAGGAGAACCTCACTCTGGTCCAGAATCAAATGAAACATTAGGTATATCAACATCGCAGTCAAAGAAGTTTTGATGTTGGTGACTGCATATTTTTACAGCTGCAACCATACAAAAAAATGTCCCTCAAGAAAACTAAGAAGGAAAATAAATGATCACCCAAGTACTATATTCCTTACAAGGTGTTGAAAAATATTGGTATTATGGCAAACAAATTTGAGATACCTGCATCTTCCTGAGTACACCCAGTTTTCAATGTTTCATGCTTAAAGAAGGTTATCGGTGACAAGCTCCCATTTTAAACAATATTTCCAAAACTTGACGAGGATGAAAAAATCATATTGGATCCTGAAGCAGTCAAGGAAACAAGAACTTGACAGCTACATAATCAATCAATTTCAGAGTATCTCATTAAGTGGAAGAAATTACCTATTAAAGATTCCACATGGGAGGATGATAATTTTATACATAAGCATCCCAACTACTCAATTTTTTAGGACAACACTTTTTTGAAGGAGAGGGGCATGTTAGGTCCCGCTGAGGCCACAAAAATCGATGCAAAAAAATTGGGGAAAACCACCCAGTCGGGGACTTAAAAAATGTCCCTTTCCCGTTTGGAATTGTGGCTACGACTAAATTTGTGGGACCAGTTTCCCAATTTGATATAGTTGGGGTGAATGGATGATTTTATATATAAAGGGAACTTGATAGATGGAGATATAGGCAAGCTTTCAATATATATATATATATATATATATATATATATATATATATATATCCCAAGATGAAATCTATTCTTCGTGCTATCTACAAAATAATCTTTTAGTGGATGTCAATAAAGATCATACATTAACTTAGAGATATGAAAACATTTGAGATAATTTATTTAATTACAAATTTAATTAAATCAATTTAATAAACCTCATATCACAACTTTTTCAAATTGCTTGTATTGCATATATACATAAATGATAACACCATAACATGTTCAAAAGTGAATTAATGTCAAACTATATTCAAACAAATATATAAGACAAAACATCATAATATAAATGAATTATTCCTCATTTGAAACTCAAATAAAACACATAAGATAAAAGTACCATATATGTGTTTACTTTGCTCATCTGAGAAATAACTCTTGGTCCAGCCTTTTCTATTCAGAAAACTTTAAGAGTACAAAAGTGCAACATCAGTAAAGTCCTCTTTTCAAAATTCTAGGACCCCTTCTTAAAAGACATGAAGGGGTTTAAATATATAATAAGTCTTAAAATAGTAATTACAATAATAAATAAGGAGGTTTCAAACAACCCTCCTTAAAGTAAGTAAAAGTAAAACATAAAATAGAAATTAAAGGGGTGATTCATTGGAGGACTGTCCTGCTATCCCTTCTTCCATTTTCACCTTGAGTTGAAGAATATTAAGCATTGGCTTAACCTCTAGAGGTTGGCCTGGCCTAATGCGTAGTTGTCCAGTAAAAACAACATAAGATAGTGGAGGTAGCATGTATGAGGACGTATCTATATGACAACAAAGCATAAGCCATTGGCTATGAGGCTTCACTAGACATCTCCAGTATTTTTCCCAATTCAGCTTTTCATATGCTCCTCTTTTACTTTTGACACTTCTTGCCACTGTCTTATTAAGTCTTTTACTAAAGTTAATGCACCAGGAGGAAATGTGTCAATAAGATTTGTTGCGATAATTTTCTGGTTGATAGTTTCCACAATGTTTGTGGCAATGTCTTTCGCTCTAAAAATTGCTCTTTCTGCATTCTTTAATTGTATATCCCAGTCTGTGAACAATATCTCTTTCTTTGAGTCTTCAATTCTGGGCAAGTTGGTATTTCAGCCATCAGCAAAATCCTGCCAAGTGACAAATTGGGATACCTTATCATCTATGTCATCTAAACTAATTCTCACATCAACAATGTGATTCACAAGTGAATCACTCTGTTCACATAATTCAAGGATGCTTGTATATTCTGACAAAAGACAACCTATTGTTGTGCCAATAAAGTGTTTAATTCTAAGTCTTCTTTACCGAACTCATAAATATTTAGGATATCTTTCATTTGATCAATAGAAAGTTGTAATTGATGAATTAGCATACCTTTAGAATTAATTTAACTTTGAAGCTGAATTTTCAGTTGGTGCAGGCTCTCCTAAAGTTGTGTGATTTGTACGTGTAACTTATGACTAACACTTTTATTTTATTCTTTTAACTATGATTCAAGTTGGATACTATTTTCATCCTTTTGTTTCATCAGTTGATGAATTTATGATGCTTTGTCAGTGGTTGCAGAAGAATAAGCTCTTGCAAACTGTGATAAGTGAGTTAGATCCTATGAAGGATCTGACTATGTAGCTTTACAAACAATTTCCATTGACATATATCCTTAAATAAGAGTCTAGGATTTCTTTGTTATTCTTCTTATCTTCTTTCTTCTAACAACTTCCTTATGCTTAGGACTATAAAAAATGTCCAAGGGAGGAATCTCTTTAATATTAAGAACGATATCAGAGATTGGGAAAGTTGGGATGTATTCTATTCTTTTTGTGCTTACTACTTTGTGAGAAGGCCCAACAGTAAACGAGTCTTGACTTGTATTAGGAGGAGTTTGTACAGCTTGTGGTTGGTCAATAGTCATAGCTCTTTGTTCTTCTTGGAGTTTGAGGTAAAACTCTTTCCAAACATCCTTTATATTGCTGGGGAAATCCATATCTTTTGTTTGAACTTCAGTTGATTTATCATGATCTATTGTATTAAGGACTTCAATATCCTTAATTGCTGATTCACTTTCTTTCTGAGCCATGGTTTTAGAAACATCCAAAATTTTGAGTGGACTTGTCGCCAGTCTCTTATTTCTGTATTGTTGAAACTTTAGTAATTTTTGTGGGTGGAGGCATAAAGTTTCCAAATTTTTAACTATAGCATAGCTCTCGACAAACTCAAATAAGTCATCAAAATCATCATCTTCATGCACAAAGGGTATGATTTTCACTTGTGTTGTGAAATTATTGGCGACTTTTAGTGGATCATACTGCCTGTTTAGAATTGTAAATAATTGTAAGCACTCAATCTGACCAATTTCCACAATATCATGTTTGTATTTATCCAGCCCATAAACTCCGCAACTAATTGGAAAAGAAGGCCATAATGCTTTCTTGGAATCTTTCAAAAATATGGTCAGGCCATTTCCAACAATCTGATATGAAACTTCTCTCGCGAGAAGTTTTTCAGGAACATACAGGGGTAATACATGTGGTTGATATAAGCTCTCAAATACTCGTACATAGGTGAATGACTCTTCACCAAACCATTTTCCTATACAAGAAAAGTCGGGTTGGACCTCTGATCGAAAGTCTAGGGACTTTCTCATTAAAAATAGCTTGCAAAAGGGGTAGAATAACTCTAGGACAGATTTTTGAAAATTGATTTTCATATTTATATTCCCACATAATACTATGAAATATATGAATGGGAACAGGATCTTGGGTAGTCGATTTCTAGCCCATGGCTGGAAACTCTAAGGTAAAACATACAACTTCCATAATATAGGCGCTCATATAAAATGGAGGAAAATTTTTAGAAGAGATAGAACAATTCTTTCTATATTCTAAAATCTGAGTGGAAATATTATTTGACAGATTATTTCCCCAATTTATAACATAAGAATGTGTCGCTGCTTCCATAAAGGGAACTCATTTTACTGAAAATCGAGTTGTGTCCAACTGACCAAAATGTCTAGACATCATAGCAGAGATATAACAAAAGGGACTTACAAGAGATTCAGTAGAATACATACCCTTTTCATCGTTCTTGTGTTTGTTAGGATTGATCCTCCATTTCTTTTATTGACGTCGATTTGAGTTCATTTTCCTTGGAAAACTGTGAAAGGAATTCCTTATCATAAATCCTATTAGGGTCTGGAATATGGTACATATGCTTTAGTTCTTCAGCTTTAAAGGAACCAATCAGTGTTCCTCTGTTGGTAAGGAATGTCCTATCCCTGATATTAATATTTTTGATATCCACCTTACCATATCAGTATATGGTAATATTCTGGGTCGTGTTGCAATTCGGCAAAGAAAATAATTAGCTACGTCTCCAATTGTAGCTTCAAAAGAATTTGGGGCATCAACAGTTGCTTTTCTTTGGATTTTTCGAGGTTTTTCATCTTCAAGCAACTTATACATAGATTCCCATAAAGAGGATCCACTTTTAGGTCCAAAAGTTGTATCTGTAAACAGAGGCAACATCTCCGATCTCTCGAATGTAGTAGGCATAGAGTTAACATGAGCCATATGCTTCTTTTATTTCTTGAGAGCCTTAGACATTTCCAGAGAATTTTTATCACTCAAACTTGCCTGTAAATAAGTAAGAAAGAATAAGCGGAAAGAGGGGACCTTTTAGTTTTAAAATATGTACAAATACCATAGCCATAGAAACATTTCAAATGGATGAGACTTTGCATGTTGATGGGATATGAATTGAATGCTCGTTGTAGGAAAATGATTATGGAGGTATGGGCGAGAAAACCATTAATTTATGACATTTATAACTGATATGGGTTATCATGCCTATATAATCATTTCAGAATTAAAACCGTATCTATTGTGTTACATCATGGCTCGTGTGCAATATCTTCATTAAATATCGATGAGCTTAGCTTTTCTGTCGATTGTGACATTGCAATCGTAATATCGGAGAAAGTTGGTAGTATGCAACATGCGTGAGTTAACAAGAGTGTGATGTGCGATGTGTGATATGATTTATCACATTGGCGAATATGATCGGTAACAACAAGAATGGTTAAGCTTTGTGAGAGCGTGATGCAATATGCTTTATTGCATCGGGGAATATAAGTGGTAATAAATAAGACTATCGGGGAAAAATGTGATTTGAAAAATGCAATAGCTTACGTGGTAGAAGTAGGTCCCATGGGAATTCTTTATAGTATTTACTTAAAAATATGGCCTTTTTCATTTAAAAACTTTTTGATTATATACATCGGATCACAAATTTTTTTCAAGTGATTATTTTAGAATTATATATGCTTTGCAATGATTTTTTGATTTGCGATGAGGCGATTTTTTTCCACTTAAGTATTTAGAAATCCAAATTTATAAATTTTTCATCCCTTTTTTATCCTTATTTATATCAAAACAAATACTTTAAGGCTTTTATTTGCTTTAACTCTAAAAATTAAAAGGGTCCCCATCATTTTCTAAGGTAACTATTGCTTAAAATAATGTGGATTGTTGATTTACACAACATGTCCCTATAATATTAATGTAGCCCCCTTATGCTATTGTGAGTGCATCCCCCTTATTGTTATTGTTGTGCGCATTTAGCCCCCATATGATTATTGTTCTACCCCATAAAAGCCCACTATTGTTATTGTTGTGACCTTACATTAGTATTGTTATGTATGCTCTAATTATATTGTGACCCCTTAGACTCCTATATATACCAAGGATGTCTTGTCATTTATATATTTCAATAATTTTTCATTTATGTGGTGTAAAGGAGGTTTCCCCCTCGAAGAGGCTAATTTTTAATTCGTTGATCTATAATTTCTTTTTCTTGTAATCTGGTTGCATAACACTCACCCCCCCATCTCTCTCTGTCTTTGACTCCCCCTCCATTTCTTTATCTCTCTCTTCTGCCCTCTCTCTCCCCTCACCATATACATCTATATCTATATCCTCCTCCATCTCTCCTTCTTTGTCTCTCTATCTCTCCCCCAAACACACATGCTCTCTCTCTCTATCTCTCTCCATATTTATCTATGTCTCCCTCCCTCCCTCCATTTGTCTCTCTCTTCTTCTCTCTATTAACCCTCCATATATATATATATATATATCCCTCCATGTATCCTTTGTCTCTCTATCTTACCCCCCAAACATACATAGTCTCTCTCCATATCTCTTTCTCTCTTCCTATTTATCTCCCTCTCTCTCCATTTTTCTTTATATATGTATTTCTTCTTACCTCCCTCTCTCTCCCCCTCCAACTCCATGTCTCTCTCTCTCTCCCTCCCTTGCTCTCTCTGTCTCCCTATTCTTCCCCCTCTCCCCCTCCATTTCTATCTCTATATTCCTCTATATATCCTTCTTTGTCTCTCTATCTTACCCCCAAAACATACTATCTTTCTATCTCTCTTCCTCTCTCTCTTCCCCTTCTCTCCCTCTCTCTCTCCTTCTCTGTCTATTCCCTATAGCTCTTCTCTCCTTCATTCTCTCTCAATTTCTCCCTTGTCACTATTTCTCTCTCTCTGTCTCTCCATATTTATCTCTATATGTATTTCTTCTTCCCTCCCTTCATCTCCCCTTCTAATTCCATCTCTCTCTACCTACCTCTCTCCTTCTCTCTCTCAATTCTTCTCTCTCTTCCTTACTCTCTCTCCCTTTCTCTCCCACCTCCCTTTTTCTCTCCTTCCCATATATATATCTCTCTCTCTCCCCCCGTGTTTGGTCAATTTAGTGTGTCCTAAATTGCTACATTAATTTATCAATCCGGGATTCATAAGCTGATGAAGTGTGGCGCACTATATGTGCAAGATAACATATTTCTTACCTTTTTGTCGTTTTTTTGTTTTCTAATGTGAGATGGAAATTCTAAAAGACAAGTATGGTTATGATTGTTCAAGGCAATGATATCCTTTATAATGATTTACCAACTTCAAACTTGAAAAGGAATTTGAAACATACAATGACAAAACTTGAAAGGAAATGAAAATGTGCTGCTAGCCTAATGAATCAAATAGTGAATTATTGAGCATGAAAACCAAACTATCCTTGTTGATGTCTAAACACAAAAGAAACTATGCTTAAATAAATCCAAGAATTGCAACAAAGTAAATCTAAATCAAATTACATCAACTTATATTCTGATCCCTCGCCATTAGTCCAGCTATGGCTTTCGGAGGTAACCATAAACAACTTGAGCAATCTGATATCTAATTTGCAGAAAAAAGAAACTAATATCAAACTACACACTCATACTTCAATCCCTCACCATCAGTCCAGCTGTGGCTTTCGGAGGTAACTGAAAATGACATGAGCAATTTAATATATCTAACTTGCAGAAAGTAAACTAATATCAAACTACACACTCATACTTCAATCCCTCACCATCAGTCCAACTGTGGCTTTCAGAGGTAACTGAAAATGTCATGAGCAATTTAATATATCTAAATCTAACTACTGAAGAAAATGTGCAAGACTGAAATAAACAAAGCAGTATTGGAATTAAACAAAAACTAAGAGAAATAAATTAGCAGCAGAACAATATTGATTCCATGTCATTAGTCAAAAGATATGCAAATGCCCAGGCTGCCTATTTGTAATCTGAAACAAGAACACTGATCAGTTAACAACAACATAAAACATGAAATATTATGGACAGAAGTAAAATGTAAAGCATAAAAGATTATAAACAGAGATGAAGCATAAATACCATGAAAGATGCAATGTGTAAACACATGAATGATTATGGCACAATGAATTTAAAGAAACGAAACAAGAAACTATACGATAAAGCACAAAACCTCAGCGTGTGCAGGGGCCCTCTGCACCAGCCTCGGGCAACAGCCTTCAAATACAAATTACGCTTGGAAACAGAGTCTTCTTATATATTAAAATGCAGTCATAACAGAGAGATGATATTACGGCACAGTGGCAACGTAATTACATTACAGAGATATCTGGAGGCTAGCTATTATGCGTATGCAAATGCATTATTTATAACTGAAGGTGATATAACTAATTCCCTAAATTTTATGCCGATAGAAAACACGTAAACCATTACGTCCAGAGATCTAGGATCATGGCCGCGTTGAGGAGTAAATCTATGAAGAGTGGATGTTGGATTCGGCTTATGGAGCCGTGTACAGGTGTTGATGTGTCTCCCGTAACTCAGAAATGGCCATACAAATCTTCACGTGCTGAGAAACAGAGTCCTGTCACCGTGGAACTCTACGGTTGACTTCCACTTGGCCACCTTTGACCGCAACCTCCTTAGGTGAATTTGCCTGAGCCAATAGGACACGATCCATGTCCACGTCATTTCTGACTTGCCCATGTGGCTCAAATTTCCTGAAGACACCTGTAACATAGACTTTCACAAAATGGCTGCGGAAAGTTGCAGCGGCTGCGGAAAGTGGCAAGATTCCGCAGCTGAATGAGCAAAAATCTAAATCAAACAGTAGACACAAAATATAGTTAAAAACCATTTTAGATGCTCTTTTACAATTAATATACAATGATATTGACAACTTGGAAGGTTCAGGTGAATGAAAAAGGTCTAGAAAGGTGTATAGGAAAGATGCAGATTTGAGACTCAACATACCCCCATTGTGAAGGTGTTGCATGTCCTCATGCAACCAAAATTTTGATAATCCTTTTTCAGTTCATATGCCTTGACACTTCAGCCAGTACATCCAATCCTCTCCTCCTCTTCCTTGGTGCTGCTAACACCCTGGGCTTCTTCATTAAGCATCTGAATTTGATATTAACTAGTGCTCTGCTTAACTTCTGGCATTTCTTTTTCAATTTTCTGTTCTTCTTCTGCCATATTCTCAGATGTAGCATGGTATTATCATGAATGATTTTTTCCAATTTGCCTTGTTCCTTCAATGCCTCATTTTCATTTTTAATGTGTTTATTTAAAAGCTCTAGCTCAAAGACTTCTTGTTTTAGTGATTGGACTAGATCATCTTGTACTGTGTGAGGCTGAGTGGACGAAGTACTGGGACCCGTAGCTGCTCTTTCCAAAGATTCTATATAATCATATACTTCTTGTTGCTTTGGGTCTATCTCAGGTGTCGTTTTTGTTGGGCTGTCCCCAAAATGTCGTGGAGGAGAGTTGTCTTCAAAATTTGGCTGAGAAGGACTCACATTAACATCTGGCTGAGAATGGGATGGACTATGTTCAATGTCTGACTGAGAATGAAATGAACTAGGTTCACTGTATGACTGAGAGTGAGATGGATTATGGCCAGTTGGGGATTGTTCAGATGTTTCTTCTCCCAAGTCAATAAAATGGGGTCCTTTCGTTTGCGTTTTCCTCAACTTCCCCTTAAGTCTGGAACTTCTTCTCACACGTTGTGGACCACTGTCTTTTTGCTTTTGTTTCCCTTTCTCTTTCTTCTTGGCTATAGATAACTGTTCTTGAAGATGAACTAGTCTTTCAGATAACACTTGATGATCTTCTTCGGAAGAAGGGGTTTGATGCATAGCCTCAATACTTTTTCTCTCTTTTGATGTTATTGGCTTTTTACCCTTGGTTTCTTTCTTCTTCCTTTTTGACAGTCTCTCTTCCCTACTAGTTCTTTCAATTGTAGTAGTAGGAGTACTTTGAGTTTCATCATTTGTTCTTTTTCTCCTACTCCTTCTTGATGTACTACCTTCAGGAATTTCTTGAGGTTCCTCAAAGAAATTTCTAATCAAAAATTGTTCCCATGTGTCCTTCTTCTCCTTTAACTCTTTTTCAATCAAAATTTTTACAAGACCATGGTGATATAGATGTGGTTCTACATCCCCTAAATGTTTCTGAACAGTCACAGACATTTTCTTCAAACTATTTAATAGAAAATATGGCAGATTGAGGGTCTGGTTATCTAGAAAGTTCATCAGCAATCTGGTATGGTACATATACATTGACCCAAAACGGCCCTCACAGGTGATAAATTTTTGAACAACTAGCAGCAAAGTAGCCCATTCCTCTTTCAAAGCATGAATAGGAATTCCTCTTTTAAAAATAGTTATGTCCATACCTGGGTTATGTAGAATCACTCTCCAGGCTTCATCATTAATGCTTTTATTCTTAAACCAACGTTCACCCTCTTGAAGAAGTTCTGTGGCAGATGCTATAGATGCCTCATTGACCGTAAACTTAAGGTCTCCAATCTCTACCTCCAGGCCATTGAAAGACCTTACAAACACTTTTGTCACCTCTTTATGGTAGCCTCTAAACTTTTGGATAAACCGCAGCCACTTTGCCTTCTTCAATATATCCCTGACTTGCGGATATCCTTCCATGAATTTAGGTCCCTCTGGTTCTGCTCTCAACAATTTACCCATCCTTCTTTCTGCTCTTTAAAAACTTGCCTGCGTGAGGAGGGTTCAATGGAAGTAGGACGGCTGAATGAACGGAAATGAGCACGATGACTATAGGTAGATATCAGAGAGTGGGTATACAGACTGTAGCGTAACAGAGAATGAAATGGAGAGAAGCGAAATAGAGAAGGGTTACGTGAGCACGGCGGAAATGCGGTTGTGAGAACAATAGGAGGAGTATAACACATCCGGCAGTGTTTTAAAATTTGGTGGCTGCAAAATAAATGTAAGCATGTTTAAACAACGGCTACGGATTTTATGCGGCTGAAAGAAGCCGTAGTCAAATCAACTACGTTTCATTGTCACAGGTGGAATATCGGAGTATGAGTGAAGATCGGAGGTTTAATTATGGGATCGTTTGAGAATGAATGCGAGGATTGTGGGAGGATTGTACAAAGATCATGGAGTGATTACGGAGTTTGTCAATATAATCATTGCACATAATGGATGGAGCTTATGGTTTATAACTATATAAAAATGTGTTTTAAATGCCATTTGAAATAAATTTTTACTCATACCTTGGAATTCTTGCCATTTTTCCTTGGTCTTCAATTAGTTGCTCCTCATTGATATCTTGAATGCTCCATGTCTTCATAATTGGTCCTCATACCTGCATTTTATTTCATGATTATGGAAATAACATCTGGCTGTACATTCTTTTGAAAAACAGAGTGGTAGCTGCGGAATCTGCTTCTGGCTGCGGAAACTGGTGTCAGCTGCGGAAATAAATGTCAGCTGCGGAAACTGACACAACTATTATTTTGGTGAATGGAAATGAACGGATGACAATTGACTAAATGGAAATGGTCATGAAAGAGAATTTTATTGGTGAAATGGAATGAAAAATGAAGTGAAATGGAATGAAGTGGAGTGAAATGAAGTGGAATGGAATGGAGTGGGTGGTCACAAAACTTGTGAAATGAAAGAGAGATTTTTTTTTGGAAAATATAGGGTGTCAGGTGTTCCTGATTTTCACCCAATATTTTCTGTATAAGACTGCCAATCAGTGATTGGTTTTCAGGCTTATACAATTTTTTTTTTTTAAAACTGAAAAGAACAAAAGCTAGGCTGGTGGAGAAGAAGAATTCTTCTGTACCAGCCTGATTGCAGAATTTTCTTGAAACATTTTGACAAATTCCTCTTTTGAGAGTGGCTTATGATAGACTTTAAATCTGTGGCCATTCACAATAAGAGGAGTTTGAAACTCATCAATGGTCTTGATTCTTACCGCTCCATTGCTAAAGATCTTGTCAATCTCATATGGCCCAAGCCAATGAGTCTGGAATTTTCCTTGAAAATATTTAAACTTGGAATCAAATAACAATGCCCAATCTCCTTCTTGAAACTTCTTCTCTTTGATGTACTTGTCATGCCATTTAGCTCTTTGATATTGAACTAGATCAGTTCTTAAAATTGCTTCTTGTCTAATCTCATCTAGCTCGTTCAACTACTCCATTCTATGCTTTTGGGCTTCTGATAAATCCATCCCCAACTGAACTGCTATCTTGAAGGTCTTGACTTGGAACTCAATGGGGAGCAGGACTTCTTTCCTATAAACAAGTTCATAGGGAGAATGTCCTATTGTATTTCTCCATGTAGTTCTGTAGGCCCACAAGGCTTCAGGAAGCCTTTCTGCCCAATCTCTTCTATGTAGATGAACAGTTTTGGTGATGATACTTTCAAGAACTTTGTTGGTAGACTCCACTTGACCATTTTCTTGCGGATGGTAAGGAGTAGATCTTCTGTGCTTGATTTTGTATTCTTCCATCAACTTCTCCACCAAGTTGGATGTGAATTGGCTTCCTTGATGTGTCACAATTTCTCTTGGAACACCAAAGCGAGTAAAAATATCCTCATAAAGAAAATGAACAACTGAATTTTCAGTAGCAGATACTAATGCTTTGGCTTCTACCCATTTAGTAACATAATGAGTACAAACCAATATATACTTCTTTTGCTTAGATGGTGGATTAATAGGTCCAATGAAATCTAAAGCCCATTTTTCAAAGGGTTCAATGAGTACCTGTGTTTGCAATGGCATTTCATTTGAAAGAGTAGGTTTCCCTACTCTTTGGCAGCTGTCACACCTTTTGACATATTGTTTTGCATCTTTGAAGAGGGAAGGCCAATAATATCCTAAAGAGAGGATTTTATAGGCCGTCCTTTTGTCTGCAAAGTGTCCGCTGCATGGTTCATCATGACATGCCTTAAGAATATCGGGCATTTCATCTTCCCTGACACATCTTCTGATCACAAGATCTGGCCCTGTTTTAAACAATTCGTTAGAAATCCATGAATATTTTGAACTCTCCTGAATAATTTTTCGTTTTTCACTTGGAAATAAATGTGAAGGCAGTTTCCCCGTAACCAAATAGTTAGCAATATCTGCATACCAAGGAGTCTTAATAGTTACTGCAAACAAGTATTCATCAGGAAACTTATCCTCTACGGGAGAATCTTCTTTAGTATTCTGAATCCTAGACAAGAAATCAGCTACTGTATTTTGTTTTCCTGGTCTATCCAACACAGTAATATTGAATTCTTGTAAAAGTAAGAGCCATCTTGTCACTCTGCCATTAGTAACAGGTTTGTTCATTAAATATCTAATTGCAGAATGGTCAGTATGAATAAAAGTTTCATAGCCTGTTATATAATGTATAAACTTATTAATTGCATGAACAACAACTAAAAAATCTTTTTCAGTCACAGTATAGTTTAACTCTGTGGGAGTTGTTAGCACTCAAATCTACCTCAGGTTGAAATGAAGTAAAACTCAAGGCTACATCAAACCACGCTCAGCTTCGTAGCTAGCCCTACGAGGACAGGAGAGGGCTCTCTCCGTCAATCTCGAGAAAATAAGCAATAGGATGCGAGATGACTTACAATAAGAACTGATTTTAGGCTAGTAAAGAGATAGGTATGTTTGATTTTTGAATTTTTGGGTTTTTGCCCCCATTTCGGAGTAATGGGAAAAATTTTTTGAATTACCGAGGATAAGGTCGGACCTTTGCGAGTTCCAGGCATTTGGGCGAGTAGGTGATGATCTTGATGCTTTAAATTGGATATATGGATAGATTAGACCGACGAGGAGTGAAGAGGGCAAAGAAGAACTTGGATCCTCTCCAAGCAGTGAAAACATATAGAACTAAGCGAGATTCAAAGGCCAAGCAGCGAAAACAATGGATTCAACCTTATTTCACTCATTCAACTTAGTTGAAGCATAATGAAAGGATGGCAACATTAAACATGAAGAAACTTACGAGTAAACAAAGGAGAAACATCATCGAGAGAGCAGAACACCACAAGGATCCCAACAAGTGCCGCAAACCTGAGTCCAACCTGTAGAATGCCTCAGAAATTAAAATATATAGATCACTCTAACCCATTTCCCCACCTCTAGGGGTCGAATTCCCTCTTCAGGGATCAGTTTCAACCAATTCTAATCATGGAACTACAATCTAGGCAGCTAACCACTTGCCTCTAAAAGAGTGGAAACTGATCCATTACATGATTTTTACTCATTTGAGAGTGAATCTTCTAGAAGAGATAAAAACAAACTAAAGTACATATTAAACACGATTACATGTAAAACCCAAAATTCTGTC
>CM076573.1:606770873-606955256 GCA_034641835.2 Pinus albicaulis | reverse complement strand
TTAGGATTTGGCAATGGCTGAGCTGGAAGTTTATTTGTATTTTGTTGGCATGGGAGCATGAGTTGAGGATTTGGATTTTGTTGAGAAGTTTGTTGTTGTGGAAATGGCAATGAAAGTTGTGGATTTGGGTTTGGAAGTTGCGGCGCTTGTTGATTTTGAAAAGATGGAGGATATTGATAAAATTGAGCAAATATCCCATAAGGATTTTGCATCCCTTGTACCCATGGCTGATATGGATTTTGATGTTGGGGCCAAGGTTGTTGCCAAGGATTCCAATTTGGTGGGGTTTGAAGATTCATAGGGTTGTTAAACCCTTGAGTTTGTTGTCCCTGCCAAGGTCTTCTTGCAACAAAACAGAGAGATTCTACTGAATTTTGGTCTTCTTGAAAAACAGCTTTGAGTCCAGGAATTGAAGGACAATCCTTGATCTCATGATTCTCTGAGCAAATCATACATGTTTCTACAACTTTTTCATCCAAGGGACATTCCCTTAAAGCATGTTTCTTCCTACATTTCGATACGTGTTTAAAACTCAGTTTTACACATACTACCTTGTTTGGATTTTAAAAGGGTGTCTAGTTGTTCTGCTTAAGGCCTAGTAAGATATCAGTTTTGAATTCATCAAGCATGTTACCAATATTTTCTCTACTTACTGATCCATTTGCAGATTTGTTAGCCCTAATAAGAGAAGGATCCCTAGGCCCTTTTCCTGTTTTAGATTTTCCTCTTGAGAGATGGACACATAGTTCTGTTATGTCACGAAGTGGAAGTTGAGAAATGTCTCCTTTCCCCATTATGTTTAAAATATCTATCCATTCATCTCTAATGGATTTTAATATGAGGGCTTTCAAGGTTTCATCATCTAAGTTTCTCATATTTGCTCTTTTCAAGTTGTATTGAAATCTTTCAAGTAAATATTCCAAGTTTTCATCTTCTTTTTGCATCATTTTGAATACCTCATCCTTGTGATTGGTGGGCATACAATAGTCCAATTATCTATCAAAAAATGTTTGTTTCATATCATTCCAAGTCCTAATAGATTGAGTGGCTAATCCCATGAACCATTTCAAAGCATCTCCCTTCAATGTTGAAGGAAACAGTTTGATTTTTTGAGAGTCTTCCATATAGTCATAGGTTCGGCACATGACTTCAAACTCAAACAAAAATGTTTCAGGATCCTCACTTCGCAATCCATAAAAGTTGGGGAGGACAGATGGTGAGATATTTTTCATTGTTGTATGAGTTTCCTCATCAAATATAGGGAATCCAAACAATTTGTCTCCTTCCCTATTTCTTCCATTATTGTCTTCACCATTGTTGTCTCCATTGTTTCCTCCTCCTCTACCTCTACCTCTACCTCCAAATCCATCTATTATTTCCTCTGCCATGATAGTTTCTTTAGAGTCCTTAAAGTCCTCTGGTTCTTCTATCAAGGGAGGATGAGAGGGAGTCTTTTTGTTTTCTAAATGGGATTTAGTAGGTGGTATAGGAGAATCCTCTAATTCAGCTGCTCCTTGAATTCCAAAAATCTTAAGGCTAGGGGTAGATGGTGGTGATTCCTGTCTATGCCTTGAAGAAGATGGAGTTGTGAAAATTGAACTCTTGGCTTTAGCTATAAACCTTCCCCTAGAATCTCTTGCTCTATGCATGTCATTTTTATTTTATTTTAAAGTTGGGCTAATAATTCTCTTTCTGATCTTCCAGGTCACACTAGGTGCAAGAAGAGAGCATACTTAAGAAATTACTAAACCAATAACTCTCTTTTCTGATCCTCCAGATCACACTAGGTGCAAGAGGAGAGCATACTTCAAGAAGTTATCAAGTTTTCCCTGTTTTCCCTTCTTTTATTATTTTGTTTTTGTTTTTTTTTTTTTTTAAGAAATTTGCTACCTAGTTACACTTCCCCGGCAATGGCGCCAAAATGTTTGGTCAATTTAGTGTGTCCTAAATTGCTACATTAATTTATCAATCCGGGATTCGTAAGCTGATGAAGTGTGGCGCACTATATGTGCAAGATAAACTATTTCTTACCTTTTTGTCTTTTTTGGTTTTCTAATGTGAGATGGAAATTCTAAAATAAAAACAAGTATGGTTATGATTGTTCAAGGCAATGATATCCTTTATAATGATTTACAAACTTCAAAATTAAAAAGGAATTTGAAACATACAATGACAAAACTGAAAGGAAATGAAAATGTGTTGTTAGCCTAATAAATCAAACAGTGAACTATTGAGCATGAAAATAAAACTATCCTTGCTGTTGTCTAAACATAAAAGAAACTATGCTTAAAGAAATCCAAGAATTGCAACAAAGTAAATCTAAATCAAATTACATCAACTTATATTCTGATCCCTCACCATTAGTCCAGCTATGGCTTTCGTAGGTAACCATAAACAACTTGAGCAATCTGATATCTAATTTGCAGAAAAAGAAACTAATATCAAACTACACACTCATACTTCAATCCCTCACCATCAGTCCAGCTGTGGCTTTCGGAGGTAACTGAAAATGACATGAGCAATTTAATATATCTAACTTACAGAAAGTAAACTAATATCAAACTACACACTCATACTTCAATCCCTCACCATCAGTCCAGCTGTGGCTTTTCGGAGGTAACCATAAACAACTTGAGCAATCTGATATATAATTTGCAGAAAAAAAAACTAATATCAAACTACACACTCATACTTCAATCCCTCACCATCAGTCCAGCTGTGGCTTTCGGAGGTAACTGAAAATGACATGAGCAATTTAATATATCTAACTTGCAGAAAGTAAACTAATATCAAACTACACACTCATACTTCAATCCCTCACCATTAGTCCAGCTATGGCTTTCGGAGGTAACTGAAAATGACATGAGCAGTTTAATATATCTAAATCTAACTACTGAAGTAAATGTGCAAGACTGAAATAAACAAACAGTGCTGGAATTAAACAAAAACTAAGAAAAGTAAATTAGCAGAAGGAAAATATTGATTCCATGTCATTAGTCATTATAAAAAGATGTGCAAGTGCTCAAGCTGCCTATTGTAATCTGAAACAAAAACACTGATCAGTTAACCACAACATAAAACATGAAAGATTATGGACAGAAGTAAAATGTAAAGCATGAAAGATTATGAACAGAGATGAAGCATAAATACCATGAAAGATGCAATGTATAAACACATGAATGATTATGGCACAATGAATTTAAATAAACGAAACAAGAAACTATACAGTAATGCACAAAACCTCAGCGTGTGCAGGGGCCCTCTGCACCAGCCTCGGGCAACAACGTTCAAATACGAATTACGCTTGGAAACAGAGTCTTCTTATATATTAAAATGCAGTCATAACAGAGAGATGATATTACGGCACAGTGGCAACATAATTACATTACAGAGCTATCTGGAGGCTAGCTATTATGCTTATGCAAACGCGTTATTTATAACTGAAGGTGATATAACTAATTCCCTAAAGTTTATGCCGATAGAAAACACGTAAACCATTACGTCCAGAGATCTAGGATCATGGCCGTGTTGAGGAGTAAATCTATGAAGAGTGGATGTTGGATTCGGCTTATGGAGCCGTGTACAGGTGTTGATGTGTCTTCCATAACTCAGAAACGACCATACAAATCTTCACGTGCTGAGAAACAGAGTCCTGTCACCGTGGGACTCTACGGTTGACTTCCACTTGGCCACCTTTGACCGCAGCCTCCTTAGGTGAATTTACCCGAGCTAATAGGACACAATCCATGTCCACGTCATTTCTGACTTGCCCATGTGGCTCGAATTTCCTGAAGACACCTGTAACATAGACTTTCACAAAATGGCTGCGGAAAGTTGCAGCGACTGCGGAAAGTGGCAAGATTCCGCAGCTGAATGAGCAAAAATATAAATCAAACAGCAGACACAAAATATAGTTAAAAACCATTTTAGATGCTCTTTTACAATTAATATACAATGATATTGACAACTTGGAAGGTTCAGGTGAATGAAAAAGGTCTGGAAAGGTGTATAGGAAAGATGCAGATTTGAGACTCAACACCCCGCCCTCCAATTTTTTCACTATCTCTCTTCCTCTCTCCTCTCTCCTCTCTACCCCCTTTTTCCCCTTGTTGAAGAAAGTAACTAGGTTCAGTCTTCATAAATTGTACTTGAGTAAAAATGTAATATATTTGTCAAAATAAATTAAATTTCTTTATTATTATTGTATTGACTTGTTAGAGCATGGGTTTAATGCTTGCGTAAATTGTCATAAGTCAAGCCTCCATTGTAGCATTTAGGATCAAATTCTATATTGTCATGTTTAAACTCCTCCTCCATAAAATTATCCTTAATGTCGGCCTCAAAAGAATCATCATCAAGTTGTATTCCATAAGTGAACTCATATCGGCCTAACCTTAAATGAAGAAACAATTGTTCATGGAATTAAGTCATCCTATTTTATGGATAAACCACTATATATACATGCATAATCTCTTCAAATTATCACACCACATAAGTTCTAGTTAATTGTAGAGATAATTTCGAGTAACCACAAAGAAAATTTTGAATAAATCACAATGATATTTTCGGCATACCTTTATGAGATAGAATGAGGATTACAGTGGATACTAAAGACATAAATTTGGTGATATGTCACAATGAATGTTTTTTTTCTATTTTAGTGGATATATGTTGGTTCTGCCACAACAAATTATTTTGGTGCTACCACAAGAGAATGGTATTGGTGCTACTGCAAACATAGTGATGAAGTCTCAATGCAAACACAGTGATAAGGATTTGGTGTAAGCACGGTGATAAGTTCTAGGTGCTATCACCGTGGATAAACTTCGTTGTTATCACAGTGGACATGTTTTAGTTCTATCTCAGTGTTATCACAATAAATATGGTCCAATGCTCGGTGCTATCTCAAGATGCAAGTTCGGTGCCATTCCAAGGAACGAAGTGTGAAGAAGGTTAATTGCTACAAGAGAGAAGAAAGATAGAACTAATGAATGACATGACAAGGATGACATGATGGATGGAGGTATTCTTGAGTATAAGTTGTAAGGGTCTCAGCCATCTTATCTAGTTTGAATCTACTGAAGGAAGAAATTTTATCGGGTTTTCCCCTAGAGTGGGGTTTTTCCCTGATTTTATGCCTACATCTTGTGTCCTCTTCTATTTGTTGCTTGGAATTAGTCTTGATGATAAGAAAATATAAATAAAGAATAAAGAAAAATAATAATGAAAACATAAAAATATAATTTCATAATAAGAGAAATCATTTAACTTCCATGCTTTGGATTTCTCAACATGGTTTCATAGCTAACGTCATGATTAAAGGTAGTTTTACATATTTGAATTATTATCTATGAAAGGTTCTTTCTGCATTAAATATCAATTCAGTTAGATCAATATCCCAAGGACATCTATGGACTAATTGAATTAATATTCTTAGGTATCTTGAAAGGTTGGTTAGATAGTTCAGTCTTTATTAACCATATTAAAGACACCTTGAAGAAGAAAGATTATTTTGATATACCTTAAGGAGACATGTTCGAATCATTTTTAGAAAATGAGGATATAAAACCTTGCACAAACTTTAGAAAATAATTTTGGTGGACTTAAGTAAAATGGTTTTGATATTCTACAGTGAACTATTAGGATCAATTTCACAGAGATGAACTCGTGAATTTTCAGTAAGTGAAAAAGTGAAAGAATGGTTCAAATATCAGAGGGAGGTTCAACGATATTACAGTGACAAATTTTGATACATCTTATTATGACAATTTTGATCATGAAATCAGTGAAGTCTATACTATAATAAAAAAAATATGGATTGAGTTCAACATACTCTAAAAAACTATATATAAGCCTTAACCAAATCACATTAGTCAAATCTATATGAAATTGGCATCAGGCCTATTGTTGAAGGTTACATAAGGAGAATTTAATAAAAACAAAAATATTCATTTGAAGACTATCTAAAGTCTGTCCGATGAAAGAACTCTTTGAGTACAAGGAACCAACTTAAAAGAAATAAAGTAACTATCGTCACTGCAAGTCTAATGGACTATCAAGACCAGAGGTATGAAAACACAAGGTACGTATAAGCTTTTATATTTTCAATGTATCTAATCTTAAAGGGTTTACGAGTAATCTAGGATTCAAGATTGAAATAAGGAATAAATTTTCATAGGATATCATCCTCCATGGTTATGTATGAGATATAACTTGAGAAATTAAATCATGTTCTTGGTATCACATGTTCTACTTGAAATTATCCATTACAGTTATAGAAGATCATTGCCTACACTTCAAGGAATCCTTACAAGTTTTTAACATATCTGGGTATGTCTTAGACTATACATCTTATAAAATTATCTTAATATAAAAATTACATTCATCTTATTTTGAAATTTGTGTTGCATTACTAACATCGTTATCGTGTCTAGTTGTCTTAAATCATAAATATTCTTGTTTAGGGTGATTTATCTTTTGATAAATCTACCCTCATTACATCCTTGATTTTTCTTATAGAACCCTAGACAGGTTCTCTGGATAACCCTAACCTAAGGGTATGTTGATAATGTGTGAAATTCTATCTTGCTTAGGGTTATTGGGAAATGTCTGTTATATTTGATATATTGATGATGTCATGTTTTGGGTTTTGGTATGATTACAAACATTAGGGGAATTTTGAGGTCTAAAATGGGCCTCCTAAGGAAAATGTACAATAAAAATTCACTTTATGAGAACCAATCACATTTTAGGGGATGACATCATCCCTAATGGTTAAGGTGGCATTATTTGAGTTAAAGATACTTACTTGTCACATTCTCAATGGTGGATAAAAACTCATGATTAACCATGGTAGTGCTCTCAGTACTTTTAAATTCAAAGTAAAGTACTCATAATAAATGTTATTTTTTGAATAAAAATATATTATTGTCATTTCATATTTCTTGAAAGAAACAATACATATCCCTATGTATTTATTATATTATATTATTTTTAAATAGTGTATTAATTACATGTTATTATACAATTTAAATAACATAAATTTCAATTAATAGCATATAATATAATTAAAAATTTATAAATTTATATTTATATTTTATTTTAAGTTATATAAGTACAAAGGACAAATGCATTAGTTGTTCAATGATAATGACTTTTTCTTGAAAATTTCATTCTTATTTAAAGTCACACCAATACAATTTTTTTATTATTTTTATTTTGGTACAACTTTTGAATTGAATTTAACTATAGTTACATGGATTGTGGTACAAAAAGTGAATTGAAAATTTATAAATATTATTTTATTGGTTTAGCTATTATTTTATTATTTCCTTAGGAGGCCCATTTTAGACCTCAAAATTCCCCTAATGAACCATAACTTGTTAGGGTTGAAATGGTGTTGTCTGAAATCTCGAACCTTTGAAGTTCTGGTAAAGTAGGTTTTGATATGTTATGAACTAAAACCCTAGATATTTAGGGTTTGGTTGGGTCTATAAACAAAACCCTTGTTATTTATTTAAAGTAAGGTCTTAGGAATGAATACTAGGTATATATGTGTCCATTTGGCCGAAACCCTAGCATGTTCTAGGTCAGTATATGTATAATGTATTACCTGGCATATGATGTGCTTATGTGTTCCTAGATATGTGTGTTGACCTAATTGTTAATGGTCAGGAGTCCTAGGCTTTATAAATAAGCCCTTGTTTGAATTTGATATTCTAGGATGATGTCGTCTGGGAAATCTAGGATTTTGCTGCTAAATCCTAGTAATATTCAAATCTTTAAGATGAGTGATATAAATATCTGAAATATATTAATCTATATGGTTATTGTTGAGTAGTTTAAGAAATCGAGGGTTCACATCAAACCCTAGTAGAAGCTAGCCATGTTGATAAGTTGTGATTGATTATTGAAGCTCATGTATGAAATCTAAGATTTGTATGAAATCCTAGTGAGAAGTCTAACATTTGAATTATGAAAATTTTTAGATACATTACTCTCTTGAATTGTTTCTAGGGTTTTCTATATGAAATTACTTGTCATGTATTTAAAATAATATTGAAACCATAGATATAATTAGTTTGATATTTTGATCCGATTTAGGGTTTGTAACAAAACCTGGGCAAGAAATTGAAGTATTGAAGTATAGTCTCTTGTTGGTTATGTTTGTAAAGCCTAAATGCTTCCATTATTATAATATTTTGTGATGGATAGATTCATCCTTCTATAGATTTGGTTGTACTTTCTATCTAAGTTGTGCAGGTACATCATCTCCAAGATGGCGAAGATGTTCGCAAGAGAAGTTGATATAATAACTATGATGAAGGAATATATATGAATGGCTCTAATGAGAAGGATGGAAGCCATGAAATAGTCTCTAATGTCATAAGAAGAATTTGATATCCCTAGATTAAGAGGGAGTCTAGATAGAATAATAATTTCTGGTTAAGAGGGAGTGCATAACATAGTTTTTATTGGATAATGCATTTTGAAGAATATGTTGTTGCATATTTAGTAGGAAAGGAAAGTGTATGATTAGGGAATATTCTATCAAATATTCGGTTGATAGTCCTCTTGAAATAAGTTGAGAAGAAACATCTAGTTGTATGGAAGACCCCAGAAGTTTGTATTGTGAGTATACACATTTGAAGTGTATTACTTATTGGGGTTGTGTTTGTACAGGTAAATCTCTGAAAGGTTTGATATAATTCTGGTTACCGATCAATTTGATAGGGAGAGATTTGTTTTTGAGGATTTTTGAGTGAAGCATTTCTTGGGAGGACATTTGGCTGACACTTTGTATATATGTCTAGTTCCCGAAGTAGAAAAGGTGGCGTTGGTCATTGAGCACTGACACGCACTTGGACTATTGGGTTGATGGTTAGTAAGTAACCCTTATGGTAACTAGATAGGCTGAAATATTGAGTCCATCTTAGTCCCACTCGGATAGATTTCCTTGGTCAGCAATCTAGTTTGTGACATTGTGGTGCCAAAATTTATGAGAGACCTTGGATAGATTTCCCTGGTTAGGAATATATTCCATGGCATTTTGGTTCCTAAAATTCTTCGTAGATGATGTGTTTTGAGATATTCCATGTACCTATTTGATTATATGTAAATATGAATACCTCCCTAATTAAGAGGGAGTGTTGAATAATGTAACTAGGTTCGATCTTAATAAATTGTACTTGAGTTAAAATGTAATATATTTTTCAATAGAAAAAGCAAAAAGAGTTCTTATTATTATTGAATTGACTTGTTAAAGGATGGGTTTCATGATTGGATCAATTTTCATAGTTCAAGCCTCCATTGTAGGCTTTAGCATCAAAGTCTATATTGTCATGTTAAAACTCCTCCTCCATCAAAGTATCCTTGATGTCGGCATCAAAACAATCATCATTAAGTCAGCTTCCATAAGTGAAATCATGTCAGCCTAACCTTAAATGAATAAAAATCTATTCATGGAATCATGTCGGCCTATTTTAGGGACAAACCACTATATATAAATGCATAAGGTATTCACATTATCATACCACATAAGTTTGAGTTAATTACAGAGATAATTTTGGGTATCCACAAAGACAAGTTCAGATAAATCACAGTGATATTTTCAGCATACCTTTATTAGATAGAATGTGTATTATAGTGGACACTAAAGACAAAATTTCAGTGATATGTCACAACAAATGTTTTGGTGCTATTTCAGTGGATATATCTTAGTGCTACCACAAAAAATTATTTTGGTGCTACCACAAGTGAATGGTTTCGGTGCTAGTAAAAACACAGTGATGAAGTCTTGGTGCAAAAGCAATGATAAGGATTCGATGTAAGCACAATGATAAGGTCTTGGTGCTATTGCAGCAGTTAAAATTAATTTCTATCACAGTGAGAATATTTTAGTTCTATCTCAGTTTCAACACAATAAATATAGTTTAGTGCTCCATGTTATCTCAACATGCAAATTCGGTGCCATTGTAAGGAACGAAGTGTGAAGAAGGATGTATGATAAAGAAGCGAAGAATGACAGGACTAAATACTGAAATGACAAGGATGAATTGATGGTTGGAGGTAGTCTTGAGTCTAAGTTTTAAGGTTCTTGGTCATCTCATCTTGTTTTGAATCTACTAAAGGAATAATTTTGACTGGGTTTTCCCTTAGAGTGGGTTTTTTCCCTTGCTAAGTTCCTACATCTTGTGTCATATTATATTTGTTGCTTGGCATTAGCCTTGATGATAGGAAAAGATAACTTGAAAGAAAAAATAATAATAATGAAAAAATCACAAGATAATGTCATAATAAGAGAAATAATTTAACTTCCATGCTTTGGATTTCTCAATATGGTTTCATAGCTAAGATCATGATCAAATTATGTTTTACACATTTGAAGTATTCTCATTGAAATGTTCTATCTGCATTAAATATCAAGTCAGTTAGATCAAGATCCCAAGGAAACCTCTGGTCTAATGGAATTAATATTTTGAGTTATCTTGAAAGGTTGGTGAGCTAGTTTAGTCTTTATTCACCATATTAAAGACACCTTGAAGAAGAAAGAGGATTTTAGTATACCTTAAGGACACATGTTCAGATAATTTTTAGAAAATGAGGATATAAAACCTTGAACAAACTTCAGAAAATATTTTCAGTGGACTTAAGTAACAAGGTTTCGATATTCTACAGTGAACTGTTCGGATCAATTTCAGAGATATGAAATCGTGATTTTTCAGTAAGTGAAATAGTGCAGGATCAGTGCAAATCTCATAGGGAGGTTTAACAATATTACAATTACAAATTCTAGTACATTTTAGTATGACATTTCTGATCATGAAATTAGTGAAGGCTATATTACAATAAAGAAACTATGGATTGAGTTCGACATACTTTGAAAAACTATTATACAAGCCTTAATCAGATCACACTAGCCATATCTATATGAAATTTGCATCAGGCCTAGTGTTTAAGGCAGTGTAAGGAGGATTTGATAATAAAAAAAAAATATTCATTTGAAGCCTATTCGAAGTTTGTCCAAAGAAACCACTCTTTGAGTACAAGGAACCAACTTAAAATAAATCAAGTATTGTCACTACAACAAGTATAATGGACTATCAAAGCCAAAGGTATGTAAACACAAGGTACGTATAAGCTTTTAGATTTTCAATTTATCTAATATTAAAGGGTTTATGAGTAATATAGGATTTCAAGATTGAAAGAAGGAATAACTTTTCATAGGATTCCATCCTCCATGGTTATGTAGGATATCTAACTTGAGAAATTAAATCATGTTCTTGGTATCACATGTTCTGCTTGAAAGTATGAATTATAGGTATAAAAGATCATGGCCTACACTTCAAGGAATCTTTACAAGGCTTTAAAATCTCCAGTTATGTCTTAGACTATACATCTTATAAAATTATCTTAATATAAAAAGTATTTTCATCTTATTTTGAGATTTTCATTACATTACTAACATCGTTATGTCTAGTTGTCTTGAATCATAAATATTCTTGTTTAAGGTGATTCATATTTTGATAAATATACCCTCCTTACATTATTGATTGTTCTTATAGAACCCTAGACAGGTTATCTGCAAAACCCTAACCTAAGGGTATGTTGATAATGTGTGAAACCCTAGCCTGCTTAGGGTTATTGGGAAATTGCTATTATGTTTGATGTATTGATGATGTCATGTTTGGGGTTTTGGTATGATCACGAAAACCCTAACTTGTTAGGGTTGAAATGGTGTTGTATGAAATATTGAACCTTTGAAGTTTAGGTAAAGTAGTGTTTGCTATGTTATGATCTGAAACCCTAGATATTTAGGGCTTGGTTGGGTCTATAAATAAAACACTTGTTATGTCTTTAAAGTAAGGTCTTAGGAATGAATCCCTAGTTATATATGTGTCTATTTGGATGAAACCCTAGCTTGTTCTAGGTTGGTATATGCCTAATGTATTACCTAACATATGATGTGCTTATGAGTCCTAGGGTTTGGAAATAATCCCTTGTTTTAATTTGATATTCTAGGTTGATATCGCCTGGGAAATTTAGGATTTTGCAACCAAATACTAGTAGTATTCAAATCTTTAAGATGTGCGATATAACAACATTGAATCTATTAATCTATATGGTGATTATTGAGTATTTTAAGAAATATAGGGTGTTAGTGTGAATTCTAATCGCAAGCGTACGAAAAAATATCACTTTAGTTGTGCATAAAAAACAGCCCTAACATCAAATGTGGCTAACAATTTCCTTATATCTGTAGTAGACGATTAGAATAAATCCTACCAAAATCCAAATCTATGTAGTTAAATACATTAAACAACGAAAATAAACAATATTTTCTCCATATATCCAATAGACAAGACAATAATTTATAAAGAATTTTTTGTATTATGACACCCAGGAAGGGAACATAGAAAGATGTTACCAGTCCACCTCAATGGGATGGGTTCTTGTATGTCCTCAGCGCTTCAGATCCAATATCTCTCTCTCTTGATGGTGCAAAAAACCCAGACAAAATGGAACTCAAAGGGAGCTCACAAGAAAAATTAGAAAAAACATGACAATGATGGAGGATCAAAGTTAGATCAAAAGGTGATCAAAAAGAGGTAGTGAATGAATGGAAAACCTTTCTATTTATAAAAAAATATTGATTTAGTCTAGATATTAGTGCATAGTTAAAATATTATTAACCATATCTAGATCCAAGTTACTTGGAATATTTTATTATTTTTGGTGGAGGGAAGAGGAATTTAGAATTGGTTAAATCCCTTTATTTAGAAATAATAAATAAATAAATCATTTATTTATTATTTCAAGGATGAGGTTAAGGAATAATTAAATAAATAATGACTTATTTAATTATTTAGAAATTATTTAGTCAAATTCAACAAGGAATATTATTAAATAATTATTTAAATAATTATTCCTAGAGAAAAATAAGAAAAATAATAATTTATCTAATTAATTCTCATGCTTTGGATTAAATATGACCAAGAATATTAATTAAACAGTGGTTTAGTTAATTATCCCTAGAGTATAATCAAACAAATAAGGATTTATTCAATCCTCATGGGGTTTCCTGTTTAGACTAGAAATAATTTAATAAACTATGGGTTATTAAATTATTTCTCATAGTGAAAGAAATTTTGCTATGGTAAAGTTGGTCTTACATGGTGTACTTTAGTCCATCTAATAGTAACAGGTTAGATGACCAAAAATTGGTGTAACATATTTCCCCCAAACGTGCGAGCGTTAGGAGCTAATCGTATGACCGAAGTACGTTGTAAGAACACAATCACTAGACACTGAAGGGGAGTCAGAGAGAGAGAAATATAAGACAGAATGTAGCAAGATAGGAAAAGATCCTAAGGAGGCGAGACTTATAGGTGTGACAAGTCTCTTTTATGAGTGAGTAACTATTCTCAATGAAGCGGGGGAGGCATACCTATGCCCGCTGAGATGACAAAGAACAAAGAATAATGGTGCTCCCAACAAACATGGGACTAAGCTATATAGTACATTATGGCATAAACATGGGAAAAAAAAAAAAAAACATAATGGATCCCACATACATACTGTGCTTGGGACAACATCCAGGACTTATACAATAATATCTGAGTACATGAGATATAATAACAACCAAAGAGGCCCTGTAAAACAGGAAAGGGCTCTAAAAATCTGAATGATACATGAAAACTAAAAAGGCGCTGCAAGAGGCTAGGGCCGGAACCATCAAATCTATAGAGTTTCATCCAAGGTTGTAGTAAATAGGTCATTCAGGTATGTGGGGGGATACCTGAAGGGCCACCCCCTCATGAGGTCTGAAACATCTCACACACACCCAGGAATCACTGGTGCAATATTTTGCATCACTGAACCATCAAGTATACAGATCTTGATCATGCCATAAGGATCGGGAACTAAGAAACAATCAAGTCAAAGGGAAATAAAGGGTCCCTTTTCCTAATCCGAGGCACCAAACAAGAGTGGAAGTTGGAACCAAGGTACACCGCCCTCTAGACCTGTCTTCTAGAAGGAATAAGCTGATGTCGACAAAAGGAGGTCTACCATAGGTGAGGAAATAAGGAATACTCAACTAAGGCACGAGGGATAATAGTAGAGCGACTGATATATTGACACTAGGGATGATGGTGTAATGGGGGGGACTGAGTAGCTGGCTGACGACTTCCCTTGTTAGAGCATAAAGGGAAGGAATGACTTGGTAGCTACTGACTCGACTCTAGAGGGGATATGAGACATTATGACTGAAGGCCAAAATGTGTGATACGAGAGAGGTACAAAGTAATTAAGGATGGAAAACTGTGAGGGGAGAAAAAAGAAACTCAGGACAGACTCCATGGATGCGATGATGACTCAACTCGGATGCTCTAAACAAGGGTGAATCGATGATGCTGCCACACAGAATAGGCCCAGTGGGGACCATGAAAACATGAGTAAAAGATGGTTACTCAAGACGAAAATAGACACAATCATCAACAAGTATGAGGGGAAAGTGGTGCCCCAAGTACAAGTGCCGCAAGTGAATAAATAGATTTTGAGAAGCGGCGAAGTGACCCTTCTTGGAAAAAAGGCTTCCGAGTGAAGTATCGAATCACCAAAAATGAAAGGATACCCATTTGAGTGCTCGGTGAGAGATTTCTAATGATGCTAACGGTTTTTCAAACCGAGCTACAGTTTGGTCATAATTGGAAAAAGAGAAATTTGGGGTTTTTATTTTAATAAGGAAATTTCCCTACAATTTCATTCATTTGCAAGTGTAGCTGTGGTGAATGTAGATAGGAGAAAAGGCCCTAAATCTTACGGTGATCGTAGCAGAAAAACCGACTGTTGGAATCGAGATCCAGCAGTTGAAGGTAAGAGGCCTAACCATACTCTTTCAATTCAGTGGATTAAAGTTTTAGATTGGGCACCCAGAGCCTAGGAACAGACCTATGCTCCTCCTCACGGTTGGGTCGCAGTTTTTGGGGTCTGTTCTGCGACCTGGGTAGTAGGTACTAGGCAAAAAATTGTGACCTGTCCCAGGATATGGCCTAAAAAGTGCGACCTGTCAGAGAAAGGGATTTCAATGTTGTTTTTGGCTAAGAGCTGGGATTTTATGGTTATGATGCAATCTTTCCTTTCTGTATGCCGACAAACATGATGGTTTTGTGTAGGTATGGAAGAGTTGAGGATCAACTGGAGAGAGAGAGAGACCTGGATGCATTAAGTTCTGAGATTTGAGAGGATCATGTAGTGCACGCTGCATTGGCCAAGTTTGGGTTCCTTAAATTTGTTGAAAACCAATTGATGAGGGCACAGGAGCCCTTGCTAGTCTGGATAATCAACTATTGGGACCTGTACCATGATATATTTATAGTGCAGGGGCACCGGATTGAGATGACAGTTCAGGACATATATTTCCTGACCGGTCTCTCACCACTAGGGATGGTGGGAAACACATAGCCAGTGTTACCGTGAGGGTAGAACATTATGGAATTTGTAGAGCGCCACTATCTACTGGGTGTCCACGTGAAAGGCACGCAGATAAAGATCGAAGATCTAGAGAGGCTAGACTCGTGCTGTGGTCGCAGCAATGTTGTGGATCCTGGGCAACTAGGCACTCCACCACCTCACCAGAGGGCAGATGATGCTGGTTGAGGGTGTATTGAGTGGGACCTACTTTGGGTGGCCCCATAGGATGCTGTCGTCATTGAAATGACAATTATTGTTGTGAAAGTGGCAGGTGAAAAATGACTATGCATATGTCACAGTGCTTTGCTTGCTCTTCTTTGAGAAGATCCCTACACTTCGTCCTCATATACAGATCCAGGATGGGGGCCCGTGAGAGCCTAGGATGCGCTGCTGGGGGCAACTACTATGTAGAGGAGGAGGTGGGGTAGTCAGATGGGTGTTCCATCCTGATTTTTTTTCGCATTGGGATCAGATGCCATTATACATAAATGACTATCCCTATAGTGGGATGAACTATCATGGGGAACCATACTTGCCACTTACGCCAGGTCGAGCATGGGGACCAGACGGTAAGTGAAAAGTTGCTTATATTTTATGGTGCGTTTTAAAGTTTTAGAATATTGTATATGGTACTAATTCATTTACTTTTGGTATGCAGATATAGCACCGGTGAAACCGACCGGATATATGGGACAGCCTACAGTGTCAGGAGATGCAAAACCTAGTGGATTGAGGGGAACACAAAATGAGGATGTAGTGGCCCTCCTGGAGGATGTCCGTCGTAGATGTGAGAAGTTGTTGACCGGTGTTTTTGAGCGCAGTTGGCAGGACCTTGACGACACGTACATAGAGCCATGTGTTGGTCTACCCTCAGAGTGGCGAGTCATGCGACGCATAGCGATGGCCGGACAAGGGATGCATGATCTACGAGCTACAGGAGCTGAGCCATTGGACCGGGACCCTCCAAATAGTGATTACATGTAGTGGCATGAGGTGCCCCCAGTTTTGGTTTTTTGTAACATGTTATGGGAATTTCATATGTATCAGAGTTAATGGACTCCAAAAATTGTATATTTGGATGACACATATTATGGATATGCATCATTTTATGGTTTATGGTTATTTTCTTGTGTTAAATGCGTGTGATAAATTCCAATATAGAAGATTGTTTGCAACGTTATCTACATAGTGATTCTGGGCTCTCAATACATGAGTGAATGTAATGCTTTCAAATTCACAACTTAAGAGATTCACTCGTAAATATCTTCTAAAAAGGATAGGATTATGCACACGATAAATGCCATTCAATTGCATGACAAGCAACAAAGATTCTAAACGAACATGAAGGTGAGGGATGTGATGGTCAAGGGCATCATCTAACAAACCTATCATTGCATCATATTCGACCTGGTTATCGGTGGCAGCACCAATGCATACGCTGTTAGAGAGGACAACCCGAATGCAAGGGGGTGAAAATGGCCCATGTTGCTGAGGCTAGATTCTGGGAGTAGCGACTTGCATCATCGGCATAGCCAATATACGATGTGGATGAGGGATCCATATGAAAGGTGCCACAATACAACATATGAGATGATGATGAACAATGCTGGAAACCTGAATGCAAGGAAGAAATAAAAAAATCACTGCTAGGGGGAATGTTATGAGTAGAATTTCTACACCTCGCACACTGAATAGTGGATGATGTGGGGGAACTGTCTTGGGGATAGTTTCTGCTCAAGTTGCGAAAGTCACCATAGACACGGATGGTGCCATTTTTCTTATGGGTTGGCTAAATAAAGTGAGGGGTGGTAAATGCTTCCATAACGTCACCATCACAGTAGAAGACGGGTTGATTGGTGGAAGGGTGACCACATGACGTGGCAAAGCTACCTGAATTATCATTATGAGAAGTGAGGTTCACATGCACATATTCACGGAGGGTGACAGAAGAACAAGTAGATGAATAATCTACCGATGTTGAACCCAAGGTGATCGTTGAAGGGAGGTCAGGCGAAATAGAAGGGGATGCCCCAGAGGGGTCTTCCACCATTGATCTCATAGATGATGACAGATAGAGGATAGTGGCTGAAGACTCCGTCATCTCAACATCGGGAGGCGTCATGTCAATGGGATTCAATTTGTCCTCTGGTTTTGTTAAATAAAAAATCGCAAGTAAGGGAGAGGCAGACTTGTTGAGCTCGACCTCGAATTGGCGAACCGCTTCCAAGGAGGTGCGAAAATATTCAAGGCGGGCAGAGAGGTGAGTATAGTGGCCATGGAAATCAAACAAAGCACGAGGTCACTTTGAATGAAAATTATTGAGTTTATTGGCTAAATCAAATAAAGTAACATGGACTTCTGGGATATCAGACTCAAGAATTTCTTTGTTAACCATGGGTTTGAGATGAGGCAATTCGGGACAATTGTGGGTAGCATGACCGATAGCATCACACAAAGCACACAGAGGTGTATTCTTTGCAGGCTTAGGAGGAGCAGGTGTTGTCTGGGCAACCTTGTCCCTAGGTGCCTTTTTTGTAAGCTTCTCCCCCCTCACCTGAGGCTTTCGCAACAGGATTAGATTCCTGTTGAGGTGGCTGAGGCACAAAAGCGAAAGGAGGGGTCATAGCGACCTTTTGGATCGGGGTCAAAGCAGTGTAAGGTTTGAGCTGACCAGGTGGGGTATTGGATGGGGGATCAATGTACCAGACTGGGATCCCTAGGTTCATGTTGGGAAGGGTCAATGTAGCCGTAACACATACCAAAATTACTTTGGAAGGGGGAACAAGAAACGAACTGGGAACTGTTCCCAAATGGTTAAGGCTACTGGGAACTGTTCCATGAGGAAAAAGAGGATCAGAGACACTAGTTACAGATGAAGGGCCTTGAGGATGAGGTCTTGAAGCCTGAATCAAAGTACTAGGAGTAGGTTGCAAAGGGCGAGGCTGTTGACTAGTCGAACCGGACCATTTGAGGTCATATTGAGACGATTACATCATGAAAACATTCGATGAGATAGGGTCAAAGATAAGAGTGGGGAAACTAGGGAATGAACCAAGAAAACAGGAATCTTTATATACTCTGGGTGATACACTGGTTGGAGGTTCAATTGGTTGTATATTGGCCACCGAAGAAATAATGGACTTTAGAGAGGTTTGAGACTTCGGTTCGTAATATGTTAGCTAATCTATAGTGACGATCTTTACATTGTGAGGAAAGCACATCTTACGGTGAATCGCAGATGCGACAACATAAATTGCATAATTATATCTACCACCCAATAGAATGTTGTAGTCTAAGGGGGCATCAATGACTTCAAAGTCAACACAAACAGTTTTTCCTGCAAGAGTAATAGGACAGTTGCAGAACATTCCAAGGGGCTGGGAAGAGTGGCCATCCCACACATAGAGGGTGATAGTGGAAAGGGCTAACTCAGGCGATCTGAGATTTTTCCAAACAGAAGCATACATCATGCATGTGGATGCCCCCTCGTCAATGATAGATCGAGAGACGTTGGCATTCCGAATCTTGACAGGTATTTGGAAGGTGACGGATGCAGGTAGGGGTGGATGCTCTCACTTTTCAACATCGAAGACAATCAAATGATCATCTGAAGGATCCATGGTGCCCAAGGCAGTTAGTAGAGCTTTACATTGTGAAAGGCACGACTATAGGACTTCCAGCATTGACATGGCGGAAGGGGCTTACGCCAAGTCATCTACTATACTGTAGGTGTGGGCGACTTTACCGAAAGCAACATTTCAATGTAACGATCCTTTATGGATCTTGGTATGTACCTCTGCCTTAGGCTGAGGGATATGTAAAGGACCATTGGGTGTCAAAATTGGCTCTCTGGGACCTGAAGACCTGGGCTCGGTTGTGGATGTAGTGGGAGGCTTGATGGACTGGCACGATCAAGACTAAAGGTTGAGATTGGTGGTATTGGCCTGGTCAGAGTGCATCCTAAGGATTTGGTAATCAGAGGAGCCAGTCGGGGGAGGTTGAGCGGCCACCTGATCTTCGGGGGGTTCAGCAGCCACATATCCTTGCTAGGGGGGAAGATTGGTAAACACGGTCGGTTGAGTAGGTGCAACATTAGGAGGAACCGAAGTAAAGGCTTGTTGGCCTCGAGATGCTGCTTGGGCTTCCCAAAGTTGATGAATCTAAGGTAAAATGGGACAATCATGGGTATAGTGACCATGGACACTACAACAAGAACAATGTTTATTCGTATGAAGAGGCATTTTCTGCTTGGGTTGATCGCCCTATTGCTGAGTTGTAGTGTTAGATGTATTCCCTTGGGGATTTTTTCTTATATTACCTAGAGCAGGTTGGTTATGGTTTCCTTTTCTTTTATTTTTGGAAGTGGGAGGATTAGTCACACTCTGTTGTGCATACGCCTGATCCTGAGGGGGGGGTGGTTGCTACTACGGAGCTTGAGAAGGCATGGGAGGCGGAGGTGCTTGTGCTGGAGGACCTTGAGCACCTAGCTATGGATATAGATAGTAAGGAGGTTGAGCAACATTGGGGTAAAAAGGTTGGGGAAAAGCAGGCCCTAGCATCGGAGGATGTGGTTGGGAAAAGGCATGAGGCATTCCGTGTCCTAGATACATATTTTCGGGAGGGGGAATGGTGCTAGAGGAGCTAGCCCCTCCCTGAGGGAAACCATAACCCATAGGAGGATGAGTGTACGAATGTGAAAGGGATCCAACGATACTGTCAGCGGCATGAGATGCCTGCGGTGAGTTGGCACCACCAGGTCTAGGGAGATTAGGTAAGACGATATAAACATAACCAGATTGCGCATATATCACGTCATATTTCAGCACAACTTGGAGGGCTTCTTCCTCAGTCTGAGGAAAGTGAGATGCGACATCTTTACTAATAGAGGGAAAAGGAGATATGAGAAACCAGTCCATGTCAACACGGTCCTTGAAAACTGGAGCTCTACATAAGCTCTTCCTTCTGCGCTATTCTTGAACATGGTTAGATAGGTGGGTGGTAGAATTTTGATGAAAAGCGATCAAAATTTTAGTATCGGTGTCATAGGAAAGGGGAAGCTAGAAGTAGGACAAAAATGCCTTTGCAAGAGTCACAAAAGTAGCATGTGAGGCAGCGGCCTGGTCAACATACCACTTGGAAGCTTCTCTAGTAATCATATGTTAGAATAACTGAAGACGGACAGAGTCATCATTGATAGAGTTGGACGAACACCATATGTGGAAAGAACGAACATGGTTGGTAAGATCCTCTCCAACATTTCCTTCAAACTTAAGGATGTCTGAAGGAAGCTTGGTTGGCATAACAGGCCAACCTGGATCTTGGTGTATAGGTTCATTAATCAACTGGCTTAACTCGGGAAGTCTTAGGTCTACCATATAAGTAAGCAAGGGAGTAGCCGAAATCGTTCTTGTTGTGGCTCCAGTAGTAGCGGCTCCAGTATTAGAGCCGGGGCCACCACCAGCAGTAGGTCCTATACGAGACATGATGAAGGTGAAAGGTGGAGGAGAACCCGGGATAGAAATAGAAGGAGAACTCGATGAACCAGAATCAGAGTTGGAATGGGGACTCGGCGGAGGACTACCTCGGACCCTATGCAGTAGAGTAAGTCTTCCTAACATAAACTGAGGATGAAGGCCTTGGAGTCTCTGGGATAAACCCCTTAGGGGCACAATGATGGAAAAGATACATGGAACCCAATAATGAAGAGAGGTAAACAAGGGCACAGAGGTGTAGATTAATTAATTGCAATGTTTTAGTCTTGGCCTGGTGATGTAAACCAGGTGCTCTTCGATTTAGGTGTGTGTGTGTGTGTGATAAGTGTGTTAATTTTAATTAAGCCTAGATGTGTGTATATAAAAAATAAAAATTTTGTTGTATAAATCTAATTAAAACTAAAAGCTATAGTAAATGAAACTGAAAGCAACAGTAAAATAAACAACTACAGTTGCATAAATTTAAACCAAAAAAGGAGGGCTTCCCAACAACTAGTCTAAGGGTGGGCGAAATCTACTCAAAGCACACAATATGGCTAATAGGTCTAAGGTCAAGAGGAATAGGGATCTAAAGGTCAGATCTATTGAAAAGAGGTGCAGAAAACAGTAAGAAACCAGAGGGAAAAATGTTGAAAAATAGGTGGAAAATGGCTACAACCTAAAGGGAAATGTAGGGGACCCTAAAGGGAGGACAAAACAAAAATAAAAAGAGGTGCTTTGGATGGAAAAATAACCGATCTGAAATGGATCTGAAATGGAAGGTTTAGATCTAAAAAAATGGATGAAAAAAACTGAAATCTCAGAAGACCTGCTTCAACTAAACTCCTTTTGAAAAGGTGGAAGCGTACTGAAGCCTTAAGGGGCTTGGTTCCTACTTCAATGAGTAAAAATAAGCAAGTACAGGTCCAAGATGGGTAAATATGGAGGTCAGACAACCCTAAACAGTGCCCTCAGTAAACCCTGAAAGTTTCAGAAAAAATCCTGCAAAAAATTGCAGGTCGCATGTTCTGACCTGTTTTTTGCTAAGGTCACAGTTTTTGGGCAGATATTTGCTCCCTGAGAGCTGAGGTTGTAGGTTTTGGGCCAAAAAGTGCAACCTACACTTCCGGGTGTCTCAGGGGCAGGTTTCAGAAAAAAGTGTCGTCTTTTTCGCGGCTGATACTTGTTACCTGCGCAAATGGCCCAGAAACACACAGAAGTTAGAATTTTTATTGTTTTAGGGTTAAAAAGGTTTAAAAAAATCAAGGAATGCAAAATAAGAAGTTGAAGAAAAACCATAGTGGCTAAAGAAACTGGTCATGCAGGGATCTAAAAAATGATAACGGTCATAATTAAAAAAGCTTGTGGGGTCACCAGTTGTTAGTGTGAATTCTAATCACAAGCGTACGAAAAAAGCTCACTTTAGTTGTGCATAACAAATAGCCATAACATCAAATGTGGCTGTCAATTTCCTTAGATATGTAGTAGGTGATCAGAATAAATGCTACAAAAATCCAGATCTATGTAGTTAAAGACATTAAACAGCGAAAATAAACAAGAGTTGCTCCATACATCCAATAGATAAGACAAGAATTTATAAAGAATTTTTTGTATTATGACACCTGGGAAGGGAACACATAAATATGTTACCATTCCCCCTCAGTGGGATGGGTTCTTGTATGTCCTCATCGCTTCAAATCCAAGATCTCTCTCTCTCAATGGTGCAGAAAACCTAGACAAAATGGAACTCAAAGGGAGCTCACAAGCAAAAGTGGAAAACATAAGACAATGATGGAGGATCAAACTCAGACCAAAACTATAGATCAAAAGGTGATCAAAAAGAGGTAGTGAATGAATGGAAAACCCTTCTATTTATAACAAAATATTGAGTTAGTCTAGATATTGGTGCATAGTTAAAATATTATTAACCAAATCTAGATCCAACTTACTTGGAATATTTTATTATTTTTGGGGGAGGGAAAAGGAATTTAGAATTGGTTAAATCTCTTTATTTATAAATAATAAATAAATAAATGATTTATTTATTATTTCAAGGATGAGGTTAAGGAATAATTAAATAAATAAGGACTTATTTAATTATTTAGAAATGATTTAGTCAAATTCAACAAGGAATATTATTAAATAATGATTTAAATAATTATTCCTAAAGAAAAATAAGATAAATAATAATTTATCTAATTAATTCTCATGTTTTGGGTTAAATATGACCAGGAATATTAATTAAACAATGGTTTAGTCAATTATCCCTAGAGGAAAATAAAAAAAATAAGGATTTATTCAATTATTCCTCATGGGGCTTCCTGTTTAGACCAGAAATAATTTAATAAACTATGGTTTATTAAATTATTTCTCATAGTAAAAGAAATTTTACTATGGTAAAATTGGTCTTACATGGTGTACTTTAGTCCATCTAATGGTAACAGGTTAGATGATCAAAAATTGGTGTAACATATGGTTCACATCAAACCCTAGTAGAATCTAGCTATGTTGATAAGATGTGATTGATTGTTGAAGCTCATGTATGAAATCTAGGATCTGTATGAAATCCTAGTGAGGAGTTTAACATTTGAATTCTGAAAAAATTTAGATACATTACTTCCCTGAATTTTTTTTAGGGTTTTCTATATGAAAGGATGTGTCATGTCATTAAAATAATATTGAAACCCTAAATATAATGAGTTTGATAGTTTGATGTGATTTAGGGTTTGTAACAAAACATGGGAAAGAAATTGAAGTATTAAAGTATAGTCTCTTGTTGATTGTTTATAAAGTCTAAATGCTTCCATTATTATAATATTTTGTTATGGCTAACTTCATGCTTCTATAGATTTGGTTATACTTGCTATCTACGTTGTGCAAGTACATCATCTTCAAGATGGTGAAGATGTTCGCAACAGAAGTTGATATGATAAGTATGATGAAGGAAGATATATGAATGAATCTGATGAGAAGCATGGAAACCATGAAATATTCTCCAATGTCATAAGAATAATTTTATCTCCCTAGATTAAGAGAGAGCCTAGAAAGAAGAAATATCTATGGTTAAGAGGGAGGGCATAACATAGTTTTTGTTGGAGAATGCATATTGAATAATATGTTGTTGCATGTGAAGTAGGAAAGGAATGTGTATGATTGGGGAATATTTTGTCAAATATTCAATTAATAGTCCTACTGAAATAAATTGAGAAGGAACATCTAGGTTTCTGGAAGACCCCATAGGTTTTTATTTTGAGTATGTACATTTGAAAGTGTATTACTGATAGGGGTTGTGTTTGTACACGTAAATGTATCGAAGGTTTGATAACATGCCAATTGCCGATCAATTTGATCGGGAGAGATTTTTTTTTGAGGCTTTGTCAGTGAAGCATTGCCTGGGAAGACATATGGCCGAAACTTTGTGTTGATGTCTAGTTCCCAAAGTAGGAAAGGTGGCGTTGCTCATTGAGCTTTGACACCAACATGGATCCTTTGGTTGATGCTTAGTAAGTAAGCTTGATGGTACCTAGAGAGGCTAAAAGCTTCAATCCATATTGGTTCCACTTGGATATATTACCCTGGTCAGGAATCTAGTCCATGGCATTGCGATGCCTAAATTATTGAGAGACCTTGGATATATTTCCATGATTAGGAATCTAGTCCATGGCATTGTGGTGCCTAAAATTCTTTGTAGATGATCTGTTTTGAGATATTCCATGTACCTCTTTGATTATATGTAAATATGAATACCTCCCTAGTTAAGAGGGAGTGTTGAAGAATGTAACTAAGTTTGGCATTCATAAATTGTACTAGAGTCAAAATGTAATATACTTGTCAAAATAAAAGAAAAATAATTTTTTTTAATTATTGAATTGACTTGTTGAAGCATGGTTTTCATGCTTGGGTCAATTATCATAGGTCAAGCCTCCAATTTAGGCTTTAGGAACAAAGTATATCTTGTCATGTTAAAACTCCTCCTCCATCAAAGTCTTCTTGATTTCGGACTCAAAAGTATCATCATCAAGTCATCTTCCATAAGTGAACTCATGCCAACCTAAAATTAAATCTGAGACACAACTATTCATGGACTCATGTTGGCCTATTTTAGGGACAAACCACTATATATAAAGGCATAAAGTATTCACATTATCACACCACAGAAGTTTGGGTCAATTGTAGAGATAATTTCGGGTAACCACAGAGGCAAGTTCAGATAAATCATAGTGATATTTTTGTCATATATTTATGAGATAGAATGCAGATTACAGTGGACAGTAAAGAAAAAATTTAAGTGCTATGTCATAGTGAATGTTTCGGTGCCATTTCAGTGGATATATCTTGGCTCTACCTCGACAAATAATTTCGGTGCTACCACAAGTGAATGGTTTTAGTGCTAGTGCAAATACAGTGATGAAGTCTTAGTGAAAAAACAGTAATAAGGATTCAGTGTAAGCACAATGATAAGGTCTCAGTGTTATCACAGTCGTTAAAATTCATTTCTATCGCAATGGACATATTTCAATGATCAGTAAAGATGGTTCAGTTCTCTGTGATATCTTAAGGGGAAAGTTCGGTGCCATTGCAAGGACCGAAGTGTGAAGAAGGATGACTGATACAGGTCGACGAAAGAATGATAGAACTAAAGAATCACACGACAAGGATGACTTGATGTATGGAGGTAGTATTGAGTCTAAGTTGTAAGTGTCTTGGTCATCTCTTCTTGTTTTGAATCTACCAAAGGAAGAATATTAACCGGGTTTTTACCCTAGTTGCGTGCCTACATCTTGTTTCCTCTTCTATTTATTTCTTGTAATCAGTCTTGATGATAAGAAAATATAAATCAAAAGAATGAATAATAATAATGAATACATCAGAAGATGATTTCATAATAAGATAAATCATTTAACTTCCATGCTTTGGATTTCTCAACCCCCCTCCATCTCTCTCTCTCTCTTCCCTTATCTCCCTCTCCCCCCCCCCTTCTCTCTATATTCCCTTATCTCCTCTCTCCCTCACTCTCTCTCCATCTCTCCCTTGTAACTACCTTTTTCACGGCCCTATACCTATGGTGCTCTTCCAACCATGTATAGTGGGTACGACACCACTACAACTTTTATTTTTAACGATAATAGAGTGTATGGACTATGCCTAACTCCAACACTTAGTAAATATTCCAATCAAGTGTTCTTTAACAATGCAGTGGAATAACATTAATCTTCAATATTTATTATTTCATATTAAACATTGATCAATCATCACACAAGTACGCCCATACATACTTGGGAGGGGTAAGTCCCGTAAAGTCTTCCCAATAATGTATCAAATGCACAATATGTTAAAAAGTACAAGTATTACAACAAGTGTGCTTCCAACTGCCTTTGTCTGCACACTTAGCCAAATTTACCAAATATGTGTGAAATTTGTACAACAACACTGCTGCCACTTGCCCACATAATGATGCTAAGGAAACCCCAAATTTAGTCTGACCAAACATGTTTCTGCACTTGCTTCCTATTTTTCTGGCATGCTCAACCCTTTCTGCACGTCTGGTCACTAACTTTCTTTTCTGCATGTGGCTGCTACAACGTGACCTTCATGCACGAATACACTAACTGGCTGCATGAATAAATGCCTTTGCAAGATACATGCTATGTCTGACCCTGCTGCATGCATTTTCCGACCTGCTGGGCTCCGCACAACTCCACCCACACTCCTGCAAGTCCAGTTTCTAAAATTCCTGACTATTCCCACACCCAACTCTACGTTTGAATGTCACATGACTATGTGCTCGCGGTGCGGGCACATGGTCTGCACGACCTGCAACTCGACCCGCCCATGCACTTAGTTGCTGCTCCTTGTCAAACTTACCTTTTCCCAACTCACCCTTCTCTCGGCCTATTCACTCCCTCTTCGCACTACGACATGGAATTTAATTCGATTTGGATGATTCGATGATGAAATATCCAAGTGTCCATGCCTATGTATATGCTCATATTGTGGTCCCAAGTCTCAATGGTCGTGACCCTTTGACCTAACCATGGGTCGGCTCAAGCACTAATCTGCATGTCAGCCCATCATATAATAATTCAGCCAAACTCTTCATATAAACTCGTTGAAACCCCATGTTCCAACCATGGGTCACTCCGGTCGTTCGGGTCAGGTGCCCATTCACCAGACTCACCCATACGTATATCGCACAAATCACCTGCTTGACGCCCTCAGTCACCGTGCTAACCAAAAATCACATCTCACCTGGCGCTCCACATGACTCACCTAGACACGAATGGAATGATCTTCGCAATTTCTCCAAGTGTCATTTCACATCTACATTTCACTCCTTCGTCACACGACTTATTGCAAAGGTGGGTTCCCGCCAACACAGCGTACCCATGCGCTCGGTGTTGCATATGCCATCGCACATGCCCGTCGCACATGACTCCAAATCGTGGGCGTAAAACCCTCTCTCTCTCTCTCTCTCTATCCACCTCTATCTATATATGTATTTGTTACTCCCTCAATTTCTCTCCCCCTCCAACTCCATCTCTCTCTCCCTCCCTCTCTCTCTTCCCTTGTATCACTCTCCCTCACTCTCTCCTTCTCTCCCCCAAATATCTCTCTCTATCTCTCTCTCCCTCTCTCCATATGATCAAAAATTGTCAATCTATGTAATCAATAATATATGTAAAGTATAATGTAATAATACTTATAATGGATATGATTATTATTATTATAATATATTGGAATATTAAAAATCAATATTACTATTATACCAATAATTATATATAAAGAAAGAAACCACTAAAGAAACAATAGTATGTTCACTCTACATTATAGGCAGACCAATTTCTTCAAATCAAATTTATAGTTTCGTGCCTTACATTTTACATTTTACATTTATATATGTTTTAATTTGAATATTAATTAAAACATATGAAGTTGACATTTAACTTTGTTTTGATTTTTTTTTCTATATATATTTTTCTTGACATTTGAAAATGTTGAAATACTTACTTACATTATGTCTACACATCTCCCTTATACTAGGCTATAAAGCACCTCTTGATGCAATGAAGCCTCTTGTTTCTTTAATTTAGAATCAGTACACTATATATTTGGAGAGTATCCTCGACATAAAATTAGTTTCATGAGAGTTTTTGAGAGTCCTTGTATCAAACTATTCTTACCTATAGTGGATTGAGTAACAAACTTCTATACAACAAGATTTCCATATGCTTTCTCTTTAATATCACTCCTCTCCAAAATAATCATTATTGTGTTTTAATTAGAAACTAATTTTTAAAATCATTTCATATTTTTTGCAAGTTTTTAGCTAATTTTTGCTATGTTAAGTATATTTATTAGTGGACCACATAAAATTAATTTTCTTTTTTTCTTTGAGTCAATAAATTACCTAAGAGAATTCTTCTTATCAATTCTGATTTTCATCAACCAAATTCAAACTTTGGATTTTTTTAAGACATAATTTCAATAATTCTAGTGTATATGGTTGTTGTTGATAGAATTTGGACTTGTATTTAAATTATTTTTCTTTGTCTATATCCCTCATTTATTTTTTGGGAGGTTTTCTTAGAATATAGAAATTATTTCAATTCTATTGTTAAGTATTTGCATAATGAAATATTTTGTGTCACATATTACATAATATATTGTTTATATATTTTAGATGACTAATAAAAGAATCTATTGTAGCTGCTACAACACCCCTCCAAATATTTTCCCATGCTTTGATTTTGGATCCTCCCTTTGACCATAAGAATTGTCATTTCAACTTGCATCAAGTTTTCTTTTTGAAGTATAATAAGTATCACAAGATTTTATTCCTTTATGTCAAGCATGTTATGTACTATCTTTTCTTTCCTTGTAACAACTATTAGGCACTCCATGATCACAGTTAGTCCTTTTCAATAATAGTTACACAAATTATACAGATAGACAAAGTAGTTTTTGTGAAAACAAGCTAAGTGTTGCCTTAATGACATTGATTGTGTGCCTTGCCTTGAGGGATTTCTGAATCGTCTATCACCTTCAACATTACACCTCCTTGTCCAAGTGAACCATGCAACCCTTTGAGATAATAAATTGTGCAATCAATTGTGGAAGAAAATTGCACAACCCTTTGTGGTAGTAATCTACGAAATCCACTAAGACAACAAACTACATAGTCCCTTGAGCTAGTGAATTACACGGTTACTGAAATAATCCAACTATGCATTCCTTGAAAATATTAAGTGTGCACTTCCCAAGGACAACCATGCACACTTCTAATTAGCAGTGTGGCACATGTTTCTAAAGTGATCTTCTTACATGTGTCATTCAACTAAGATTGGCTCCTTTATTTTAGGCATGTACACTAACCATAACCTTGTGAGTGCTCAAATATATAAGAAATTCATCTTAGAGTTCATTCTCACACTCACCTTTGGATCTATATTCATTCTCGTGAGCATAAAGAACTTATGATCTCAATTGCGTTGCTTTTCTGAGTAAGTTTCCCAACTGACACTTTTTGTCGCTTTTGCTTTTACAGGTGTCGTTTTGTACTGTTTTTCTTATAATAAGTTTCATTTATGATATTATTAGATTATAAAAGTTTCATTTCAATTTTTTACACTTTTTTTATAGTGTAACATCGAAATCCTTGTCTTTTGGCCTACTAGTAATTATTGTTGTTGGGTTTATTTATGCATGCATGCCCTTTTCCTTTCATTATCTTTCTTGATCGATATAAGTGACTTGTGTTGATGAATATCATGTTGATCCACATCCTTCCTCCCTTCAATCATAATATTTCAAGCCTTTCCTTCTGTTGAATAAAAATGCACAAATCCTGAAGCCTCCTTCCTTTCTCAATTGTGCATTATGCAATCTTATCCAGTAGAGAACCCCCCTTCCCTATGCAACACGCACTGTGCAATACTTGGAATCCATATGTGCATTTCATAATCCTAGTCAGTAGTGAGGCCCTATTTTCCTCTTTCAATGCGCACTACATAGTAGAAGGCCTCCCTCCAAAAACATCTATGCAAATTACATAGTTCTAGTATCCAGTCAGTCTCCCTTGTAGATAAGCCTTACATAATCCCTTCCTCTGACACTATGTAGTGCACATTTCCAATGACTAATGAGGTCACCCTGCCTCCCTTGTGCTCCAACAATGCACAATCCCTCTTTTTGATGGCTACCATCTAATTATATTTGATTAGGTGATCATTTTCATAACTGATTTGTTGCTTCTGTTAGGTTCCTATAAATATAGGATTCATAATTTTGATTTGACTCTGTTAAAGTCTTGTAATATGTACACACATTTTCTTTCTGCAAGTTTTTTTCCCATATTTGAAAATTAAAAAATTAAAAGGGGGTATGTCCTAAAAGAACAATGAAAGGACAAAAAGAAACAAAGATCAAAAGAATATTAAATATGAACCCCACCAAAAATAGATCATGAAAGTGTTGCAAGTCTAAATGCCACTACTTTATTTTAATTTTGGAAATAAGATTATGTGCAACTTGTCCTAAATTCCACAATCCATGAGGGTCAAACAGCTTAAACTTGACCTCTCATGCTGTAAATTTCATGTTGTTAGATAGAGAATAAAGATTTGTCAAACTGTTTAAACTTGACAAATCAGTAGATAGTTAGAGAATAAATGAGGAGCTCAATAGTTTAATCTGATCCCTCAGATGAAATAAGGTTAGATTTATATAGATTTATTCTTTGAAATAAAAATGGATTTAGGGTTGCAAGCTTAAATGCACCCATGAAAATGAAGTAAAAAATGTTAGAATAATAATGGCTAAGTAGAAAGCAGTTGTTCAAGAATCTAATAAAGCATCATCGGGAAAAAATCACTAATTTCCCATCCCCTACAATTATTCAGTATTCTAAACTATCAGTTAAAAAGGCTCAGAGCATTTCTCTGACTTTTTTTGGGACCAGACCCAAGGCTCGATGATTGATTGGTTAAAAATATTGAATTCCTAATTAAAACTCATATTCATCAACATTCACCCTTCATCCATTAATCATAATCCCTTTTTCCTAAGTAAAAAATCATTTTTACTTAGTAAAAATAGAACCCTAAGTAACTAACTTCATTTTCCTTTCAAAAACATTCAAAAAACCCATAAAAATGCATTTATCCTAAGTTAAAGTGTGAAAAAATACAACAAAGACAAGCTATGCTTATTTTCACTTTACTTGGAGTTAAAACATGTATTTTCATTCATTATATACATTGTCCCTTTCCATATTAACTTCTAACTTATGTATTAACTCCCTAAACTACACCCACCCATATAGTATTAAATCTCTTTATTTTAAATAAACCACAAACCCTTTATTTTACGTTTAAATAGTTGATTAAATATCCCATGTGTGAAATATAAATCCCGCCCCTATCCCATTGGTTTTAACATATAAAAATAAAAAAAATATCCCTGTCCCCTATGGTTATTTAACACTCATCAAAAACCTTAAAAACCATATAATAAAACCCACGCTTATGTATTAATTAAACATTGTGAAATGTTATAATTTATGCATATATGACTTTACCCTTCCTCCCATCATATAACCGAAGGTTTAACTTTATAAATTTATATTTATAAGGTTTGAAACTCATCCCATCACGTTAATAAACCTCGGACCCCACCTCTGAATGGTGTGCTAGTCCTCAAACAAATCTCAGAGGTTTGCATAGACCCTTCCCGATCCAACGATTGAAATTCCATATCAAAAATAAAGTCGCGCGATGATAACACTTTCATTTACACACAAAATAGGTGGTTTTCAAATCCTCTCCCTCCTCCATGTGGCTCATTCCTACTAGATTGCATTCGATCCATTCCAAACTACTTACCACTTCAAATGCGTGTGATAACCACTCGGGGTTTCTATTCTTCGAAGCCCCAAAACCACCCATCCTATGATTTCACCACCATTCAATGCTTAACCCGCTTTAAACCAAAAACACTATAAAATTTCATAACGCGCACAGTTAAGCCCTTTCTGCATTATCTGTCCATTTTAAAACCATCTCCGATTGAAAATCAAGCGTTGTACTCCATTTTTTCACCCAAAGAACCAGAAATCCATTTCAACTGTTGTTGAGACCACTTCAAGCTCCCAGTTTACTTCAAGAGACTTCAACAACCATTAGAAAGCCTCTCCAATGCCTCAGAAACCTTTTCAAGACCAAATACCTGCAAAAAGAGGTATTCTTTGAAGAAAATAACCTTCCCTTCATTTGAAAGAACCAAATTTCTGCCAATTCGAACCTTGTGAAGCCTATTTTTTCCACATAAATTTCTGTATTTACCCTCAAAAGAACAGATTTGATGCGAAACCCTAATAAATTCAAAGTTTTCTGAAGACTGTAACTTGTTTTAAGAAAAATTGAAGAAATTTAAATATTGCAAACCTTTAGAAACCCTTTGAATGAAGAAAACTCTTTTATAAATCCTCAAAACCCCTTTTTGTGCATAGATTAGAAAGAACAAAAATGAAAACTTGCTGCAGTTAAAACCATTTTTCACAGTGTTTTCCCATCATCAAAGCCATTATCCCTCCATGCAGACTAGGGTTTTCATTAACAATTTTTTTTTTTTTTTTTTTTTTCAGGTCATTAGCAAAAGGATAATTTGGATAAAACAATCTAAATACTAGTTAAAGATATGTTTTACTCCAAAAATTCACAAAGAAAATAATTTTAAATGATATTCCTTAAACAAAAGATTCCAAGTAGCAGAACATAAAGAAGTCATTTATGCAGAGAGATAAATTTAGACAGTGAATGATAAAAGTGAAATAAGAATTCACAGTGACAGCGAAAACAGAACAATCAAAGAGCATCAAAGTTAAAATGTATCAGTTGAAAGTCAGAGTGAAGGTCAAATCAGAAGAAGTTACAGAGCAGTCAAGGTAAAAAGTAAAAGTAAATACAGAGGAAGTAAATGGTAAATAAATATGAAAATACTTTCAACAATAATGAAGTTTATCCAAAGTGAAATTAAAAATAGTTAAAAGAATAGTAAGGTTAAAAGATGAAAACTGTTACACCATTTTTTGGTCATCTAACCTTTCATCATTAGATGGACCCAAGTACACCATGTAAGACCAGTTTTACCCCAAGTAAAACTGCTTTCACTGTGTTAATTAGGAAACCCCAAAAGGGAATATTAAACAAACCCATATTTGTTTGATTTTCCCCAAGGAATAATTAATTAAACCATAATTTAATTATTATTCCCAGTCATGTTTAACCTAAAAACAAAGAAATTAATGAGATAAACCCATAGTTATCTTATTATTTTCTAGGAATAATTATTTAAATCTTATTTAGATAATATTCCTTGTTAAATATGACCAAATCAACCACCATTAATTAAATAAATCATTATTTATTTGATTATATCCCAACCACTTCCTTAAAAAAGATAAATAAATCATTTATTTATTTATTCTTCACTAATCGAGGATTTGACCCAGGTCAAACACCCTTTCCCTCCAACAAATAATAATAAAATATTCCATAGGGAATTGGATCTAGATTTGATTAACATTATTTTAATCATGCACAAGATCTAGAATGACCCGATGTTTTGTTATAAATAGGAGGAGTTTTCCCCATCATTCTTCACCTTTTGTTGCCTATTAGATCACTCTGGATCTATACCTGGTCACATTTTCCATTTTTTCCTTGTGAACTCCCTTTGAGTTCTATGTTTGTCTGGGTTTTCTACACCAACAAGAGAGAGAAATTTTAGATCTCAAATGTCGAGGACTTTCAAGAACCCATCCCATTGAGGAGATACGGATACACCTTCTTGTTTCCTCAGGTGCTGCAATAATATAAAAATTCATTCAAAAATCGTGTTCTTGTCTTATCTGTTGGATGCATGGAGCAAACTCTTTACTTTCTTAACCCAATGTCTTTCCATTTATAGATCTGTTTGTTGCAGCATTTTAATCACTAATCATGAGATCGAGTGTTTAGCGGCCTCTATTGTTGTTAGGGCTATTAGTTATGCGTAGCTAAAGTGGTCCTTTTTCGTACACTTCGACGAAGGATTCATACTGAAAAATGGCGACTCCACACGGGTTTTAAATTACGACCGCTATCATTTTTCATATTCCTGCATATCCAGCTACTTCAGGCCCTAGGGCTTCTTTTCAGTTGCTTAGTTTTCCTCTTTTTATGTCATTTTTCTCATATAAAACCCTAAAACATTAAAATTTCTAACTTCCGTGTGTTTCTGGCCCTATTGCGCAGGTAAGCGACACCAGCCGCAACTGAGACGACAACTTTTCTGAAAACCTACCGCTGGGACAACCAGAACTGGGGGTCACACTTTTTGGCCCTAAAACTGCGACTTGGACCTCCAGGTCGCACTTTTTAGCCTGTTTTACTAACGTGAACTCGGATAAATTCATTTGCGACTTGCCCCTTTTCCGGCATTTTACCACTTGAATTTTTACGGGAATTCCAGCTGCCGGCTCTTGCCGGGTTTTCCGGCCCTCATCTGACGCCTTGACCAAGATCGATACGTTTTTACTCATACGAAAGTGGGAACCCAGCCCCTTAGGGCTTTAGTACCCTCCACTTTTTGTGGAAGAGTTTTAGCTGTTTCAGCCGTCGGTTTCAGAGCTTCAGCCCCCTCTTTTCCAGATCTGTTACCTCCTTTTCAGATCCATTGAAATCAGCCCTTTTTCCTTTCAAATCACCTCTTGTCGTTTTGTTTGGACCTCCTTTGAAGGCCTCCGCCTCCCCCCTCCGGTTATTTGCTGATTTCCCTCATTTTTTCCAGCCACCTTGCCTCTGTCTCTTGGCTGTGATCTGCACCTCTTGCCTGCAGCTTTATCCCCCAGATCTCTGTCCCTTTTGACCCTAGATCTGTTGAGCTCCCTTTATGTGTGTTTTACATAGTTTTTCCCTTTCTTTTCAGCATAGTTGTGAGAGACCCACTTTCTTGGGTTAAATAGATGCATACGTAGCTGTTATTTTTCTGTTATTTCAGTGTTTTATTCTGTTCTCTGTAGGTTTATTTTCAGCTACGCGGCACACTTTTTTCTTGCTCTCAAACAACGGAAAGGGTTTAAAAAGTAAAATTAACGCACGCCACACACTGACCCTAAGTGAAGAAGCGCCTGGTTTACACCGCCTGGCAAAGAATCTAAAATCAATTGTCACTGCACCTTTTCTGCCCTTGACCTTCTTGATTTTGTCCCTTTCTGCCCTTGTCGGTTTCCTTCTTCCTGTCATCATTGCGCCCCAAAGGCGCCTTTCCCGGAGACTTCTTGGCCTTCACCCTCAGTTTCCGGTTGATCGGCACGCTCCCGCTTTTGTAAGTCGTGGACGATCCACCTTCGAGTCCCGCACTCGACTCTCTCACGATTCATCGGGTCCTCCTCATCCTTACGGTTCTCCCCCTGTTACCTTCACTATGTCTGGTCCAGGGCCTAACGCTAGCGATTCTCCCGGCCCCAATGCCGGCCCCACTTCTAGCGGAACCGCCACAACCACTACCCCGGCCACCCCTGTGCTGCCGTACATTGCAGGCGTCAGCCTCCCCGATTTCCATCAGTTGATTAATGACCCTATTCACCACAATGCTACGCGCTATGCCCACAGTTTGCCCTACGATATCCTAAGTTCGAGGGCCTTAATGGAGAAGATCCAACCAATCACGTCCGGTCTTTCCACATGTGGTGTTCCTCCAACTCCATTACCGATGACTCCATCCGTCTTCGTTTGTTCCAACGCACACTTACCGGCGAAGCTTCTAAATGGTATGTCGAACAGGCCACTTCCTCTCATACCACGTTCGAGACTCTTGCCCAAGCCTTCTTGTCGTACTTCCAGCTCCCTCTCCGATACGACACTGGTACGGAGCTCTTGACTTCATTTAAGCAATCCTCTTCCACACGCCTTTATGCCCATGTTCAGGAATGGCGACGAAGACGGAGCTTATGTCGAGCCCCTCCCTTTGAAGATCGGGTTTACATGGACTGGTTCCTTCGCACCCTCCCGTCTCCCATCGGCAAAGATGTAGCCTCTCACTTTCCTCAATCTGAAGAAGCCGCCCTCCAAATAGCTTTAAAATATGACCTGATCTACGCTCAATCTGGTTATGTTTATACCGTTCTTCCTGACATCCCCAGGCCCGGTGGCGCTAACGCCCCGGGGGCATCTCATTCCGCCGACGGTATTGTTGGATCCCTTTCCCACCCATCTGCTCACCCTCCTATGGGCTATGGTCTCCCTCAGGGAGGGGCCAGCACCTCAAGCACTCTTCCCCCTCCCGGCAACATGTATCCAGGATACGGCATGCCTCCTCCTTTTGCCCAGCCTCCTGCTTACCTCAATGTCGCCCAACCCAACCCTTACCTTTATCCACAGCCTGGTGCGCCAGCTCCTCCAGCATATGCGCTTCCGCCTCCCTTGCCTCCTCACAACCCGCAACAGCACTTACCACCCCCTCCAGGGCAAGTATTTGCACAGCAGGGTGCGATTAATCCCCCTTCTTCTCAAAGAAGGCGGAGAGGCAACCAGAACCCATCTGCCCCCGGTAACCGAGGACCCAATTCCGGTATGGACCCTAACACTAGCAACCAGCCTCAGGGCATTCCGCCCAGGCCGGACAGGCCGCTTCGCACAAACAAGCCCTGTTCGTGTTGCGGTGTTTACGGTCACTACACTCCCGATTGTCCTCTCTTACCCCAGATGCGACAGATGTGGGAGTCTCAAGCCACATTGCGCGGACAACACGCCTCCCCTCACGCTCCTCCTAATGTGGCCACTACCCAGCCAGCTGTGTTCACTGATCCTTTCCTTCAACAGGGATTCGTGGCTACCCAACCCCCCGACAGCCATGTAGCCACCCCCTCGTCCATTTCTGGTTCCTCTGACTACCAGATCCTTATGATGCGCTCCGATCCTTCCCCTTCCATCGACCTTCACCTTCAAACTCGGTCTCGCCAGTACCCCAAGCTTCCTGCTCAGTCTGCTCCCGAGCCTCCATCTTCAGGTTCTACAGAGCCTCTTTCGACATCCAGTGGCCCCTTACACATCCCTCAACCCAAAGTTGAGGTTCATCCAAAGATTCCAAAGGGCCCATTACGCCAAAATGCTGCTTCCGGTCGAGCCGCTCAATCGTATAGTATAGTAGATGATTTGGCGCAATCCCCTGCTGCCATTTCCACACTGGAACTCCTCCAGTCGTGCCCTTCTCAAAAGAAGGCTCTACTATCTACCGTGGGCGCTGTTGATCCTGCTGATGACCAAATGATTGTTTTTGACGCCACTCAATCGGACCATCCTCCTCTTCCTCCTTCCGTTGCTTTCCAAATCCCAGTCAAAATCCGGAACGCCACTGTATCCCAGTGTATAATTGATGAGGGGGCATCCACCTGTGTGATGTCCGCTTCGGTTTGGAAGCAACTCGGATCCCCTGAGCTGGCCCCTTCCACGATCACCCTTCAAGCGTGGGACGGTCATGCCTCCCAGCCTATTGGCCTGTTTCGTAACTGTCCCATCACCCTCGCCGGTAAGACTGTTTGCGTTGACGTTGAAGTCATTGACGCCCCTCTAGACTACAACATTCTATTGGGGCGAAGCTACACCTATGCCATGTCTGCTGTCCCATCCGCGGTTTTCCGCAAGATGTCTTTTCCACATAACGGGAAGATAGTCACCATTGACCAGTTGACATATCATGAGCCTCCCCCTCAGACCTCCTCTGAGACCACCATCTCTTCTGTAGCCAACAAGCAAACCGTCGATTCCCTGACCAGTGTCTCCCCCGGCGTTTACAAGGACTCCTCCCTACTTGGAACTTTTCCTTGTCTTCCCCCTCCTCCTATCCATGATCCCATCTTGTCAAATGTTTGCATGATGCAATCGTCTCAGGCCGCCCTCAAAAGGCCTGCTTCGGCTAGTCCGCAACCGCCCCTTCGCCCTCCGCAACCCGCTCCTAGCCATACTTCTCTGCCAACCGGACCTCCTCCTTCTGGCCTTCCTCCTATAGCTGGTATCCCTGAACCCCTTTACCCCCCTGGCTCGGTTCCCCCTGGCCTTAACCATCTCGGAGCCGTCCCTCCCGGCCATTACCCTGCTGGACAGATCCCCTTCTTGGCTCCCCCTCTCGGAGTATATTCTGTCCCCATCATGGCCACCCTCTCCCTTCCTAACCTGACCTTGGGCATTCCGGTCTGGTACCTTGATCCCCCAGCCGCCACCCCTCCTGGTCACCCCAAACCCTACATGGCTTTGACACCGGTCCAACCGGTCCCCCTCGCTTCTTCCGTTGCTACTGTACCTCCCGCACCTCCGCAGGATCCCTCTCCTGTCGTGACAGCTCCTGAGAAGAAACGCAAAGCCCGTAAGGGGGCACCAAAAGATAAGACCACCACGACTGACCCGACCCCTCCCCAACCTGCCAAGCCCTGTGCCTTGTGCGATGTCGCCGGTCATGCCACCCACGCTTGTCCCGAGTTGCCCCGTATCCAACCCATGGTTAAAGTCGCGTTCCCTGAAGCCTCCTCTTCGTCCGTAACCAAGAACCCCAAGACTCTCCGCACCAACAAACCGTGCGCATTTTGCGGTGTCCATGGCCACTACTCCCACCGCTGTCCTCACCTGACGCATTATCGCGCATCTTTAGAGGTCATTCGAGAGTATGAGGTTGAACAGAATCAATCTGCCTCTCCCATCCTCGCGCAGTATGCTTCAGGCCAACCCGAGGATCCTCCCGCTTCCATTGTCATCCCTCCCCCCGATGTTCAGATGACGGAGTCCACGGTAACCATCCTTTACCTATCCTCCTCTGCATGACACTCGGAGCCTAGCCCGTCCGCAGCCTCCCCCGTTGTGTCCCTTGATACTCGAGATCACTCCACTTGTGTCTCTGTTGACCTCCGCAGCCCGAGTCCTCACCATGTTTCCGATAGGCCTCATACACCACCTTGTCTGAGTCTTGATCATCCTGCCCCTTCCTCCTGCCATTCTTGCTCGATGACTTCTGTGCCCTCACGCTGCCGTCATTTCCTTTCATCCCCTCATTTATTGTCTTGTCACACCATCTTGCAGGACCCCCCGTCCACACCCTTTATCGGTTACGCCGATGGTGCAAGTCGCTACTCCAGGAATCTTGCCTCGGCAAGGTGGGCCATCTTCACCCCCTTGCATCACCTCGTTCTGTCTAACGGGGTATGCATTGGTTCTGCCACCAACAATCAGGCCGAATATGATGCAGTGCGTGGCCTATTAGCTGATGCCCTCTTGCATCGCATCCGCCATCTGCACGTTCGTTTTGATTCCCTGCTTCTTGTAATGCAACTCAATGGTGTTTATCGTGTGCATAACCCTGTGCTGTTTAGACGCTATTTACGAGTGAAAGTCTTAATACGTGCGTTTGAAACCATAACTTTCAACCATGTACCCAGAGACCAGAATCACTACGTGGATATTATTGCAAACCATGTTCTAGATTGGCATTTATCACACACAATTCATACAAGACAATAACATTAAATCAACCATCAAAAGCCGATACATATCCATAATATGTGTCGCAAACCATATATTGATGAGTCCATCTACTCTGATACATACGACATGCCCATAGCATGTTCCAAAAACTAGGGGCACCATATGCCCCTCCATACATATACATACGACATGCCCACAGCATGTTACAAACAAAATCCAAAAAACAACTGGGGGCACCATATGCCCCTCCATACACTATAGGGGGCACCACCTGCCCCTACATACATCAGAGGGGGCACCATATGCCCCTAATCACTATCTGGAGGCTCTCGGGCCAATGGCTCTGCCCCTGCAGCATGTAGATCACGCATAGCTTGACCAGCCATCGCCATGCGCCGCATGATACCTCGCCACTCCGAGGGGAGACCAACACATGGCTCTATGTACTGGTCGTCTAAATCCTGCCACCCGCGCTCCGATACCCCGGTCAAAAGCTGCTCACATCTACGGAGGATGTCCTCCAGTAGGGCGGCTGCATCCTCATTCTGCGCTGCTCTCGACCCACTCGGACCTGTAGCTCCAGACGCTGTCGGTCGTCCCATATATCCGGCTGGTTTTACCGGTGCTATATCTGCATACCAAAAGTCCCTGAATCAGTATCATCATTTACTATTCAAAAATTTTAACATGCCCATATAAGAATAGCAATTTGTCACTTACCATCGGGCCCCCAGACTCGACCAGACGGAAGTGGCAAATCCGGATCCCCATAGTAGCTCATCCCACTATACGGGTAGTCGTCTATGTACAACGGCATCTGATCCCAATGGGCAAAGAACTCCGGTCGAAACACTCGCCCGACCGCCCCTCCTCCTCCTCTGCAGAGTAGTCGTCCCCAACGACGCATCCTGGGCTCTCTCGAGCCCCCATCTGGAAGCTGCACACGAGGCCTCAAGGTCGGGATCTTCTCAAAGAAGAAGGCGCACAATAAAGTCCCATATGAGCAATCATGATTCACCTGCCACCTGCATAACGACAACTGTCGCTTTAGCGACACCAGCATCATTTGGGCCCACCCAAAGTAGGTCCCACCCAACACACTCTCCACTATCATCATCTGCCCACCGGTGATGTGATGGAACGCCTGGCTGCCCAGGATTCGCAGCACAGCTGCGGCCACTGAACGGGTTTCTAGCCTCTCTAGATCCCCGATCGATATTCGAGTCCCCTTGACTTGGAGACCTAGTCGACAATGGCGTTCCATGAACTCCATGATATGCTGCCCCCGCGGCAGCACTGGCTGTGTGTCTCCCACTATCCCCAGTGGTGGGAGGTCGGTCAGGAAGTACACATCCTGGACCATCAGTTCGATCCTGTGCCCTTGCACTACAAAGATCTCCTGATCTGGATCCCAATAACTGATAATCCGGGCCAGTAATGGTTCCCCTGCTCTCATCAACGGGTTCTCCACAAACTTAAGAACCCCAAATCTGGCCAATACACGACGAACACCCTGATCCCCCTGGATCTCTGCCCGAAGTGTTCTCAGATCCCTCTCTCTCCAGTTGACCCGCAACTCTGCCATACCTGCACAAAAACATCATTTTTGTCAGGGTACAGATCGGGAAAACCATAACCACACACCAAAACCCAACTCCCAGCCATAAAACAGCACCAAACCCCCCTCATCTCCCAGGTCGCAGTTTTCTGCCATTTTCTGGACCAGGTCGCACTTTTTGCCCTAGAACCTGCGTCATGGGTCGCACTTTTTGCCCCAAAAAGTGCGACCCGGCCGTAGAGATGAGGGAGGGGCTGTTTCTGGGGTGTTGGGCCCTAAACTGCAAATCTAATCCACCAAAATGCAAGAGCAAGGTCAGGCCTCTTACCTCCAACTGACAGATCTCAAATCCAACGGTCGGTTTGTCCGCTACGTTCGCCGCAAGATTTAGGGCCTTCTCTCCTCTCCACATTCACCACAGCAACACTAGCAAATGAATGATTTTGGAGGGAAAACTGCCTCATTAAGAGAGAACCCCTGTTTCTTCTTTCGACTGCTGCGACCACACCGTAGCCCCGTTCGACGAACCGTCAGCACCGCTGGTTAGATCTCACCGAGCTCTCAAATGGGTTTTAATTAGTTTTTGGTGATTTGACACTTCACCCGGACACATTTTTTCCACGAAAGGTCACTTCACCGCTCCTTAAAATCGAATTTCCTCACTTACGACACTTGTACTTGGGGCACCATATTGCTCCCTTACTTGTCCATGTTCGTGTCGATTTTCGTCATGAGTGCCCACCTTGTATTCATGCTTCCATGGCCCCCCATTGGGGCCTTCACTGTGTGGCAGCACTATCAAGTCGCCCTTGTTTAAAGCATTCAAGTTGAGTCATCATTGCATTCATGGAGTCTATCTTGCGTCCTTTTACACCCCACTATAGCCCTCAATTATTCAGTCGCTGCCATGTCATTCATGCCCTTTATGCTCTAACAAGGGAAGTCGTCCATTCGCCACTCCATCCTTCCCATTTCCACCATCATCATTAGTGTCAGTCTGTCCGTCGCTCTATTGTTCTTCTCTCGTGTCTTAGTTGAGGATCTCTCATTGCCTCACCTACGGCGGACCTCCTTCTGTCGACATCAGCACATTTATTCCAGAAGCAAGGTCTAGAGGGCGGTGTACCTTGGTTCCAGCTTCCACTCTTGTTCGGTGCCTCGGATCAGGCAGGGGGATCTTCACTTCCTTGACTTGACGTGAGGATTTTAATTCTTCAAGATGATCGAGATTCGTATACTGGACAGTCCAGTGACCCAGCAGCAGCTCTTGATGATTCCCCGGCGTGTGTGAGATGTCTCAGCCCTCATGAGGGGGTGGCCCTGCAGGTAGCCCCCCACATGCCCGGATGACCTCTTCATTGCAGCCTTTGATGCCGCTCCAGCTTTCGATGATGTTGGCCTTAGCCACTTGCAGCACCTCTATGATTTGCATGTATCAGTCAGATTTTGTGAGCCCTTCCCCATTTACAGGGGGCATTTGGGTTGTATTTATCTCATGTACTCAAATATTATTGTACTAGTCCTGGCTGTTATCCCAGGCACAGCATGTATGTGAGACTCTTCATTGTATTTTTATCTGGCTCTTGATTATGCCAGCTGTACTCTATGGTTCGGTCCCTTTTTCACTGGACACACTATTCTTTTGTACTTTGTCACGGCGGGCATAGGTATGCCTCCCCCGCCGCCTTCAGCACAGGTACCCTCTCATAAAAGAGACTTGTTGCACCTGCGAGTCTCGTCTCCTCAGGGTCTAGTCCTTCAGCACACTATCTACCTCACAGTTCTCTCTCTGACACCCCTTTTTGTTGTCTAGAGTGATTGTGTTCTTACAACGTACTTCGGTCATACGATTTGCTCCTGACACTCGCACGCTGGGGGGCAATCTGTTACACCATTTTTTGGTCATCTAACCTTTCATCATTAGATGGACCCAAGTACACCATGTAAGACCAGTTTTACCCCAAGTAAAACTGCTTTCACTATGTTAATTAGGAAACCCAAAAAGGGAATATTAAACAAACCCATATTTGTTTGATTTTCCCCAAGGAATAATTAATTAAACCATAATTTAATTATTATTCCCAGTCATGTTTAACCCAAAAACAAAGAAATTAATGAGATAAACCCATAGTTATCTTATTATTTTCTAGGAGTAATTATTTAAATAATATTCCTTGTTAAATATGACCAAATCAACCACCATTAATCAAATAAATCATTATTTATTTGATTATATCCCAACCACTTCCTTAAAAAAGATAAATAAATCATTTATTTATTTATTTTTCACTAATCAAGGGATTTGACCCAAGTCAAACACCCTTTCCCTCCAACAAATAATAATAAAATATTCCATAGAGGTGGATCTAGATGTGATTAACATTATTTTAATCATGCACCAAGATCTAGAAGGACCCAATATTTTGTTATAAATAGGAGAGTTTTCCCCATCATTCTTCACCTTTTGTTGCATACTAGATCACTCTGGATCTATACACTCGGTCTCATTTTCTGCCATTGTTGCTCCCATTGAGCTCTACCTTCTACATTGGGTTTTCTACATCTACAAGAGAGAGAAAGCTTAGATCTGAAGTGCTGAGGACTACAAAGAACCCATCCCATTGAGGAGATCTGGATACACCTTCTTTTTTCCTCCCAGGTGCCCTGTAATATAAAAATTCATTCAAAAAATCGTGTTCTTGTCTTGTCTGTTGGATGCATGGAGCAAACTCTTTACTTTACTGCTTAATGTCTTTCCATTTATAGATCTGTTTGTTGCAGCATTTTAATCACTAATCGCAGATCTGAAGATGTTTGGAAACCTCTATTTTTGTTAGGGCTATTAGTTATGCGTAGCTAAAGTGGTTCTTTTTCGTACACTTCGACGAAGAATTCATACTAACAAAAACAGAGCAAGAAGGGACATTTTTGCAAAAATTTCCTTTTTAAATCATATTTTTGCAGAAACTATTGTGGACAATCCAAGATGAATTTTTCAAAACTGAAGGAGGTTTATGTTCCTAAAATGTCCAAATACAAAAAAATCTCTCACTTTTCTAACAGCTATTATGGATTTGGAAATATAAAACAATATTTGAAAGCACATTTTACAGAAAATTCATGTTAAGTCATCATATTGCAGAGAATATTTTGGTCAATAAGAAATACATATTACAAAAATGAAGGAGGTTTTTGTTCCTAAGAGACCCAGCTACAAAAACCTATTTCACTTTTTTCATAGGCATTACAAAACGAGAGATACATACACATATTTACAACCTATTTTTCAAATTATGCAAAGCTCTAGTTTACACATCTTTTTGCAGAGCCTATTGTGAATAGCTGGAATTGAATTTTTGGAAACGGAGGGAGGTTTATCTTAGTAACATATTTATCTACAAAAACCTCTTTCAATTTTTACATCTATATTTCTTATTGAGATATAAAAAGGTATCATTGGACCCCAAGTTTGCAGAATTGCTGGAGCAGAATGCACAAAGAAAGGAGACAGTTAGTGACTTGGATGCCTCATCATCAACTAAGAGTTGAGATCAAATTCGAATTATATTCTTTATCACCATCAGTCCATAAGTATAGTTCCAAATATATTCATTAGTTTTAAGTTTCCTTTTATTAAGTTCTATTTATGTAAAACAGTTTGAGATATTTGTAAACCAATCTTGATATTTTTTTCAAGATATTCTAGTTTAGAATTTGTATATATACTTCATATTTTGAAGTATTTTTGTGGAATAAAATTGCTGGAGATTGTTATAGTCATTTTTGTTGGACTTGAAAGCTTTTTGTGTGTCAAATTTTGAGTAGCAGGCTGGATCAAACCAATTGGCATCATACTTCAGGATTCCTGTGATGAGCTATTTGGAGTGAAGTATTTCCTTACTTTTCATTGTTATCTTTCTTTGTTACATGCATCCATTTATGTTTTTTCTAAATATGAATGAATAACTAGGAGTATTACTACAGGATCTGTTAAGATCACCCTGTTTTTAACTAGTTATCATTTATATGTTTTCCTATGATTTCTAGTGTAGAGAACCCTTAATTTCTCCCTCTCTCATTTGACCTCTTCCTACTACTTAATTTTCCAGATCAAAGGATCCTTAATTTCCCTTTATCCCGATCATACCACCTCATAAAAACAACTTTCAAAGATCTTCAAGGGTTATTTTTCTTTCCCTAAAAACATTTGACTTTTTGGCCTTGATCCTAGTTCTGTATGCTTGACTTTTGACTCCTTAGCCCAATGGACAAATAGATTTCCCACTATCCATTTCTTTCAGCGATTTTTCCCACCAAACCAATCAAAACCAAAACTAATTGCACAATCATAACGAGCCTAATATTTTATAAAAAAAACAAAGTTAAATCTTATAGAGAGTGCCCTCTCTGAACCCTAAGAAGGCTAGATCTTAGAGTTTAAAAGTACATCTGTGGTTACCTCGATGAGTTCTCTCTTGAACCTGGAGAAATTACTGAGTGATAACATAATTGGCGACTCCATTGGGAAACTAACATTTTCTTCAGAAATATTTTACATGTTTAGATCTGATCTATGATGGTGGACATCGATCAGACACACAAAGGTTAAAATCATCCACCTGGCGACTCCAAATCAATTTCATAATCAAGACTCCATTGGAGGAATGAACTTGAAAGAATAATATGGAAAGATCAGGCTTTCAACTTGGATCTTAATCAAATACATTATGTTTTTTCTCATTAAGAAATTTTTTCAATGTATATTGTATTTTAGAGAAGATCTTAGATAAGTTTTTAATTATTTTCCTTTGAAGATTGTAAGTACTAATTCTCTTAATCTCTTTGAGCACCTTTATTCTGAATCTAATGGTGATAATTTTCCAATTAAGAAGCCTCAAATAATCAAGATTGATCTTACAATCCCTGTACATATTCCTGTACCATATAAAGTTCCTGATAGATATAAGCCCCAAATTTTACCTCTTATACTCCATGATTTCCCTGATAACTATTACAAATTTCTTCCCAGGTTTGATGGAGAAAATAATAACATCATTGCTTAAAAACATATTCAAGGTTTTGAGAATTATCTAGATCTATTTGAGATTGATGAATATGATGTTAAAATCATAATTTTTTCTCTTTCTTTGCAGAGTAAAGTAAAAATTTGGTTCAAGAAACTACCTAATGCAAGCATCTCAAATTTCCAGCAGTTTGTCAAAAAATTTCTTAACAGATGGATAATTAAAGTCAATATTTTTGTGATCATAGAAGAATATAATCAATTAAAAATACATCCAAATGAAACAATATAACAATTTTCTGATAGATTTAATCAAGTTTATTATTCACTACCAGAAAATATAAGACCTCTTCATGGTTCAACTCTCTTGCATTATCCAAGTTCCTTTGATCCAGAAATAGAATTTCAGTTAAGCGAAAGAGATCCAGAAACACTTGTACAGATGCAGAACATTGTATTTGATGTAGAATTTAATCTACAAATCAGAAAGAAGAAATTGAAAGCAGAAGAAGAAGAGAAGAACAACATTGCAGAGGTAAAACTCAGCCTTTTGGTAAGAAAACTAGAAGAAAGGATACAAAAGATCACCATGAAAGATGAATTTTTTATTCAAGATCATCATCAATAAGTAGAAAAGGTTGATAGCCATGAACAAATTCCTTCTAATTCCAATTATCATAGTTCAGAAATTGGATTTACAAATCAATATGTGGAAGAGGAATCTGCTGATCTAATGTGTATGTTTGATGACATTCCTTCTTTTCATGATTTGCCTAAGTATGCTCATTATGATGATAGTTATGTTCTCCAAACTCAAGATAACTTTACAGAGCAATCAGAAGATAGTTTGTGGGATGAGGAAACTCAGTTTCAGCAGCCAAAATATAGTGATCAGCCAATACAAATCAGCCATGAGAGTGAAGAAGAAAGTGCAGAAAATTGGGAAGTAAATCATGGTTCTTTACCGCTTTGTTGTGCAGAAAATTGGGAAGTAAATCATGTTTCTTTACCGCTTTGTTTTGCTTCATTTTAGTTCATTAGAGACAAATTTGTTGGCATGTGTTGTCCTTGATGGCAACCTACTTGATGAAATGAGACTGTTGGCGATATGATGCAATGTGTTGTCCTTGATGGAAACCTACTTGATGAAATGAGACTGTTGGCGATATGATGCAATGTGTTGTCCTTGATGGCAACCTACTTGATAAAGTTGTCCTTGATGGAAATTGACTTGATGAGTTTATTAATGATGTAAGTCTGATGCATCTACAGAGCAGTGCAGATGTAATGAAGAAAGGAATTCCTGTAAGGGCCAGAGCAACGATGAAAATAGTATGTCACAATGCATACGCGGGTTTGTAAAGGCGAAGTAGCGTATGCATGCGGGAAAGTACGTGCCAAGTCGCATATCCCCTTTTGCGCTCCAAATTTAGAATACCAAGGGGCATTATCATGGTATTGACCCATTGTATTGAGCGCTGGATTATCTATTTGATCCCGTCCAGGAATACCATTGGAAGTGGTGTGGCTTTGGCTCATGGTATTGATAAAGGCTAAACCTATATAAGGAGAAGAAGATCATTGTGCAAAGGTGTGCAAGTGTCTGGGCTTTAATGAATACTTCACTTTGAAGTATATCTGCATGGTTGAACTCTGTTCTTAATTGATAGATCTGAATCTATGATGCACCTATGAATATGATGAAGATTCAAAATCTCTAGATCTGAAAATGGTGAATCTCTAGGATGATCTAAAAAGAAGTGATGAAGATCTGGCGCAAATCTGTTGAAGAAATTGAAGAATTCTGGGTAAGTTCATAGATCTGGTTTGTTCTACAAAGTTTATCTTTTATAGATCCATACGCAGGTTCGTGTCATGAAAAGCGCGTGTATACGCGGATATGATTAGATAAAAGCGCGTATGGGCAGTTAGGGTTTTTCTATAAAATGCACAGATGTATACACGGGTTAGTTTCATGAAAATCACGTGTATACGTGGGTCTAATTGAATAAAAGCGCGTATGATATCTGAACTGGTGGTTGCTCAAGGTTGAAAGTGTTTCTGCATATTTATCCTGAAGTCTGGGTTATCTCTGATATTCTGGTTACAGTGGTTTCACTGTTCTGTTGGAAGTAATAGGAAAAGTATGTTTGTTGATATGTGAAGGGTTGTGTTGAAGCTGTTTGATCCAGTTTGAAAATTGATGAAACGTGGTCTACAGTGGTGCTGAGGGTCGAAGCCTTCAGTAAGGGGTTAGTAGCTCCCTTCCAGTGATAGCTGGTAAACGAGAGCAGGGGGTAGTAGCTCCCTTCCAGGAGAGGCTGGTAAACGAGAGCAAGGGGTTGTAGCTCCCTTCCAGGAGAGGCTGGTAAACAAGAGAAGGTTGTAGCCTTCAGCAGGTGGGTGCCTACGTGCTGGTATGAGTCTACGTCAGTACATTGTTGTAAGATTTTTTCTTTATAATAAATATTGAAGACTGAGACGACGGCAGCAATAGTTTTCTCCCGAATTGGGTTTCCACCTAAAATCCTGGTGTTCATATGTGATGCTTGTGTGTGTTGACTTATTCTGTTCTTACTGCACATGTCTACTGCTTACTAAACATCTAATGAATGAATGATGCAATAATCTAAGATAAGAATTATCTGCATAATAATAAATCTGAGCATACATGAGTTTCCTTAAGGATATCCACGTATATACGCTAGTTTTGTTCTCTAAAGTAGCGTATGGGTTTTGAGAAAAGAAAAGTAAAAATTTGATTAACAGATCAAGATACTGATTCACCCCCCCTCTCAGTATCTTTCCCAACAATTGGTATCAGAGCAGGTCCTTCTGAAAAAGCTTAGCCGCTAGAAGGAAGATCAAGCAAGATGAGCAATCAAGATGGAACATCATCTATCAAGCCTCCGCTCTTTAATGGAAGCAATTTAATCTTCTGGAAAACAAGGATGAGATCCTATCTTCAGTCTATGGGAATAGATGTATGGGCCATTGTTGAACAAGGATATAAATATCCAGCTACAATACCAACAAATTCGACTAAAAGAAGAATTATGAATCAAATGCAAAGGCGGTCAATGCTATAACGGGAAGTCTGACTGAATCTGAATTTGTCAAAGTCATGCAGCTAAATACAACAAAGGAAATGTGGGACAAAATCATTCTAAGTTATGAAGGTGATGCAAAGGTAAAAAGTGCAAAACTCCAAACTCTCAGAATTGAATATGAAAATTTAAAGATGCATAGTGATGAGAGTATTGCCGGTTTCTTTTTAAGTGTTGATGATGTTGTAAATCGTATGATAAATCTGGGAGAAACAATAACCGAATCTACTTTGGTTGAGAAAATTTTAAGATCGCTAACAGCAAAATTTGAGTCAAAAGTTTCTGCTCTTGAAGAAAAATAGGATCTTCAAAATCTTACTGTGGTACAACTTCATGGGATACTAACCGCATATGAAATGAGAAGAGGAGGACCATCTGAAGTCAAAGAGGTTGTCTTCAGAGCTTCTACAAAAGGGAAAGAAGTACAAGAAGCAGAAGGATCAGGATATATCTCAGAAGAAGATGAGGCAAATTTTGTAAAGAAACTCCAACTTGGCACAGGACGATTCAGAGGTAAGCTTCCTTTCAATTGTTTTGAGTGTGGAAGAATTGGTCATTATGCTGCTAAGTGTCCTCATAAAGAAACACCTGCAAAAGGGAAGGAAGTAGCAGGAAGGAATAAGAATTGGTTTAACACTAGAAAAAGTTACTATACTTATGAAGACAGTGATGGGTTATCTGATAGTGAGGAAGAATGTGAACAAGATCTTAGACTTCTCATGGCATTTGAATCTAGAGAAGAAAAGGATACTTTTGTGGATGCTCTAGAGGACAATGACTTTCTTGAAGAAAACAATCAACTCAAAATGCGCTTAAAAGAAAGTAAAATAATCTTAGAATAAAGGAAAATAACCATAGAGACTCTGGAAAAGCAGGTTGAAGAAGCAAAGAAACACAATGAGAAATTAGAATGTGAAGTGGTAAGTCTAAGAAAAGATTCTGAGAAAGTAAAGACTCTGAATCTTAGATTTTCTAAAGGATCTGAAACCTTAGATGAAATTATCAAGGTACAACCTTCTCCTCTTATAAAAATAGGTCTTGGATATACCGGAGAATCCTCTCAAGCTTCAACACTAAATTATCTAAAAGCAGCTATAGCTGGTTTACAAAATTCTGCCACTCAGCAAAGGAATAAATAATCATTACAGGTAAAGCATGATCATCTCAATTCAAAGAACACTAACAGGAATATCTCTCAAAGAAACACCAATCAACAGGTAAATCTAAGTAGAAGATTTCATGATCGCAGAAATTTCTTCTTCAATGGAAAATGTTTCTCATGTCACAATTTTGGTCATAAAGTTGTTCAATGTGTTGCATATAAAACTATCATGACTAGAGAAGCAAGAAAGAAAAGGATTTAATTTGAGAAGAATACCTATAACAACTTTTCTCCTCTTCTAAATGAAGTTCAATGTACTTATTGCAATAACTTTGGGCATGAAGAATCTGAATGCAAGAGCAAAATTCAGCCAAAAGAGCATTTTCCTTCAAGATCCAAAGTATGGAAAAAGAAGGAATTACAGGTTGAAAATTGTGGCATAGCATTATTCGCAGAAGGTGAAGAAAATCAATGGTACATTGATAGTGGATGCTCAAGACACATGACAGGTGACAAAAAAAAACTTCTTGCATATAATGCTCTAGAAAAGAAAAATAAAGTTACATTTGGAAATGATAATCCTGTTGTAATTAAAGGAAAAGGGTCTGGTTTCTAAAAGAAAAGGTGAAGGCTAATGATGTCATGTATGTGGATGGCTTAAGGCATAACTTGTTAAGTGTAAATCAAATGTGTGATCAAGGAACTGAAGTTGTCTTTAGTTCAAAAGAATGTGTGGTTCGTGATCTTGATACAGGTAAAACAATTATAAAAGGAAAAAGAACTCCAAGCAACCTGTATGTATTGAAGAACTGCAAAGAACAATGTTACTTGAGTCAGTCTTCAGAAAATTGGCTATGGCATAGAAGGCTGGGGCATATAAGCTTCTCTCAAATCAACAAATCAAGCAGACTTAATGCTGTTCGTGGTCTTCCCAATATTACTCTACTTGAAATTATCATATGCAAATCTTGCCAATTCGGCAAGCAGACCAGAGTACAATTTAATGCCAAGGAAGGATCATCAAGTAGGCCTCTTAAACTCATTCATACTCACATATGTGGACCTATGAGGAAAAATTCACCTCGTGGTGAACAATACTATATCTTATTTATTGATGATTTCTCTAGAATGTGTTGGATTGGGTTGCTTAAGCACAAAGATGAAGCATTTGAGAAATTTCAGATCTTCAAGGCTCTGGTTGAAAATGAAGTAGATCTAAAACTCAAAAGCCTTAGATCTGATCGAGGAGAAGAATATACGGGCGGAAACGTGAAGCTGGGTTACACTTTTGTGAGAATCGGGCGCATAATTTTTTTTTCGGCAATAGTTCGGCCGAACATTATATGAAGTTCGGCCGAACTCAATAATAGTTCGGCCGAACTTTATTAAAGAGTTCGGCCGAACTGTTGAGTCCGTTTAGATTGACGGCACAGTGACGGCGAAGCAAACAGAATTTTTGCCGGAGGTTTGGAAAACCGGCAACAGGAGTTCGGCTGAACTTATTTAAAATTTCGGCCGAACTCGTTTTTATATATAAACCGCCCGCGAAAGCAGTAAGGTTACTGTTTTCATTGTTGGCGCGCAGTTTTTGCTGGTCTGTTGCTGATTGCCGCGTTGCTGCTGGTCTGTTGCTGATTGCCGTGTTGCTGCTGGTCAAGCTGATTGGCGAGTTGCTGCTGTGTGCTGGTCGAGCTGCTGTGTGTCTGGTCGAGCTGATTGCCATCGTCTGCCATCGTTAAGATCTGGTATGTTCCGTAAATCGCAAACACAAAATAAATGTTGTATGTTCTGTAAATTGCAAACAAAAAAAATCTTGTATGTTCTGTAAATTGCAAACAAAAAATTGAAGAGAGAAACTCAGTCTTCTTGAAAGAATGTGTCTGAAATAGAGTATCACCACAGCTCCACAATTTTTTTTTAATCCTTCAAAAAGTCTCCACGAGATCAAATTTATCACAGGTCTGAAATATGAGTCTGGGCCTCTGCATTTGTTATAAGGATGAGAGAGTCGTTGTTACAGGACCGAGACAGAGATATGAACTCGTATTATCCCACATAAATATGAATCCGAGATGCAGTATTTACTGGTTCGATTCATGTATAGGTCCGAGCCTTTATTACTGTTCTTTGTCCCAAAGTCTGAGTGAATGTCCGAGCTCTACACAAATCCAAATATTGAAATATAGTTTGGATTTTACCATGACTCTACCCACAGGCAGTTATATGACAGTACAAGTTCTAGCACAGTCTGAGGTAAAGCTTCTTATTTACCACAAAATTATCCGAGCTGCTGTTGTAGTCTCCTTCACGAGGCATAGAAATAACAGTGTTATGATATAGTCAAGATATAAAGGTAGAGCTGCCAAAATTCAGAAACAATACATAGTCTGAGTCACAGGGGTCATCACAGTTCAATTATGAAGCCCAAGGAGTATACACAGTTAGTTCAAAATAATTATGCCATTGTCCACGTTGTCTTGTAGATTTCAAACCCATTAAAAAATATTCATTGTTTCCCTTTCTTCTTTAACTACAAACTATCTTCACTGCAATTAGAAATCTGAACCACTTTCTATTCTGCCCATCCAAAAATCTCAGAGATGAATATACGAAATTATGTCTCTGAAATGAAAATTTTGTCCACATATTTATAGTGGTTTGCAAAATTTGAAAGGACACATCTGTTTGGAGGGAGGCCGACGTGAATGTGTGAATGTAGGTCGGCTGGCCTAAGGGAGAACCATATATTCCTTAACATCCATATATTGAAAAAATTGTTGCTTTAATTTGCTTTACACATGACATACAGTGAAACATTTAAAGTCAATCTTAGCAAAAAGGTTGTTTTAGTTTCAAGATGGGGTATGCACAAGATTAGAAACTTTGAAGGGAAAACACCATCAAATAGAATGCAAACATAGCAGTATTCTATGGCTACTAAAAAAACACATTATTTTCCCTTCATGTATATCTTTATTGTGTTTTACTCTAATTTAACTATATTCAAAGTTTAATAATTACACATGGAGTTTAACTATATTCAAAGTTTAAGTTTAATATTGATGTAGCCTTGTTAATAAAGTTTGATCATTTATCATACATGAATGTTATGTCATATGGAGGTTCATAAAATGTGTAATGATCTATTATTTAAGGTATATAGTCAGTTTTAGGTGAGGATAATGAATATGATGTTAGTAAAACATCATCCACATAAATATTAAGTAATAAAAAAGAATCATTATTAATAATCTTTTATCATTTATCATACATAAATGTTATGTCATAATAATTGTGTCATATGGAGGCTCATAAAATGTGTAATGATCTATTATTTAAGGTATAGTCAAATTTAGGTAAGGATAATGAAGATGATGCTATTAAAACATCATCCTCATAAATATTAAGTGATCAACATATAAACTTCATATACGTGATTTTTTCTTTGTTATGATTGTTGTGACATGTGTTGTGGTTTGGTTGTTTTTTTATACATAAGTGAAGGTATGCTTTAATGATTAAGTGTTTGTAATTTGTTTTCAAATATTTGAATTTGAGTTTGTAGTTGGAAATTTCAATTATTATGAATGTATAGCTTTGGGAATTTTGCACTGATTAAAGACATTTTTGAGAAATGATATGATATTATTTGCTAGAAAATATTTAATAAAGGATATTTTTTAGGAATGCTATGATACTATTTGCTAGAAAATATTTAATAATTTTGTATCCTCTATGAAACAATTATAATACTATTGTGTTACATTTTGTTGGAATTCTTGATTTTTTTTTATTTTTTATAAAAGGACAATTTCCAATAGAAGATCAAATGTGTTTTGAATGTCTTTTATGCAACCTATAATATATTCTATATGAATTTGTAATTGATGGCAAGTTTAAATGGTTTATGAAGCAATCATGGTTTAGGAGGTATGGTTGTGTTGATGTAGCTTATGACTTCATGGATTTGAATTTTTTTATAGATCAACTAATATGTACTATTAATTCATGGACATGTTTTATTTAGGGGGCATCAGGGTATTTTGAAGAAATGTAATTCATCCCTTTATATGTAGCATGTAAGTAAGAATTAGAGTGTCAGTACCTTGCTAGTTCCACATTAATAACTACAAATAATATATTGTTACATTTAAATACCCCACCCCACTCTAAAATTTAACTTGTGACCTCCAAGGAGAAAACACATGTTCTTAAAGATTATTCCCACTTAGGTGGTAGATTGATATGGTTTATTTATTTGTACATTGTTTATCAGTCAATAGGTTGTGATTACTATTGCCACCTACCTACTTGAATAAAGATCCACTGTTTTCATCCATGTTTCTTGTTGATAGTTCCCAATTGATTATTAAAGTTTTGAAAATTGTAGTTTTCCATAACAAACTATAAAATAAAAAAAATTATTATAATCCATTTATCTATGTGGATAGGTTACCGATATTATTTTCATTTATCCTATCATTAATATTATCTGCCTACATGCATGTCATGTTTATCTACTTAAAAATAAATATTTTTTTCCTCTCTTTTATTTGTTTGTTGATGCATGAAAACACTTGATAATGTAGGTTTTAACCCTTATTAGATAAATCATACAAATAGATTCTCAATATAAAACATAAAAAAACTCAATAGCAAAAACACTGTTTTCACAAAGATTTTACCCTAGATACCCAAAACTAGGAAAACCAGAATGCTTTTTCTATATCTCTCAATGATTTCGTGTCGTCACCCCTTGTACCCCCCACACCACTAATTATATGGGGTAGGGAAACCCCCCTCGTTAGGAATTGGGGTGTAAATAATGCTAATCATGCAAATAGTATACCACATAGCCAAAAGTTTCCCACTTCTTGTTTTCTTTTCATATAGGAGGTTATAAGAGTACATGATCAACAATCCATGGAAGTAATTCCAATTGTTTCTCTGCACCAATAAAACTTCTAAGTGCTCACATATTTTTCAATGAATCTACGACATTCTTGAATGTGTCCATAAACCCCCTATTTTGATTTTTCTCTTGTACTTATCACAATTTGAGCTACTCTGCTCCCCTGCTACCTTCCCCAACACATCACCCTTTTGATTTATGAGAAGTGCATCAATTTGGAATGGAATTGTATTTTCATTAATGTTGAGATTAAATTTGAGCAACCCTTTTAGTCATTGGGGGGGGAGGCCTGGGGGTCTTTGCAATAAATTACACAGGACGGTTATCGAAATTCATGTTAGACTCCATCCCCAAAAATTTGGATTTTGTCCCTTCTCCTTAGTTTTTTAATAATAAAATAAATATTTAATTATTAGTAATATAATTACTAATTAATTATTATTTATAATACTAAAATTTAATTAATTATATTTAATTAAAACATAATCAGAAATTAACTTATTTCAAGAATGAATATATGCCTATTTTAGCTTTGGAATTAGTGAGAGTGTTGAAGCATGATTAACATTAACAAAGTATTCTCCGATTGGGGTGCCAAGTGTACAAAGAAAGGAGTGAGGTGGCAGGAGACCGTGCGGGCCACACGGTAAGACCATGATGACATGTGGTGAGGGATGTGGGTGGTACCACCAATGCCCTATAATGATGACATTAAATATGGATGTGCATAGAGGAGATATTCGAGGACGCTACAAAAAAAAAAAAGAGCCCATGCAACTGTTAATTCAACTTTTGTGTTTGAATGATGGAATGATGGAATTTGCAAAGACCTGAATTCTCCAGCCCCCATTAAAATGACCCTACAAGTTGATTCTTTCAGTTTTTTCACTCTATAAGCATCAACGTACGATTATGCATAATGGAGAATCTCTAGCGCTTTCCCTTGTAAATATATTTAACAAGGGAAAGTGCTAGATATTCTCCATCATGCATAATTGTACGTTCTTTGATTTGGCTGAGCCCACATGTCCCACTTGAGAAAATGCTTAAGAGGACTACACTTTCTATCATTCCATAGAAAATTACTCATGCATTTTTGGATCTTGTTAATAGTGGACTTTGCAATCTTTGTTAGAGTAAACTAATACACAAGTAAACCTTCCAGAGTTGACTTGATAAAAGTCATCCGTCCCCCTAAAGTGAGCCATCTATAACACCAATTATTAATCTTTCCTTCAACCCTCTTAATGAGCCAACCCCAATCCTCAGCTCAATCCTCAGCTCTATATTTGTTGCATTTAAGTGTGTCTAACATAACTCTACTTTAAACATCTTGCTTCATGCAACATGCACCATACTTTGAATTTACAAAGACCTGAATTCTCCAGCCCCCATTAAAATGACCCTACAAGTTGATTATTTCAGTTTTTTCACTCTATAAGCATCAACGTACGATTATGCATGATGGAGAATCTCTAGCGCTTTCCCTTGTTAATATATTTAACAAGGGAAAGCACTAGATATTCTCCATCATGCATAATTGTACGTTGGATTTGGTGATAATTGTCTCCATATTTTGGCTTTCTGACCCGCAAAACATAATTATTTTAGAAGGGAGGGAAGGAGGGATGATCACATTGACTTGCTTGATGACCTGTCTATGAAGATTAACTACTTCAAGAACTATTTTTTTGCGTAGGGAAAGAGACACATTCCCATGTCTGAGCATGAAAACGTTCTTTGATATTTTTAATGCTTGTAGTGTTTACTTCTACAAGTTCTATAGGCAGAGTCTGTAAAGGGCCAGGTAGCCTCTGGATCTCATCTTTTATGAAAGGTGACATATCTAGTAAATGCCCCTGCAGTCAATCTCCGGAATGGATCTAAATAGAAGTTCTTCATTTTTTAATATTCGTAAAACACAACAACTTTAAGGTAAACTATGTACATGTTCCATTCATCATGAACACAAACCTCACAAGCCTCCTTGGCTTTGGAGCATTTTCCATGTTTTCCATAACCAAGACTCAAATAATTAGGCCCTTCTTGAAGAACATTTGGCTCAACTATGCCTTATACATGCTTGCCTTTAAAACCCTTTACTTTCATAGCACATTTTCATCAAAAATTTCATCAAAAATTTTCTCAAAAGCATGTACACATTCATTTTCAGAGGAAATTGAAGGTACTCTAATGTCTCTAATGTCTCTCAAAAGCACGTACACATTCATTTTCAGAGGAAATTGAAGGTAGAAACCAATCTAGCTAATTCTTCTAACTAACCTTGACTAAAATGAGGTAAATTGTACTTTGATACGAACTTTATTTAAATTGTCCACCCCACATTAGGCACCAATGATTATAACCTTTAATGGGCTAGCACTGGTTTGTATTCATCATCTCAAAATGACCTAGTAGATGAAAAATTATCATGTTTGTAATCATCGTTTCACGCCATCTACATATGACCCTTCTACACATTATATGATTGAATTTATGGTAGGTCATCTCTTCTATCTAGACCATGATTGATTGTGACATTAGGTGAATAAAGGAAATTTGATAAGGAAGGGATTAGTATAAGTTTGTCCTCCTCCATGCAAACTACATACCCTTAAGCTCAAGGGGATATAATCATTCTTGCCTTCCATATAGATAATGAAAATGATTGTTCTAAGTCTCATGTTGCTTCTCATGCTATTTTATAAACCTTGGTTGGAAAGAAAAATATGAGGGCAGAAATGTAAGAAATATAGAACATACTGGATTTAACAGCCCCAAACAGGATTTTACTTCGAGGTATTGATTTTTTGAAGTCTATTTTGTGAATGTTGACCAATAGATATATATCATGGAGGATGAAAGACGAATATCGGCTGAATCCCATATGGAGGCTCAGGGATTGGAGGATGTTCACGGTATTTAAATATAATCTTAAATCTCCATACATGTGTGTACGTATGGAATTGATTTTTTTATTAACTTTGTGAGTGAAATTAGTTGTTAATAAGTTTCATATTTTAATTTTAGGAGGCAAGAGGAGAAGGCTTTCTACTCCATCAATGGAGCGTGGCCAAGGTTCAACCGGTCGAAGTAGCAGGGTGCGGGAAGGGGGTGATATTTATTCCCCCAAAGGCCATCAATCAACGGCTGCTGGTTCTCAACAGGGTCACTGTGGGTCTGGTTCTCAGCAACATCATTCTGGGGCTGGTTCTCAGCGGGGTCATGTTGGAGATGATGTTAACCAACAACATCAAGGTTGCCATCAATTTCAATATTTTTTCATTAAATTTTTACAACTTTTTTTACACGTGTTTTTTCTAATATATGAAATTATATATATATTGATGCAGAGGCTGAAAATGTTTGAGCCAGTGGTCAAAAAAGACGCAGGGCAGCGCGCTACATTGAAGAAGAAGGTTGTCAACCTAGCACAACTTATCCAGCTGAGATTACTGATATACCATGGGAAACGAACATGGCGGAATGCACCTTACAAAGGTGTCAAAGCCTTTATGCAAAATTGCAGAGAGATCTCCAGGATATGACTCTACCTGCTGAGAGTAGACAAAGCCTACAGATAGTTACACATTCATTGAGTGAAATGTTAAAAGTGTACAAAGATTTGGGGCCAACCACTGATTCGTTTGTAGAAGTGATGAGAAAGAGAAGAGAAATAGTGATAGGTCCCGATAAATGGCAGGACATAAAAAAAAATGTTTCAAGAGAGCAGGCTAAGTCAATGTTTAATTATAAGGAAGGGCCAAAAAGAAAGATGTTGAAGGTGCAGTATTTCAAGCACCCAGACAAAGCAAAATATTTGTATAGTCGACATCTTGCGGCCTTTGGAAGGCTTCCATGGAACGATGAGGTTCCTCTTTATTTTGCACAAATGTTTTATGCAGATTTTTTTTTGGATATGAAACCAGACTACAATGACCTTCCTTCAGAATTTTTTGGCCCGGGGAGAGGTCGATTATGTCAACGTAAGGGCGCTAAGCGAGATGTGGAGTTGCCTCACCCTGAGCCGCCATTGGTGAGTCGACCGTCTCGAGTCGAAACCTTGCGATCAGAGATGGATGCGACTTCTCAAATAAGTCGTGAAGCAAGAGATGTTATGATTGAAAATGTTCATAGCGGATTGAGTGGAGTCGATCTTGGCTTAAATCGACAAAGAGCACGTGAATATGCACGTACCAATTTTGTTTATCATACAGATGAGGAGATTTACAACATGAATGTTGAAGATCTCCGAACATACGCAATAAATTGTCGCAATGGTCTGCAAGACCTAATTTTTCGTGAGGAAGAGAGCACCGGAACGGTATGTGTTAGTGACCTTAGGATTTGAAATTATATTTACATATACATGTGTACAATTTGTAATAAATACATGTGTATGTACACATGTATACATTTATTTGTATGTGTACATTAATCTAACAAAAAGGTATGATTATATGTTAAAACACCATTTGCGGTTCTCAGGCATGATGCGTGATGAAAATGTTAATATTACGTTCGGGACCTCTGGCTCAAACGATGCAGATGGGTCTGCCCATCATGATATGTTGGCACATGTATGTTAGTGTTTTTTAAGTGACTCTAAAATAAATAATTTTTGCCACACATGTACATGTATGTATATATATTTAATTCGATAAAATGTTTTAACAGGTACCGATTCCGTCTGATGTTTTTGGGATGTCGGTACCTTCTTCTTCTTTAGGAGATATACCTTCTACTTCATTGGGAGATGCACAAGTATGGACAATTTTTCACAAGTTCAAAATTTATGTTACCTCAAAAAGTTCCATAAAAAATTGAGATATAGAGAGAGAGATCTATATTTTGAGTTATTTAAAATTTTTTGAATTTAGGTTTGTATAGAAGATTTTTTTAATCCGAGGACTTTAGCGGCGGAGATAGGGACATCCACAGCATTTGAAGAAGTTGTCTTTAGTTCTTTTTTTTAATATTATTGTTCAAATAAGTTTATATATATGTACACACGTGCATTTTCATTTGAAAGTTTTTAATTTATACAAATTATTTCTGTATATATATATATATTTATATTTAACTGTACATGTATATTGTACAGGTTACCACTAGAGATGTTTCTATGGCAGATCCTGTTCATCAAATGGAGAGGCAACCTTACGAGGTATTGTGCGATTTTTTTTGTTATATTTTGTTTTTTACATGAAGTTCTAGATATATATATTCTCGTTCATTTTTAAAACTTCAAATTTTAATGTTCAAGTACATGTACATTGTGTATGTAGGTTTTCCCTTTACAAGATAGCGAGCCAACCGAGCCCCAGAGGCTAGATCTTCCATTTGATGGACAAGATATACAGTATATTTGATTTTATTTCAAAATTTAGATGGTTTTAAAATTTGTTAAACTTGATACAGTTTGATACTTGAGTGAGATTTACAATTTTTGGACATATTTTATTACAATATGTTTTTTGGACATATTTTTGGACATATATTAAATGTTTTTGTTGGATAGTTGAATTATAATTGGCATGGCATGTGATATTTAATGTTTTAAATGTTTTTGTTAGATAGTTGAATTATAATTGGCATGGCATGTGATATTTAATGTTAAATGTTTTTTTTAGATAGTTGAATTATAATTGGCATGGCATTTGAAGTTTTTAAAACTACATGAATGATGGAATGTGAACCTACATTTGCACATGTGGTAAATTGAAATGTTACTTGTAACAAGACAATCCCCATTGATTTCATTACATTATATGTTGATTTATGATTTGATATAATTGCATACATATGATGGTACATTACTTGTAAAGTCATTGGATTAATAACTTGTTCATTGATTTCAGTGTTCTTTGGATGGTTTTAGTACTTTTGGCATGTGAATGTGAAGTAATGTTGTCATTGAATTACATTTGACATTTCATATTTAATGTTAAATATTTTTGTTGGATAGTTGAATTATAATTGGCATGGCATGTGATATTTAATGTTAAATGTTTTTGTTGGATAGTTGATTTCATTATGTAGTATATGTTGATTTCTGATTTGATATAATTCCATGTATGATGGTACATTACTTGTAAAGTCATTGGATTAATAGTGTTCATTGATTTCAGTGTAAGCGCAAAAAATTATTGACGATGTAGAATGATTTTTGTGTTATAATAATTAAACCTAATAATATTGGAGAGAAAGAGAGACTTGAGGTATGGTGTTTACTACAAGAGTTTGAGCTAAATATTTAAATGGTTTATCTATCTTTCATAAAATAGTTTAAGATTGATCACAAGAATTAAGAGAATGTCTCGGTCCATCATTGGTATGGTCCATCATTGGTATGGTCCATCATAGAATGATCATCCATGTCAATGACTCTTAAGTCTATCTTTCCAAACCATGACCCTACTCTCACATGTGTGCTTTTCATGACACCAGTCGTGCTACTTTTATCCTTGAGTTGACTACCTTGAAAGCACTCAACTCTTTCTCGATGCTAGCCTTCCTCTTTCTAAGAGATGAAGCCGCCTTTCGACTTAGGAAGCTATGGGTAGCCCCCGTGTCTATCAAAGCAGAGAACTTTTTCCCATGTACGGTTGTAGACATGAATCTCAAGTCCAAGGAACTTTCATCATCATTCCTCCTTGTCTTGTGCCTTACTTTCGCAATCTTCTTCAACATTTCCTCTTCCAATATGTTTTTCGAACTAGCCCTTGGCTTAACGGTGCTTTTCACATATCTCTTCTCATGAAGCTCCATATAACAATTTGATCCTGGGCTTGCTTGAATTGGTTCAAGCTCTTTCTTTTTCGAATTCTGTCTAATTGCTCCAATACGACATATATTGACTCCTTCCAAACGAAGTGCACCAATCCTCTTAGTGTGGTCATCTTCTTTTCCAAGCGTGCCAACACATGCATTTTCTTTCTTCAAACCAATAGGTTTCGGATCAAGAAAGTCCCTCTTGATCTTATCTTCCATGTTCTTGACTTTACCCTGCAACGTGGTGCTTATTTCCTTCAAGTGAGCACTTTCCATAAAGAGTTCTTGAAGTGTTTGTTCACCTTGTCGTATCTCCATGTCAAGCTTTTCAATTTCAGCAGTTTGTCTAGAAAGTCCATCCTTGGAATTTTTTGCGTGAAAAACCAAGTAGGTTGAACCAACGTTGGTCTAGTGCATTGGAATTCATTAAAGAACTGGTCATTGGCGCTGCTTCAAACTAGGAGTGAGCATCGTCACCAACCTGCTTTGAATATTTTACACTCCCTATGGTGAATGATACTTTAAATTGATTGACAGTCTAAGACTTTCGAATTTTTCCGAATGCCAAATGATCTTACAAAGTTACTATTTATAATATTCTAGTAGGTCATTTGGCGACAACTTTTACCAAAAACTTGAAATGACTTTGGCGTGTGATATTTAATTTGTTAAATGTTTTTGTTGCATTGTTGAATTATAATTGGCATGGCTTAACAGTGCTTTTCACATATCTCTTCTCATGAAGCTCCATAGAACAATTCAATCCTGGGTCTGCTTGAATTGGTTCAAGCTCTTTCCTTTTCGAATTCTGTCTAATTGCTCCAATATGACATATATTGACTCCTTCCAAACGAAGTGCACCAATCCTCTTAGTGTGGTCGTCTTCTTTTCCAAGTGTGCCAACACACGCATTTTCTTTCTTCAAACCAATAGGTTTAGGATCAAGAAAGTCCCTCTTGATCTTATCTTCCATGTTCTTGACTTTAGCCTGCAACGTGGTGCTTCTTTCCTTCAAGTGAGCCCTTTCCATAAAGAGTTCCTGAAGTCTTTGTTCACCTTGTCGTATCTCCATGTCAAGCTTTTCAATTTCAGCAGTTTGTCTAGAAAGTCCATCCTTGGAATTTCTTGCGTGAAAAACCAAGTAAGTTGAACCAACGTTGGTCTAGTGCATTGGAATTCATTAAAGAATTGGTCATTGGCGCTGCTTCAAGCTAGGAGTGAGCATCGTCACCAACCTACATTGAATATTTTACACTCCCTATGGTGAATGATACTTTAAATTGATTGACAGTCTAAGACTTTCGAATTTTTCCGAATGCCAAATGATCTTACAAAGTTACTATTTATAATATTCTAGTAGGTCATTTGGCGACAACTTTTACCAAAAACTTGAAACGACTTTGGCATGTGATATTTAATTTGTTAAATGTTTTTGTTGCATTGTTGAATTATAATTGGCATGGCTTAACAGTGCTTTTCACATATCTCTTCTCATGAAGCTCCATAGTACAATTCGATCCTGGGTCTGCTTGAATTGGTTCAAGCTCTTTCCTTTTCGAATTCTGTCTAATCGCTCCAATACGACATATATTGACTCCTTCCAAACGAAGTGCACCAATCCTCTTAGTGTGGTCGTCTTAGTGTGGCGTGTGATATTTAATTTGTTAAATGTTTTTGATGGATTGTTGAATTATAATTGGCATGTGGCATGTGAAGTTTTTAAAACTCCAGTTTTGGATGGTTTCAATCTACATTTTGCATGTGATATTTAATGAAACTTTAAATGTTAAATGTTTTAATGATGCACAATATATAATCGAAAGGTTTTTAAGACTTAAAGTTTTGGATGGTTTCAATTTACAACTTAAAGTTTTGGATGGTTTCAACCTACATTTGCACATATGGTAAATTGAAATTATGTTACTTGCAACAATACAATCCCCATTGATTTCATTGTATATGTTGATTTCTAATTTGATATAATTGCATGTATGATGGTACATTACTTGTAAAGACATTGGATTAATAGTGTTCATTGATTTTACTTTAAGTGAAAAAAATTATTGATAATGTAGAACGATTTTTGTGTTATAATAATTAAACCTAATAATATTGGAGAGCAAGAGAGATGAGGTATGGTGTTTACTACAAGAGTTCGAGCGGGGCATTCGGTGACAACTTTTACTAGAAACTTGAAACAAAGAGAATCTATCTTTGGCTAGGACATCATGTAAGATGCTCGACATAAACAGTAAAATTGTACTTAAAAGCCGAGATTCGGGCAAGTGGGGACAACCACTTGTTATCTCGTCCCTTGGAGGCTAGGCCATATGGGGACCGAATCTAACTTTACAAAATAAAGTGAAATAGTTTGTACCATATGGTCGGAGAACATATACAAAAACAATTAATATACAAGAACAATTAATTTCATTCTAGAATATATATATCCAATACATATTTAACATTTTTAATCAATGCACATGTATAGAAAAACTATTTTCAGTGGAAACTAGAGCACGTGCTTGTACCCAAACAATTTGTAACATTTGCAAACCACAAATAACATAAGCAGTTAAATTTTTAGTTGAGTACTGAAAGGTTTAAAAGATAATAAATTGTTGTCCTGACACTTCACTCAAAAAAATTCTAATGGAATTCCATCCTCAATAATCCGTTCATGATTGGATTTTGACATTTTCCATTTCTTAATTTTTGATTTTTTCTTTGATTGAACTTCTATCAACTTTATGCGTGCTGCACACACCAAGTGACTATATTGACAACTTATGGAATCAGGTTCATAGTCTTCGAAGTAAACAAAGTCTCCACTTTCACGAGTTTGTTTGAAAAAATAACCTTTGAGTATAATAGACCCTTTGTCATACTGAAATCCGTGATCATTATAGTCTTGTAATAATTTCATTTTTTGTTCAGTGCAACGCATCAAATAATACTTCACATTTTCATGGTTGTCAATAGGTGCAATTACAGCAAAAACATCTCCTGCACAATAAAATAAATTTAACATTTAATTATGCATATTTAAATTTAAATTTGTAAATCTTTAAAAATCATTAAAAAGTAATTCAAATGTTACCTTCTCTAACAAGATCAGAAACTCGATCACCATCGGATGATATTGTAGTTTCATCTGATTCCATTTCTTCAATCATTGCAACAGACATTTTTCCCTTTGTATTTAGCTCTGTATGTTTCCAATCGTTCACATACATTTTGTTTTCACAGATGTCATTGGATTTTGTGTTATCTATGCAAACATCACAAAAACAAGAATATTTTCTTTTATCCAATGCAAACACATTTGTGGACAATTTTTTTTGAATTGAATGCAATTTTCGAGTCCCTTTGATTGTTCCAACTTTATTTCCAATTGATCTATTTACGTCTCCGATTCCAATATGCCAGAAAAACCTTTATATGGAAAATTAGAAAAAGAATTTGTAAATATGATATCAAAATACAATTAAAAATAATCATTGCATGATAAATGTACAATGTTTAAAATTAGATTACAAATATAAATTAAATTGAATGTACCTTTGCACTTCTCGTGATGGGTTAATCTCATGGCTTAGAGCATTTTTGCACCATTGAACAACTTCTTCAGCGTTTGCAAGTCGGCGTGCAAAGTGGTTTATTTGATATCTTCGAAGTACTCGTTTTATGCATGCTCCTGCACCGTCATGTTCTCCTTTTCCATGGCCAGTCTCAAAGAAATTCCAACAATGTTTAATGGAGGTTTTCTTATGAAGGCGACACAACCAAAAAAATGATCGTGCAGATTTGAATTGACCTGCGCATCCGTCTGACCATATCCAATGTTCATTGAATGTTATTCCACGATTTTTCAATGAATCATAAATTTTTCCAAAACAATGTTGTACAAAACATGTATCATATGTACGATCGTCACTGATATAAAAGTGATATTCTTTAATGATATGTCGATTTTCACTCGTGCTTTCTATATGATCGACATTTTGTTCAGCATGTCTATATAGAATATGGGCGAGCATGGAGACTTGGTCAGAGTGATAGTATTCACTCTGAATTTCTTTTTGTGGAACAAATGTGTAGTTTTCTGCAAAATCAATCACTGACAAAATGGTCCCTGGTGGAAAAACTTCACGAGATTTTTTGAATTGCAAGTCTTGCCATCGAGCTCTATGGGAATGCATGGTGTATTTGTAAATTTCTACTTCAAACTTTCTCAAAAAGTCTATTAGAAAAATTTCGTCTTCTCGTAATTCGATTCTTTTAACACTATCTGCACTTTGAATCGATGTACTGGTATATTCGTATCTCTTCCATTTCAATTTCATGTTGGACAATGATTGATCATTTATATCAATACGATATTTGTTTTGAAATTTAGTCAAATTTCCACAATCATCGCATTTTTTACCACCAACACATTTCTTTTGTAAAATAGTTCATCGCTTTCTCTTTCACATAGAATTTGAGATATGAATTCACGGATAGTGGAAGGAGGAGGTGAATCCTTCCATAATGTTCTACCGAAATCAAAGAATGTGTCATAATATAACTCAAATTCCACATGATAACGGCAACAACAAGTGTCTCGTACGGTGATAGGTTTTACATACCATGGTTTTTGTTGAACAAAAGCACTGAGTGAAACTTGAATTTGACGATTCTCTTCTTTGAACTTGTTGAATAACTCTATCTGAGTGGTTTCCAAGAGATGTTTTTCATGTTATTCATACTGATTTCGTACTATTCTTCTTCGCATCACATGTCTTGCAGTTGGTGAAACACGCGAATTGTTCTTCCAATATTCATATATTATTTTTTTAACATTTTCTCCAAGTCTATCTTTGTATGTTTGCCTACAAATAGCTCTCCAACAAGCGAGTTCATCATTTACATCTATTTGCAGTCGAAATTTTCGATGTTTGTGCAGAGTTTTTCGCGAGGTTCCCAGTGCTCGTGCCATAGATGTTAGATTCAAACGATTCTCTTGAGTACTTGGTGAAACCATTGCCATTTGTATTCCTCTACGTATATTTGAAACATTTTTATCTCTAGATCTCTTAATTGACTCTATAGCACTACTCATATTTTTTATCACGTCTTCTTTCATTTTTTATCTTTGGTTGATTTTCGAATACCCAATAGTGTCGTCGCTTCTTTTAATTTCCTTGATGATAAGAGACCTTTCAACATTTGAGCTTGAACTGTCACCTCAATTTTGAAAAACATTTCCAAAATTTTCTCGACACGATATCGTATAATATAGTCAGGTTTTTTATCTCCATATGTGTGAGTGTCGACATTTTCTAACATCTCATTATCGATAGTGATTTCATCTCTACATATTCTAAAAAATAGTACATATTCAATAAATAACTAAATTAATAAATATGTCAATAAATATTAGGAAAATTTTAAATATATCAATAGATCATAATATCTACATTTACATACCCGATTCAATTTCTTCTTGAGGTTGATTTTCTTCTTCAATATTTTGAGGAGTATCTCTGTCTATTTACATTAAACAAAATATTTTTCAAACTAGTTCATCAAATAAAAATTAAGCTTCACATTGTACATTGGGAAAACTTTAAAAATATATCGATAGATCATAATATTTACATTTACATACCTGCTTCAATTTCTGCTTGAGGTTGATTTTCTTCTTCAATATTTTGAGGAATATCTCTGTCTGTTTACATCAAACAAAATATTTTTCAAACTAGTTTATCAAATAAAAATTAAGCGTTACATTTTACATTCGGAAAATTTTAAATATATATCAATAGAGCATGTAATATTTACATTTACATACCTGCTTCAATTTCTGCTTGAGGTTGATTTTCCTCTTCAATATTTGAAAGAGCTTCTAACTTTCTTTTGCGATATTGTCTCGTCTCTTCTCTACGTTCCTCGGGCTTTCTTTTTCGATCATATTTTCTCACACAAGTTCTTCGATTTCCCATGATAATAGGGTATGAGGTTCAAAAAATTTCCTTTAAAAAATTAGACAATAACTCAATTACAAACAATATCACAAAAAATTTAATTTAAAAAAATCTTTTCTAAAAAATACGTAATCCAATCCAAAACACGTACATATCTCTAAGAAAAATCACACCGCCTCCAAGAAATGTCTTCCAAAAAAATTCTTTAAATCTTAAAATGTGAAGAAAATTTTTTGAACAAAAAAGCTCAAAAGATTTATTTCAACACAAAACACGTACATACCTCCAAGAAAAATCACGTCGCCTCCAAAAATGTCTTCCAAAAAAGTTCTTTAAATTCAAACTTTGAACCTCCAAGAAAAATCACGCCGCCTCCAGAAAATGTCTTCAAATTTTTTTTTTTAAACCCAAACTTTGAAGAAAATTTTTTGAATTCAAACCAAGTTGTAAGATGAAATGAAGTGCGAAATGTGCGAAAATTGTGAATCATTTCGCGGCAATTTATATTGACCGCGAAATATGTGTTTTGTAGGGGGCTCCACAAAAATTTCCGGCCGACGGAAAATTACACAATAGTTCGGCCGGAATTTTGATAATAAGTTCGGCCGAATTATTGTGACGTTAGTTTTAACTGCTCGTAAGCGGAAAACATAGTTCGGCCGAACTATTACTAATAGTTCGGCCGAACTAACGCGTCACCAATTACGCAGACCCAAGCTCTGAAAACGGTTCTGCAACTTTGGACTGATTAAACTCCATGAAAACTTGTTAATTAACTGTCGGAACCAAGACAAGAATTTTCAGAATTGAATCTACTTTCAGGAAATATAAATTTTATGGAATTTCGTAAACGTTTATTAATTTTAATTATTTTTCTAATAAAATGAGTGCAAACAATTTTTGAGGGTCATTGTGATTCAGTGAAATCAAAATTTTGTATCTCCCAAAATACATTGTAAAAAAAATTTAAAAAATTATGGGGCATTACATTGGTCCGTTGACTGTAATGGGTAGCTTTTAGATTTTTAGTTTATAAATTGTATGTTAAGAAATTTGTTGCCACACGAAACATATCAAAAATACGCAGTTTTTCGTATTAGACTAGTTCAAAAAATTCTAGTAATTATGATATGCATCCATTGGCTTTGTAAATATGACGAAACCAAAGTAGACTCTGTCTAGATTGTTGTAACACATTTTTTTTTTTCAAAAACAAGAATTTTCAATGAATACAACGTTGCCACATAACATGACTACTTATGAATTCTTTGATTGTTAAGAAACACACACTCAAAGAAACGCTAAGTTGACATATCAAATCCGCATAAAAAAAATTCAAAAAATAAGTAATAGAAAGCTAACAAAATTTCTCACAACTTTTATTTTTACCACAAAATGAAATTCTACACGGAAAAATTGTTATAGTTTGCAGAAAGTTGAAGAACCCAAAAAAATGAAAAAATTTTCTCAAAAAAGGGCAAAAAGTGTAACCCAGCTTCACATTTTCACCCATACTTCAAATGAATTCCTTGAATTTTGTGAAAAACATGGCATAAAAAGACAATTTTCTGTAGCTGGAACTCCACAACAAAATGGCGTAGCAGAAAGAATGAATAGAACAATTCAACAAATGGCTAGAGCTATGCTTGATGATTCTGAAACACCTGACACATTTTGGGGAGAAGCAGCACATACAGCCGTAAACATTCTCAACAAGGCACGTGTTCGTGTAAATAGTGACAAAACTCCATATGAACTCTGCTATGGTAATTCTCCATCTGTGAAGCATTTTAGAGTTTTTGGAAGTAAATGATTTATCAAAAATAATGATGAAAAACTTGGCAAGTTTGAACCTAGAGCAGATGAAGGAATACTTCTTGGTTACTCCTCTACAAGTAGAGCATATAAATGTTACAATAAAATACTTCGGAAGATTGTTGAATGTATTGATGTTGTTATTGATGAGTCTCCTGCAGCTCCAAAGGAAGAAAAACAAACAACAAATGAAGACGATGGTGACTTATGTCCTTCTACTTCAAATAGCAATGATATAGACAGTGAACCCAATGAAGAACTTGAAGATAATGTATTTGAAAAGGCTTCATCCAGATATGTTCAAAAGAATCATCCAGAATCTCAAATTTTGGGAGATAAGGGATCAGGTGTACAAACAAGAAGGACTCTTGTGGGATCTTCTAGCTATCTGGCATTTCTATCTACTATTGAACCTCACAATGTCAATCAAGCTAGCAAAGATGAATGTTGGGTTCAAGCCATGAATGAAGAGCTTGATCAAATTGAAAAGAATCACACTTGGGAATTAGTACGAAGACCTCATAACAAAAATGTCATTGGAACTAAATGGATATTCAAAAACAAGTTAAATGAGAATGGGGATGTTGTAAGAAACAAAGCTAGACTTGTTTGCAAGGGGTATACTCAACAAGAAGGTATAGACTTTGAAGAAACTTTTTCTCTTGTAGCTAGACTTGAAGCCATAAGAATGTTTCTTTCTTTTTCAAGTTTTCAACAAATCAAAGTTTATCAAATGGATGTTAAATCTGCATTTCTCAATGGTGATCTAGAAGAAGAAGTTTATATAGAACAACCAGAAGGATTCATTTTGGGAAATGATGAAAATCTTGTTTGTAGACTTAAAAGGCTCTATATGGTCTCAAACAAGCTCCAAGGGCATGGTATTATCGTCTTGACAAATATCTTCATCAACAAGGATTTTCAAAGGGGTCTGCTGATAGCAACTTATACACAAAAATTGAAAATGATAAACTTTTGATTGTGGTTGTATATGTTGATGATATCATTTTTTGAAGTAAAGAAGAATCTATGAGTCAGAAATTTGCTTCTGTCATGCAGAAATAATTGGAAATGTCTTTACTTGGGGAACTAACATTCTTTCTTGGTTTGTAAGTGCATCAAACTACAAATGGTATATTCTTATCACAAGAAAAATACCTTAAGCAAATTATGAAGAAGTATGGCATGGAAGAATGCAAACCTGTAAGTACACCAATGATAACCGGATGTAATCTCAGTTCTCATGATGATTCCCCCACGGTGAATCAACCAGAATACAGATCTATGATAGGAAGTCTACTTTATCTCACTGGGACTAGACCGGACATTATGCATGCTGTTGGGATTGTTGGACGATTCCAAGCTAATCCAAAAGAGTCTCACCTTCAGGCTGTCAAAATAATATTCAAATATCTACAAGGAACTCAAGACTTCGGGCTATGGTATCCAAAGAATGTTGATCTTACTCTTCATGCTTACACTGATGCAGATTGGGCTGGAAATGTTGATGATCGGAAAAGCACTAGTGGTGGTTCATTCTATATGGGGCCCCGGTTAGTATCTTGGTTCAGCAAGAAGCAAAACTCTATTTCCTTATCTACAGCAGAAGCAGAATATGTAGCTGCCGCATCATGTTGCACTCAACTTCTTTGGATGATACAAACTTTACAAGACTTTCAAATCAAGTTCTCACCTCCTATCTCCATTATGTGTGATAATACAAGTTCCATCAGTATTTCAAAGAATCCTGTTATGCATTCAAAGACCAAGCACATTCCCATCAATTATCACTTCTTACGTGAACAAGTGCTTAAACAAAAGGTGAAGCTGGAGTATGTTCCCTCCAAAGAACAAGTGGCTGATATATTTACCAAACCTCTACCTAGGGAAGCGTTCAAATATCTCAGACAGAAGCTGGGAGTAGTCTCTGCCATGCAGAAGATCAGATCTGCTTAAAATCAGAAGATTAAATTGGATACGTGGGTTTCCTAAAAGACAGTCACGTATATACGCAAGTTTATACAAAGAAAACCGCGTATGGTTAATTGCTGACAATTTTTACTTGGGGTCAGCATTCTTCAGCACAGCTGCAGTACTGTTTGGTATCTCTGATGCTATATGATATCTCTGATGATGTTTCAGCTCTTATATTTCTGTTTCATTATCTGATATTGGGTGAAGATGCCTTGATGATTGGCTATTGAAAGTGTTCTGGTTGCACAAGCTAAGGAGGAGTTTTGGTCATATGGAAAGGATGCATTGGATGCACTGTTTCAGGGGGAGCATTAGCCTTGCTAAATGTAATGCATTGTTGGCATTATGATGATTTTGAAATATGATCTCTTTCTTGAGGTCCTTTTGGTAATTGTTGTAAAAGTTCATATTTGTAATTTGATGAAAAGGTCATGTTGAGACCTATGATGTAAAATTGTAATATTCGGTCATGTAAGAACTTGAGTCAAATTTGTAAACCCACTTGGTTGGGTAGTTGATTCAAAATGTGTAAACCCACTTGGTTGGGTACTTGAGTCACATATGTAATTCCACATGGTTGGATCATTGATGTAAGTATGAATCCTTGGTAATAGGAAAGATCATAGAGTCATGTACTTCATTGAAAAAATGTGTGTTTGGAGATTCAGCATGAACTCAGGGGGAGCATGGTAACTTCAATGCTCATCGGATCTGCAGAGCTCTTCTTTGATACGCCCTTTGCCCTTGATGTCAAAGGGGGAGAGTATCATGGTATTTGAATCATGGTGTTTGCATAATGGTCAATTTATCAATCTGATGTGGTGATCAAATACCATCATGGTTGCCATCAATTCCAAAGGGGGAGATTGTTGGCATGTGTTGTCCTTGATGACAACCTACTTGATGAAATGAGACTGTTGCCTATATGATGCAATGTGTTGTCCTTGATGGCAACCTACTTGATAAAGTTTTCCTTGATGGAAATTGACTTGATGAGTGTTGGACATTGGATAAACCAATACTCCCCGTGTATTTCCTGACATGGACTAACCGCCTCTCGTGGATCCTTATCTTTGGCGATGTGATCGTTAACTAACACCTGCGGGTTTTGGTCTAACGGCAATCGTGATTCCCAACAAGTGGTATCAGAGCATAGGTCACAAGTTCGATACACACCCAGCTCGCGTTGGGGGGGAGATTGCTGGACATTGGATAAACCAACACTCCCCGTGTGTTTCGTGACATGGACTAACCGCCTCTCGTGGATCCTTATCTCTAGCGATGCGATCGTTAACTAACAATGAGTTTATTAATGATGTAAGTATGATGTATCTACAGAGCAGTGCAGATGTAATGAAGAAAGGAATTCCTGTAAGGGCCAGAGCAATGATGAAAATAGTATGTCACAATGCATACGTGGGTTTGTAAAGGCGAAGTACCGTATGCACGCGGGAAAGTACGTGCCAAGTCGTGTATCCCCTTTTGCGCTCCAAATTTAGAATACCAAGGGGCATTATCATGATATTGACCCATTGTATTGAGTGTTGGATTATATATTTGATCCCGTCCAGGAATACCATCGGAAGTGGTGTGGCTTTGGCTCATGGTATTGATAAAGGCTAAACCTATATAAGGAGAAGAAGATCATTGTGCAAAGGTGTGCAAGTGTCTGGGCTTTAATGAATACTTCACTCTGAAGTATATCTGCATGGTTGAACTCTGTTCGTAATTGATAGATCTGAATCTATGATGCACCTATGAAAATGATGAAGATTCAAAATCTCTAGATCTGAAAATGGTGAATCTCTAGGATGATCTAAAAAGAAGTGATGAAGATCTGGCGCAAATCTGTTGAATAAATTGAAGAATTCTGGGTAAGTTCATAGATCTGGTCTGTTCTAAAAAGTTTATCTTTTATAGATCCATACGCATGTTTGTGTCGTGAAAAGCGTGTGTATACGTGGATCTGATTAGATAAAAGCGCGTATGGGTAGTTAGGGTTTTTCTGTAAAATGCATAGATGTATACGCGGGTTAGTTTAATGAAAAGCGCGTGTATACGCGGGTCTGATTGAATAAAAGCACGTATGATATCTGAACTAGTGGTTGCTCAAGGTTGAAAGTGTTTCTGCATATTTATCCTGAATTCTGGGTTATCTCTGATATTCTGGTTACAGTGGTTTCACTATTCTGTTGGAAGCAATAGGCAAAGTATGTTTGTTGATATGTGAAGGGTTGTGTTGAAGCTGTTTGATCTAGTTTGAAAATTGATGAAACGTGGTCTGCAGTGGTGCTGAGGGTCGAAGCCTTCAGTAAGGGGGTAGTAGCTCCCTTCCAGTGATAGCTGGTAAACGAGAGTAGGGGGTAGTAGCTCCCTTCCAGGAGAGGATGGTAAACGAGAGCAGGGGGTTGTAGCTCCCTTCCAGGAGAAGCTGGTAAACAAGAGAAGGTTGTAGCCTTCTGCAGGTGGGTGCCTACGTGTTGGTATGAGTCTGTGCCAGTACATTGTTGTAATATATTTTCTTTATAATAAATATTGAAGACTGAGACGACGGCAGCGGTGGTTTTCTCTCGAATTGGGTTTCCACCTAAAATCCTGGTGTTCATATGTGATGCTTGGGTGTGTTGACTTATTCTGTTCTTTCTGCACATGTCTACTACTTACTAAACATCTAATGAATGAATGATGCAATAATCTAAGATAAGAATTATCTGCATAATAAGAGATCTGAGCATACGCGAGTTTCCTTAAGGATATCCACAGCGTATCCTTAGTTTTATTACGTAAATGTGATATGGGTTTTGAAAAAAAAAGTAAAAGGCGTTTAACTGAGGATCAGAATCTATTGATTATCTAAAATTATCTTTCCCAACAAACTTTCATGCCATCAATAATCAACAGTATTTAGGAATTATGATTGACAACAAAGAATATAATCAAACTCTTGATCAGGATATTTCAGTTTCACAATTACAGTTATCAATTCCCATTGAAATACATGATCAAATAACATAGGAGAATTCCATACCACTATGTTTTGAATCATTTCAGATTTTAAAGGAAATGTGGTATAACATCATTAAATAAAAGGATGAGAAACTTGTTGAAGTTTATGAAGTCCCATGGAATTCCATATCCAATTGATTGAAGCCATCCTCACAAGTTTTTCATGATCCAATAGCAGATATGTTGGATAATGAATGCATTCAAATCCTTTCTCCATTAACTAACTATGAGTTTCAGAATCAAGATGATAAACGTTTCAGTAGTCAAACATCACAATCATGAGGAATATCATCACAAAGTTTATCTGAAAGTTTGCAGGGAGATAAAGATGAAAATAACATTTCAGTTTCATGGCATGGAGGCCATCTACAACAGATGTACAGTTGTTTAGATCAGGTAAACATTAGTGTATATATCTTAGAAGATCCTTTTGAAAAGTTTCTAGAGTCAACAAAGGAAATCAAGTATTTCTTTATCATCTCATTTGTTGACAAGTTTTTAATAGGTTGCAGAATTACAGTTTTGACAATCAACAAGCACATGCAACAAAATACCTCAATGTATATAATGCTTGAATGGTTGTATTGGCTATTTCATTTTACCTAACCAGCAGTTGGACAGCTGATTAGAGTAAATAGGTAGGATTTCAACTTATTTCAGTTTTCAGTTTTCAGCTAGTTTGAAATAATTCACTAAGATTTGAAGCCAAGGAAAAGGCCCTAAGATATTTATGATTTAGTAGTTTGGTTTGAAGGTTGCAGCACCTTTTAGTCTCAGATCAGATTTCAGTTTGCAGAAAAAGGTGTAAATTCAATTCAAGTCTTTCAGTCACAAAGATTTTATAACAAAGAAAATGCGTGTTTGGGATTGGCTCAAAGGATCAGGCTGCTAGTCGACAATGTTCTTGACATCTCACAAGGAGATGACATCCCCCTGTGAAGCCATTGTTAGGGTCCTAGAAATATAGGATTCATAATTTTTATTTGACTCCATTAAAGTCTTGTAATATGTACACACATTGCTTTCTGCAAGTTGTTTTCCCATATTTGAAAATTAAAAAATGAAAAGAGGGTATGTCCTAAAATAAAAATCAAAGGACAAAAAGAAACAAAGATCAAAAGAATATTAAATATGAACCCCACCAAAAATAGATTATGAAAGTGATGCAAATCTAAATGCCACTACTTTAGTTTAATTTTGCAAATAAGATTGTGTGCAACTTGTCCTAAATGCCACAATCCATGAGGGTCAAACAGCTTAAACTTGACCTCTCATGCTTTAAATTTCATGTTGTTAGACAAAGAATAAAGATTTTTCAAACTGTTTAAACTTGAAAAATTAGTAGATAGTTACAGAACAAATAAGGAGCTCAATAGTTTAATCTGAGCCCTCGGATGAAATAAGGTTAGACTTAGATATATTTATGCCTTGAAAGAAAAAAGGATTTAGGGTTGCAAGCTTAAATGCACCCATGAAAATGAAGTAAAAAATGTTAGAATAATGATGTGTAGGTAGAAAGCAGTTGTGCAAGCATGTAATAAAGCATCATCAGGAAAAAATCACTAATTTCCCCTCCCCTACAATTATTCAGTATTCTAAACTATCAGTTAAAAAGGCTCAAAGAATTTCTCTTACTTTCTTTGGGACTTGAACCAAGGCTCGATGACTAATTGGTTAAAAATATTGAATTCCTAATTAAAACTCATATTCATCAACATTCACCCTTCATCCATTAATCATAATCCCTTTTTCCTAAGTAAAAACTCATTTTTACTTAGTAAAAGTAAAACCCTAAGTAACTAACTTCATTTTCCTTTCAAAAACATTCAAAAAACCCATAAAAATGCATTTATCCTAAGTTAAAGTGTGAAAAAATACAACAAAGACAAGCTATGCTTATTTTCACTTTACTTGGAGTTAAAACATGTATTTTCATTCATTATATACATTGTCCATTTCCATATTAACTTCTAACTTATTTATTAACTCCCTAAACTACACCCACCCATATAGTATTAAATCCCTTTATTTTAAATAACCCACAAACCCTTTATTTTACTTTTAAACCAATGATTAAATATCCCATGTGCGAAATATAAATCCCGCCCCTATCCCATTGGTCTTAACATATCAAAATAACAAAATAGCCCCGTCCCCTATGGTTATATAACACTCATCAAAAGGCTTAAAAACCATATAATAAAACCCACTCTTATGTATTAATTAAACATTGTGAAATGTTATAATTTATGCATATATGACTTTACCCCTCCTCCCATCATATAACTGAAGGTTTAACTTTATAAATTTATATTTATAAGGTTTGAAACCCATCCCGGCGCGTTAATAAACCGTGGACCCCACCTCTGAATGTCGTGCTACTCCTCAAACAAATCTCAATCGTTCGCATAGACCCTTCCCGATCAAATGATTGAAATCCCATATCGCAAATAAAGTCACGCGATGATAACACTTTCATTTCCACATGAAATAGGTGGTTTTCAAATCCTCTCCCTCCTCCACATGGCTCATTCCTACTGGATCGCATTCGATCCATTCCAAACTGCTTACCACCTCAAATGCGTGTGATAACCACTCGGGGCTTCTATTCTTCGAAGCCCCAAAACCACCCATCCTATGATTTGACCACCATTCAATGCTTAACCTGCTTTAAACCAAAAAAAATATAAAATTTAACAACGTGCATAGTTAAGCCCTTTCTGCATTATTTGTCCATTTTTAAACCATCTCCGAATGAAAATCAAGCGGTGTACTCCATTTTTTCACCCAAAGAACCAGAAATCCATTTCAACTGTTGCTGAGACCACTTCAAGCTCCCAGATTACTTCAAGAGACTTCAACAACCATCAGAAAGCCTCTCCAATGCCTTAGAAACCTTTTCAAGACCAAATACTTGCAAAAAGAGGTATTATTCGAAGAAAATAACCTTCCCTTCATTTGAAAGAACCAAATTTCTGCCAATTCGAACCTTGTGAAGCCTATTTTTCCCAAAAAAGACCTCTTTTTACCCCCAAAAGAACAGATTTGATGCGAAACCCTGATAAATTCAAATTTTTCTAAAGATTGTAATTTTTTTTAAACAAAATTGAAGAAATTTAAGTATTTCATACCTTTAGAAACCCTTTGAATGAAGAAAACTCTTTTATTAATGCTCAAAACCCCTTTTTGTGCATAAATTAGAAAGAACAAAAATGAAAACCTGTTGTAGTTCAAACCATTTTTCAAAGTATTTTCCTATCATCAAAGCCATTATCCATGCAGACCAAGGTTTTCATTAACAATTATTTTGTTTTTCAGGTCATTAGCAAAAGGAGAATTTGGATAAAACAATCTAAATACTAGTTAAAGATCTGTTTTACTCCAAAAGTTCAAAAAGAAAAGAATTTTAAATGATATTCCTTAAGCAAAAGATTCCAAGTAGCAGAACAAAAAGAAGTCATTTATGCATAGAGAGATACATTTAGACAGTGAATGATAAAAGTGAAATAAGAATTCACAGTGGCAGTGAAAACAGAACAATCAAGGAGCATCATAGTTAAAATGTATCAGTTGAAAGTCAGAGTGAAAGTCAAATCAGAAGAAGTTACAAAGCAGTCAAGGTAAAAAGTAAAAGTAAATACAGAGGCAATAAATGGTAAATAAAGATGAAAATACTTTCAACAACAATGAAGTTTATCCAAAGTGAAAGTAAAAACAGTTAAAAGAACAAAGGTTAAAAGATGAAAACAGAGCAAGAAGGGACATTTTTGCAGAAATTTCCTGTTTATTTCATAGTTTTGTAGAAACTATTGTGGACAATCCAAGATTAATTTTGCAAAATTGAAGGTGGTTTATGTTCCTAAGATGTCCAAATACAAAAACCTCTCTCACTTTTCTAACAGCTATTATGCATTTGGAAATATCAAACACTATTTGAAAGAACTTTTTATAGAAAATTCTTGTTAATTCATCATTTTGTAGAGAATATTTTGGTCAATAAGAAATACATCTTACAAAACTGAAGGAGTTTTCTGTTCCTAATAGACCCTTCTACAAAAATTTATTTCATTTTTGCAGAGGTATTACAGAATGAGAGATACATGCACATATTTACAGCCTATTTTTCAGACTGTGCAAAGCTCTAGTTTACACATCTTTTTGCAGAGCCTATTGTGAACAGCTGGAATTGAATGTTTGGAAACAGAGAGAGGTTTATTTTAGTAACATATTTATCTACAAAAACCTATTTCCTGTTTTACATATCTATTTCTTATTGAGATATACCAAGGTATCATTGGACCCCAAGTTTGCAGAATTGCTGGAGCAGAATGCACAAAAAAAGGAGACAGTTAGTGTCATGGATGCATCATCATCAACTAAGAGTTGAAATCAAATTCGAATTTTATTCCTTGTCACCATCAGTCCATAAGTATAGTTCCAAATAGATTCATTATTTTTTAGTTTCCTTTTATTAAGTTCTATTTATGTAAAACAATTTGAGATATTTGTAAACCAATCTTGATATTTTTTTCAAGATATTCTAGTTTAGAATTTGTATATATACTTCATCTTTTGAAGTATTTTTGTGGAATAAAATTGCTAGAGATTGTTATAGTCATTTTTGTTGGACTTGAAAGCTTTTGGTGTGTCAAATTTTGAGTAGCAGGCTGGATCAAACCAATTGGCATCATACTTCAGGATTCCTGTGATGAGTGATTTGGAGTGAAGTATTTCCTTACTTCTCATTGTTATCTTTATTTGTTACATGCATCCATCTATGTTTTTTCTAAATCTGAATGACTAACTAGGAGTATTGCTACAGGATTTGTTAAGAGCACCATGTTTTTAATTAGTTATCATTTATATGTTTTCCTCTTATTTCCAGTGTAGGGAACCCTTAATTGCTCCCTCTCTCGTTTGACCTCTTCCTACTACTTCCTTTTCCGGATCAAAGGATTCTTAATTTCCCTTTATCTTGATCATACCACCTCATAAAAACAACTTTCCAAGATCTTCAAGGGTTATCTGTCTTGCCCTAAAAACATTTGACTTTTTGGCCTTGATCCTAGTTTTGTATGCTTGACTTTTGACTCCTTAGCCCAATGGACAAATAGATTTCCCACTATCCATTTCTTTTAGTGTTTTTCCCACCAAACCAATCGAAACCAAAACCAATTGCACAATCATAACTAGCCTAATATTTTATAAAAAAAACAAAGTTAAATCTTATAGAGAGAGCCCTCTCTGAACCCTAAGAAGGCTAGATCTTAGACTTTAGAAGTAGGTCGGTGGTTACCTCGGTGAGTTCTCTCTTGAACTTGGAGAAATTACTGAGTGATATAACCTTCCATGAGTGAATATGTTTTGTTATGTACTGTAGATCTAGGACACATTAGTATTTCATCATCTACCAACACCATGACTCCAAAGAAAGGATCATCAAAGGAGGTCACATAAAGCAGTACTGAATATGCCCTTTACATTAGCTCAATAGGATTTTCTGTCTTCTAAGGAACCCAATGATTCATTGACAAATATTATATTGTTACATGGATCACCATCAAGGATGTGTTAAATTAAAAGGAGTTCATAGAAGATATGGAAGATAAGGAATTTTATGAGAACATCATGCAATCATGGTTCAACAAAATTTCCTGCAGGTATCCTGTACTACCTTTTGTCGATGCCATCAAGTGGATATTGTAGGGCCTCGACACTAAGAACATGGTGCTCAACAATGTTAGTGGGAAACAACCTGCCTCTTACCAACTGCATGAATTCTCATATAATAGCATTCCCAAACTTGAGTAACACTTGGATTTTCGGTTTTATGCAGCTTAGATTTATTTAAACACTAGAGAAGTGATCAATTCATGGTGGCAGGAACCAGCTAAGTTTCGCCAGAAGGCCAATGGTACCTACAAGACCAAATCTCTTAGAAAATTTTATCAATACCTAACGGCTATGTGTTGTAGGATCTACGGATGAAAGAATACTAAATCCTTTGAAGAGGGTTAGATCTTGAAAGTTGATTTGCTCGTCACATAAGGGAAAGTATTCAATTGGGTTAATATATTTCCCCAACAACTAAAGATTAATATGAATAAGGCAAAAAACCACCATAGGGCAAGAAACCACAATTTTACATGTTTGCCTACTTACTGGATGGTATTTGTGCTCACCATGAATTCCCATGTCTAGAATGGATGTGGACCCCAAGAGAGCTCATTATCTGTGAGTATTGCAAAGTATTGTCAAAATAAAACTACAGGGGAGTGTATCACAAGCTTTCTAAGAACTTATTCATGGTTCTATATCATATTATCTTTGAGGAAGAATCCCCTTACATGTCTCATGAGGCTAAGAGATTAATTTCGAAGATAGCATATTGGTTTGCCGCACGTCAGGGCATGAACCTTAGGGTGTTTGGTTTTTAGAAGCCTCCACATATTTTTCCAAGTTATGTGACCAATAAGATGGTCATACAAAAGGTTGATTATCATCTTATCACATGTATATCTTAGTTGTTGTAGAAGAAGAAGGAGGCACCTTGACCTTCATTTCCTCTCCAACTGGGATCCTATGAGCTCAAGAGCTTAAAGGATGCAAAAGAAGAAGGTGAGGAGCTTATCGGCATTAGTTTCAGTGATATGATATTTCACAGATATGATCCTAAAGGAGTGTGTAAAAGACACCTTTCCAAGTTGCATTTTTCCTGACCTTATGAGTCTTATTACCAGAAAGAGGAAGAGAATGAAATAACCGGTGCAATGCTCCTCGACCACGTACGCCAGGAAATTAGACCGACCCTTCAAATACAGTTCAGGAGTATGATGTTTTTTAGGAAGGGAATTAACAAGAAGTTCCCACTTCGATTAGCATTTCCAAATATAAGAGGAAATTTGTGCATAATCCTCAAGTGGAGAAGAGCCGCAAGTTCAAATAAAATCCTATCATTCTTAGAGTGACAATTTAATTATAAAAGAGAGGAAGGAGTCAGAAGAAGAAAAAAGAAGAAAATATACAACAGGAAGATCGAAAGAAAGAAGAGGAAAAAATCCAGAAAGAAGAACAAGAAGGAAAGAAAGAGGAGATATGCATAAATAGTAAGAAATAAGAAAGGAAGAAGAAGGTAGAAGGAAACACCATGAAGAAATATAATAGAAACAAAGGAAGAAGAAGAACGATAGAAACCGTTTGAAGAGGAAGAACAACAAACGCAACTAGAGGATGAAGAAATAAGGTAGAAGTAGGATGAGGAATTTGTAAGAGAAACAGAGGAATAAATGTAGGTACAAGACATAGAGTTTGAACAAGAGGGGGATAACCAAGAGGCCGACATTGTTCCCATGCATAATAGATCAGTAGTCAGCCTTCACCTCCCATTATTGGTGGCCAAATCCCATTCAGTGAGATGGTAATATCTCCTCCAAATAATGATATGGTCATATATATTTCCAACGTTACCTTTGATCAATTAAAGAATAGAATGGTGCAAGAAAGGCGAAAATATTTTCCTAAGGGCCTGCTCCATCCTTTTTCCATTCACATGGAGAGGTTAATTGTGCCCATTACCAAGAATGATATGAGAACAGTTATAGTAGCCAATGCATCCTTTACAAAGGCTACAAATATAAATATTGATTTCTTGATGGGGGAAAATAATAAATTAGAAAGGATTTAGCTTCTGCAAAGAAACAAATGTGTCAACTCCTCTCCAAGAATCAAAGGTTATCTTCTGTTGATTTTAACATGAAGAATCTATGGGAAAATATAACTGAGGAAATTCAATGGTTAGGAGACACCATGAGAAAATTGTATGAGTAAATGATCACCATTCATAAGGTGGTAGTTCCTTTGCATTCAATGCAAAAGTGATTGCGCGAGAATGTGAAATTTTTAAAGGAAAAAAACGTAGCCATTAATCAAATCCAAGAATGGGGCACTAAGTATAGAAATGAAACATCGGATTTTTCCAAGAAAACAAGGCATGATGCAAAATTGGAAAAATTTGAGGTTGAGATGCTTATACAGGGTAATAAACAACTCAGTACTTATGTGGCCAACATCATAATCACCTACTCGTGATTGTATCATAGTTTGGATTCATTGGTAAGGATGTAAAATAAACCTTCCATTGTATCATTTATGGAAATAAAGGGAGAAATGTTATCAGCAAAGAAATTGAAGAATTCTTGAGAAAATTTAGGCAGGTTACCAATGAAAAATATCTAGAGATCACCGGGAAGATCATTCAACAATTTGTAGCTGGACCACTAAGTTAAATATGAAGATGTTATTATAATGGAATAATGTTCACATTGGTTCCAAAACCATCTATCTAGATGCAATGGAGGCAAGATTCAAATATAATCCATACTTTCCATCAAATTTTGAGGACATAATAACAAAATACAAGGCTTGGTACCAATATGTTACATCAGAACTACACGTAGAAGTTGTCACACTATAGTTTCCTGAAGCTCAAGCATAATGTATAAAGTTTTTTCTTATTAGGCTCTAGCCACATTTTGTCTTATGTGGTTTTGTATTTAGAAAAATAATAATAAATTTAAATGTAACTGGAAGTATAAGAGTCAAATAGGGAGTATGAAGAGTCATTTAGATAGAATAAATACAAATGAAGCTCAAGAGTCATGAGGGAGCTCAAAGTTGACAAGAGGAGGTGAAGGGTCAACTCATTTATTATAAATAAACCATCATAACTAAAGGAAAAATATTAGAACTAGAGATTTGTAGCCTTGGCTTCTCTAGTATAGCATATGAGTGAATAGCATTTTAGAGAAGAAAGTGGTAGCTTCATGTTCCACTATTATGGATTGTGTCATATCATTGTATAGTATACTTGGAGATTTCACTTAATTATTCCAAGATCTCAAAGCCAACACACTTTCATGCCAATAACGTGGATATTGTAAGACTATTATTTAAATGTTTATTGTATATGTTATTTCATTCATGCTAAGGTCAATGAACTATTTTTTTAGCTTTGGTATATATCTTATTGAATGTCTGTTGTATTTTCTTTCATGGTCGTTATTATCTTGTGAACTATTTTGGAGGTTAACTAATGATTCTTTCATATGTGTGTGCATCTATTTTTGGATAGTACTATTACGCTTCTTCTATAGGTTGACTCTCTTTCCCCCTTTGTGTGAAAGTATCTCTTATCCATTTTTTTGCCCAAAAAAAAATCAAACCATCTATTAATATAGAAAGTTACATAGCATATCCAAAAGAATTCCAGAAAACTGTGTTTCTCCCTTTACCAGAAAGAAACAGAGTTATAGCTGAGGTAAATAGTGTGTGCATATTCACCTATCAGCCTGGTCAAAACACGGAGAGAGTCATCCTCATCATTTTCCACCTCCCGGGCTTCCTTTAAGGAAAAACACCCGAAACAAAGGGAGGAAAAGACAAATATCATTTGAAGCTTGTAACTTCAAAAAATAAAACTGGGTTGTCGACACTATTTCGATTTCCAGCAAGTATCATAGTATAAGAAATATTTTTGAACACCAGAGCCTCCTCTGTGAGGAAAACAACCTAGGGTCAAAAGAAAATTTTCATTGTTTGTTCCAAAAATTTAAACTGTTCAGCTTATATACATAGAATAAAACAACAGTAGTAAAAGAACCCAGATATTTTATACAAAAACAGGTTTTTCAATTGCTCGAACCAACCCATTCTCCAATTCACCAGCTATCCAAGTCCCCATATCTTGCTTAGTGCCTTCTTTATAAAGGTGGTCTTCATCTTGTTTCCATTCCCTATAAATGTGGCAAACAGATATCTCATTAAAAAAACATTTCAAATTGGATATCTCATTAAGAAAAGGTAGTAAAATATATTTTTGGCAATGTTTGGTCCCATTGAACCACTTCACTATGTTCAAAGAGTCCCCAAAGTTCTGTGCCTCTCGTAGGTTCATGAGAGACAACTAGCATAGGAGATAATGTAGAGCTTTTAGTTCTGCAAATTTGTTGGTCCCCTCACCCAGACCAATTACGGCTTTAAGAATTTTTCCAGATGGGAGATGAATAACCAGCCCTGCTCCACACCTTCTATGCGGATCCAAGGCCCCATCGAATTATTCCCAAGGAATGTGCCCCCTGATAACTTCCTGCTAAATTTCACGAGCTTGATGAAGGTGGGGTGGGATTGGAATCTCTTATCCATTAAAATTGATATTCCACAAATTTTACTCACTTGTTGTCACCAAAGTTATGTATATGTCTTCTTATGTGTTCATAGCAACCAAGGCATATATTTAAGATCATAATTATGGTAATTGGCCTTATTTTCCTATTGGGGGTCCTACTCCAAAAAGTGTGAGGTCTAATTGAGATTTCATACCAGGGAGACCCCCCATTCCCTGTTATTGGCTTCCAACACCGTCAACATGATTTGGTGTTGGAAGGAGGGCCAAATGACAAGTTGAGCCTGTGAACTCTAGTTTCAATCTTTGATATTGAATGCCTTCCTCCAAAATGATAACCCCAAGATTTTTTTCTAAGACTGAAAATCTGAAATTTCTTATGCAAGTAGTTCATAACTTGTCAAATTCAAAGTTCAATGGAAAGAGGGAAACAACCATTCTTGAGCACACCCTTTACTTTCTTGAATTTCGCAACTCTTTTGAAGTTAATTATGAGGATGTTTCTTGTAGGTTGTTCATTCTCACTTTATAAGACCGCATTAAACATTGGTTCTATACATTTCTCATCGCTTCTATTCACTTTTTCAAACAACTTATCATGGAGCTTCACCATGATTTTGATAGGTATGATTATCAAAGTGTATATAAGAATATTATTTTCCTTATAATGAAATATGATGAATCTTTGGAAGAATTTCTTGATCGCTTTCTTCAATTTTGTTATGAGTTTTCTGAGGAAGACATGGATTGAGATTTTATGAATGAGAAATTTCAATATCTAGCGCAGATTTATTTGCAACCTATTGAATTTGAATTCCTTATAAGTATTCTTGTTTTTCTTGGTCATGGAGGACTTAAAGCTTCAAAGGAATAATCTAGTCTATATTGTGTTCCTTCCTCTTCTCTCATTGCTTTAACAAATGAAATAGTCCCATGTACCAATGTTTATGTTGGAAAACTTGGAGTTCAAATATTTGATTTTGTCCCATGTACAACTTCCCCTAATAATCAAGATTTTAATGCATGTTTAAATCCCAAATCTGATTTGATCGATGATATTTCTTTTTCTAGATACACCTCTTGTTCTCCATCAACTATTTGTTGTGATCCCCTTTGTCTTGGTTCACCTGATCAACCCGTTCCATCAATTTATTTTGAATCTTATGGTGATCAAGTACAAGGTTATGTTACTATTCAGGTAGAGGAACAAGGGACTCAAGTTATCTCTTATGATGATTATGTGTGGGCCTCAGATTGTGAACAAGACTCTGCCATTTTAGGTGATATTTCATATAATATTTCATTCCCCTCTTCACCATTAACTTACCATTCAACATCTCCTTATATGTTCAATAAATCTATTACACTATTTTTTCCTTCAAATGATTTTGATTCTCATATTACTAGTCTTGATCACAATCAAGAGTGGTGTGAAGAAAGGATGGAATCCATTTTTCATAATATGTATCGTTCCTCACCTTTAATTTTTGAAGAATTGGAGTTTGTAATTCCCTTCACTCAAGTAAACCCTTCATTTGATTCATCCAACCATGGAGAGTCCCTGGACTTGAATGTGAAATTTGATCCAACTAGTGGCATTTTTAATGTGTTAGTTGATACATCTAGTGATGATTTTTCATCTTTGCTTATTGATCTTACCAGTATAAAATGATTCACCATTCGAGAGTTTGTAAACTTCTCAAGAGTTTGAAGCACTTCAAACCTCACTAATGGTTATCTCGGTATCTCGTAATCTTGGTTACATTTCAAACCAGATCATATCAAAATCCCATCGCAGGAAATATTCATGACTTGACTGAACATGTTGAAAATATCCCTCTTTCAATCTATGGATTATTCACCATGTTGTTTTAAAGATTATGATCCAATTTCCAACTGGTTAGAAGAATATTACTTGGCAAGACATTTTTCTTGTAATAAGCTTCAATATTTCTTCATGTTTTCCAAAATTGAAAGTATAAATGGATGTACTTCCATGATAAGTTTTCAAGATGTGTGTAACCATCAAGGCATAGCGGAAATTTTTTTAGCATGGGATTTCTTGATATATTTGTTTGTTAATGTTTTTGGCCTTCAGATTTTGTGTTAGTCATCATTAATTTTTTGCTGATATCAAAAGATGACTAAATTATGATCCTAGATTTCTTGAAACAACATTTGAGAAATATTATGAGTTCTAGAAATCTCACTACCTTCATTAAACTAAGATAAACTATTTTCACTATATTTTCCTCTCTTTGCCTCCAAAGAGGTCTACCCCCACTACTGAAACAAGGGATTTTTCTCATTTTAGCCTATTTTCCTCATTTTAAATCACCTCACCCTCATTCATAACCCTCTTCCTCTGAAAAGCCCACTTTTTCCCTTTTCTCAAAACCCTCATCAGTCCCCTTCATTTCATCATTTTCCTTTTAACATATTAAACAATGTAAAAACCCTATTTTTTACATTGTTTAAAACTAAATTTCATCCTATTGTGTCCTTTAAATTATACATAAAACCCTTTTTATGTATAAAACCCGCTCTTTGTATAAAACAGGCCTTAAGCCCTTCTTTTATTAAGCCCCAGCCCCGTTTTTGCGCATAGAACCTCGGCTTCAGCTTATTCATTAGCCCTTTCCTCATTTTAATAAAACTCCGCCCCTTTTGTTTTATTAAAACCCCCGAACCTTTGAAAAAACAAAATGCAAGCTCCCTCCTTTCCATTACATCCACACCGTCGATATGAAACCCTGGACCCCGATTCTACGACTATCACTTTCCCAACCTTGCCTGCATATGCTATAACCTTGTGCTACACGACAATTATCTGCCACGTCACCTTGCACCTAGTTCCCACCTTCCACTACCCCCCAAATCCATTCACATTGTGCCACCTGTCCCCGAGCTCCACCCCCCAAACATGTTCACCACTCCCACAGATCATTCCGCACTGTCGATCTCATTACTTGAGATCTGATGGCCGAGAACACATATCGCGTAAAAAGTTGCGATGGGTTTGATGATTCACAACCCGCGTGAAATAGGCGGTTTTTCGCCTGCCACGCGAAGGAACTTGTATGGTATCACATCCATTCCGCCCCAAACCACTTACCTCCTCCAATCCACATGATAAACCACCACGGTTTATCAAAACCGATTTTTCACCTTCGCGCCAAAATTCAATTTCCCCATCTCCATTCAAATTTTTTCCTGGTTCTGCCTTCGAAACTCTGCCCCCTGCACCCTCTCCCCCTCTACAATCACCTCCCGACAGCTCCAAACCATGAAAAACACAGTGAAACCCCCTCTCGCAGGTTTTTAATGGTGTAAAAAGGCCACCATACCCTCCAACAGTCCATGAATGACGGATGAAACCCTTGGTGACAATCCAGGGGTCTTAAATCCAAAATTGGGGAGATCAGAGGCCCTTTCAGGGTTTAATCGATGATGAAGCATTCTCATCGACATATCATAAACCCTCCAGCTACAAAGAGCGGCCTCCCCTACACACAGAAGACACAAACAGCCAAGAAACAGCAAAGAAAGAAGGCATAAGGGTTAAAGGACTAATCCTAATTAATGGACAAAAAAAAAGGATTAGCCAATTAAAACATAATATTAAAGAACATAACATAGATAAGACGGTTTGAAGAAAATATGATGCAAATTAGACAGTAAAGCATAAAGATAGAGTTTAAAGCTTAAGACAGAGATTAGAACAAAGGACAGGTTAACCCAAGACAAATTCGAATGACTCGGCTCACAACAGTTATTCCTCTCGAAGATATTTTTTAGCCACCTAAGTGCTTTGTTTCCTTCAAGAAAGCATTAGGCAGTTATTGAGCTGAGTCAGAGATATTTTATCTGTCAAACAGTTATTGTAAAAGTTATGAATAAGCCTTAAAGTCAACACATTCACCCATTTGTCCTTAGAAGTTAAGATAGAAGTTATTAAAACATAGAAGTAGTTGCAGATATTCCTGCCTTGAGCCTTGCATGGTCTTCAAGGTTAGGAATGCACTTACTCTGTAATAAATGATACTCAAACCCTATCTTAGGCTTCACCTTCTCATTTGCAACATAAATACTGCATTTGAACTCATTATTTTGTTGGCATTTGATGACTCTTTGAAGTAATACATAGTCTCTTGGAAGTTGAAAAGAAATTGAAGTCTTGGAACTTGTGAATGTCTTGATTTGTTTGCTGATGGAGGAGGCTAGATCACTGGATCCCTGAGCTTGGTTGTTGGTGAAGTGCGTCTAATCTGTTATTGTTATTTCCTACTTTCATTATGTCTCCATATTTCTCTATAGCAGTAGAATAAAAGTTTTAGGCTAAGAAATGTCTTTTGAAAGCACCTTAGTTCTGTTTATTCTTCACTGCCTTAATGTTTTCTTCTACTAGGACATTTCAGAGAATTCTTAATTTCTCTCTGGACCCCCTAGGCCTGTTTATTTCATAAATAGTTGAATACATTTGGTTTCCAGCATGATTTATGGTTTTCCCTACTTACTTACTGCCACTTAAACATTGTTCTTTGAAGTCTCTCCCTAAAGTACCATTATTTAAAGTCTGCCAAAGAGGTTTTTTTTCGATCATACCCTTTGTACTTGCTTAACTAATTGTTTTAGAGATCTTCATAACTATAATCAAGGATGTTTATGAGTTCCCTCTTCCCTGATTACGATTATATGTGTGTCTTAAGTTTTTTCTATCCTTGAAGGTGAAATCACTAGAAGTTAAATGAGTTTCTCGCCTTCTATATTTCATTGGAAAAGTTTGTCTTAAATTATTACTTACTGAAGTGTGGATTGTAGAATTCATGGTTTGCCCTGTATATTGTTTGCCTCTTCATGTTTTTATGATATTTAAGTCCCTTTGTTGATAAGTACATATGATAAAGGATTCTTGATTGTTCTTTACCCTACTTTTCATTCTTACAATTAATGTCCATCTCATAAACCCCTTAAAACTTGAAGATCCACTGGCCAAGTTAGATTTTCCCTATGATACTCCCTGATCCATTGATGAACTTATCATGACTTCCATTTGACTCCATTGCCTAATGACTTATATATTTCCTCATTCTACCTATGCTTCTTGAACATTATACCCAACCAAAACAAACAACAAAACCTCACACTTAATAAATATCCTAAAATCAACCCTACAAAGCAAACAAGTTCATATCATTTGCAAAACAAATAGAGAGATCCCTCTCTGAGTCCAGGAAGGCTAGGTCCTAGGACTCCAAAGACGGGTTCATGTTGCCTTGTCATTTGGTATATGAATCTTCCAAATCATGAGACACCGACATTCTGGCGATCACGGTTGGACCTTCTGAGTAAATTCATGCTTAAACACCCTTAAAAGATTTAGAAACCCTTGACTAATATTATCTGGTGATTTATCTGCGACATCATCCCCAGAACCAACATTCTGGTGATCTCGGTGGGACCTTCTAAGTTAGTGACAAACTAAGTATACCTTAGGACTCCAGAAACCATTATCAATCACAGAAAACTTAGCTGATGGCCATAGAGTAGACTTTTTTTGTTTCACCATCTTAGCTAAAATATGATCCAGGTGTAGAAAACTCTTACAAACCTTAGAACTACAGAAAAGAAACTTAGAAAACCCCCAAAAAATCTCTAGATTAGTCTTTTTTCAATTATTGGTGGTGGACCATACTCAATTACCTTCAAAACAGCTAAAAATTTCCACCTGGCGACTCCACTAGCCCCAGTAGGCCTATTACTCCACTATTACTTTCAAATTTCCTTAGGATTGTATCAAATCAGTCCCAAGAAGTCTAAAATACTAGTCCCATATTTTAAGAGGTTTCCTAGACACTGTGAGAGGTTAACCTTCTGAAAACAATAGTCCTAAAACTTTTAGCCTCTCCAAATTTTGAGTTTGAAATCTGGCTTCACATAGGATCAATACTAGATCTCATCCAGACCCTAATTCTCCTACTATAGTTGATGATCCAGAAAATATTTTGTGGCAAACTTCTAGAGCTAGAAATTTAACTACTGTTAGGACTATCCAAAGGACAAGATCTGTCCCTGAAAACTTTACAGTCTTGAAAGATCCTCACTTTGACTTGTACCATTCAAGGAACTTATTTAGAACCAAGTCACACAGTGATATTGACCAATCTGACCTTGAGCCCATATATTTGCAGCAGAATTTTAGCAGAGAAACATATCCTTCCACTCCTCCTGATTTTCAACTTCTCCACCACTTCAGCTCTTTCCATAGCAAATCTGCTAATAATCAGTTTACTGGTCCAAGTATTTCCACCACACTCATCCACACATCCTCTATCCAAAACACTCCATTTCATCCCACTTTCCCTTCCACAAATCCACCTCTTGTAAATCTCCCATTTGCTCCTATCATGGCAGCATGGTATGCCTCATTAGTGTTACCACAACCTCTGGTTCCTTTGCCAAATTATTATCAATCCAGAATTCCCCATTTTACTGGAACCGAATCTACTATTGCCCAACAGCATGTAGATAAAATGGATGATGCTTTTGATTACATGGAAATAGAATAAGAGACCATTAAGATGAGAATATTTTCCCAAAGTTTAGGAGGAGAAGCCAAAAAATGGTTTAAAAGCTTAACTCCTAATAGCATAAATGATCTCCCTTCTTTATACCAAACATTCATAAACAAATGGGAAATTAAAAAGGACCCTCTCCAAATCCTTTCAGAATATAGCAACCTTAAAAGAAATGCTAGGGAATGTGTCCAAAATTGTTGCACTAGATTCAATAGTGTTTACAATGCACTTCCCCCAAACATGAAACCTCCACTAGGCTTAGCCTTAGCTAAATTTCCTGAAGGCTTTGACCCAGACATGGCCTACCAGCTAAGAGAAAGAGACCCCTTGACTTTAGAAGACATGTAGAGGGGAGCTATAAGTGTAGAAGAAAATCTGATTGAGAAAAGAGCTAGGTTGAAATCATAAAAAAGAGTTACATATAAAGATGAAACATTGGCATCAACCTCATTGTTTGATGCAAAAATTTATAACTTAGTGAGGGTAATGGAAAGGATGCCGGAAAATGATAGAGTGCCTCCTAGAGAGAACCAAATCAATCCCCAGAACAGAAATATAAATCCCAATTTCAGAAGAGATCATATTCAAAATATACAAAGGAATAATGACCAAAAAATTAGGCCTCCTTTTCAAGAAAACTATGTAGATCAAGAAGAAGAAAGGGAGACAGAAAGGTTGGAAGAAAACTGTGTGAATTTAATAGGATCTGACAGTGAGGGTGATGCTTTCCTCACTGAGGAAGAACAAGGATTCTTCTCCTTAGAACAAACTGAAAGCAATCATGAGGATTCTGAATACTACCAATTGGGATTTGAAAATGCTATAATGGAGGTTCACAAACAATATTATCTTAGAAGAAAAAAGAACCAAGAGACCTCCAAGAAATTAAAAAAAAACAGTTGTTAGGAATACCTCAGAAAACCTTCCTAAAAAGACAGCAAACAATTCTTAACTGTGGCTAAGAAAACTGAGTTAAATAGAGACAAAACCAGCCAGCCAAGTGTTGACCCAAGTTTCCCTAGTAATTCTGCTAGTGGCCCTGAGAAATCTGTCCAAAATAATAGTCTTAATAAAACTTAGCAAATCGGAATTGTTGAAAATACTATGTTTGAAAAATCAGATGTAAATATGTCAAAAACACTAGTCCCATTCATCCTTGAGGGAGAAATTGCCAAGATCAAAATTAGCATACCCTTAGATGAACTAGTAACCCAGGATCTATATAAAAATAAAGTTTTTAAATCTTTGAATATAGGAAATGATACTGATACTTTAAACTTGACAGATGATAAACTATAATTGTTGTTTGGTGCCGAAGTAGAAGGAAAATACCAAGAAGGAACCATTCCTCCATTTTATGTCAGCTTAAATATACATGATAAGATCTTACACAATGCCATGCTAGACTCTGGTGCCTCTCACAATATCATGCCAAAGGTAGTTGTAATATTCCTACTTAGCCTAAGCTAAGAGGAATATTTGCTTTTGTTTTACTTTATTTTGCGTGAATAAATGAATAAAGGAGGACATGTAAAACTCCTAAAAAGAATGAATAAATCAATGCCCATGTGAACACAAATAAATCAGGGCCATGTAAATAAATCACTTGCAGGTGTGAAAGGGGTTTGAGCTGTGAGACTGGGTCAACCTTGACCAAATCTACAACGTTGTCTAGATTCAATGTATCTCCTAAAGGGACAACGCAGTTCTATAAGGAGGCCCCTCATGTGAAAGGAGCTAACTCATCAAGTTGATTTAGGGTTTGCAAAGGATTTCATCTTATAAAAGGAATGGAAAGGCAACAAGAGAAGGTTTTTGATTGATTATATTTTTTATTATCTTGTCTGCTTAGACAAATACTATTCCCTATTGTTTAGTAGAGAATTGTGCTGCTTAGCACTTGAAGTTCCTATGTAGGGATTTCACCTCTTCCTTTGAGGATTCTTGGAGGAGAATTTGCTGATTTGATCCACTATCAGGCTTGAGGACAAGCTCTAATTCCAATTGCAGCGTAGATCCAGTGAGGGTTTGTCTGCTTTTGCAATCTGCAACAAGTGGGATTCTAGATTTTCAGAGATCTAGCTTGTTTTGGGAGCCTCTTCTCATGGAGTGTCTTTTAACCTCCTAGAAGAGTGCCTCTCCTGTTTTTACTTCAGATCTGTATCTTGATAGTTGGCCATCTATGTTATTCAAGCTACAGCGTTGTTTCCATTAAGGAATTGCGTTATTTTCATATGATATTCTTCAAGGTGTTTTGATCACAGCTTTGATGAGAGATCTTTGGTGCTGGGCTTTGCCTTCCACTTTGGTGATCCATGGATTAGCTTGTTGATCCATGTTTTTTTTAGATCTGATCTATTGTAATGTAATGTTATATTAAAAAATTACTGTAGCATTTTATAGATCTGCAACTTAAAACTCAGATCTACTCTTATTTATGCATGATTTGGTCAAAACCCCAAGGGGATCTTGTAAAGAAAACTATCTAGTTTCCATATCTGAAATAGATATGATGTTTTGTCCACAAATCTGTCCTAGATCTGAGTTGTAATATTCAGCTACTGTAGCTTCTTAAAATAATTTTTTTGAGACATTTCTGCATTTATACCTGTGTTACAGCTTTCTTTTCTGAGGATTTCTTGCTCTATTGCCTCATGTATTCTACCATATTTTTAAAGAGCTTCATTATAATTCTGATTTGCTACTGCACATTCATAATTTAATCATATTTGATGCCCTCCTGCTCATACTATCTAAGACTGTGTTATTTCTGAAGCAGATTGTTGTGCATAGCTGCAGCCCCTCTTGTAGGGTTTTTTTTAGCTAGACTAGGTTGTGGGATATCGGTTTACCACACCTAGTTTGATTTGTTTTTTCTCCTCTTGTGGATCTAGACTCTAGATCTGCTGATCTAAGGGATACGAGGGTTGTAAATTCATTTCTGTACATCAATCTCCCAGGAGTGCATTATTCCAGCAGGCTTATTATGTTATTCCAGATCTGGGATATTACAGTGGTATCAGAGCTCCTTTCTTGGCACAGCCTATGCTTTCCTTGGAGCATCATAGCCATGTTGCATTCATAAGAAGATGAACCTCTTACTGAGAGGGAGAAGAGGTATCAGAACAGAAGTCATAAGAAGTATGATTATACTACTTAAGATCAAGACAAGGGTAAAGCCCCTGAGACTGCAAGTGACAAAGAAGGGGAAGAGTTTGCAATAACTCTTTTGGTGGCCATGCAAGATATTTCTAGAGAGATTAAGGAGATGAGGGTGGATAGAATGAGGGAATCTCTTGGGAGATTTCATCTAGGAGAAATCTCTGACATGTGTCATCATGGGACTAGCCAACCAGTGTATCTACCACAAGCCCCACAAGCTTCACAACACTCCACTATGCCTACTTTCTTGGCTATGGAGAATTAAGGGCCACAAGAACAAGCTTCCCTTGAAGATTACTTTGTGGAGTATGATTCTCAGAGTCATAGATTCAAGGATAACTTGAGTTTCCAAGACTTTTGTCACATCAAGGATAGAAGAAGACCAAGGCAGCAGTATAGAGATGGCAGGTTCTTTCATAATCAGGATAGACACCACTCTATGGGAAGTTTATTTTTGCATAATTTTGATGGATCATCCTCCAGTTCTGCCAAGGCATGGGTAGAAAAGCTGGATATTTACTTCTAGTTGAATAAGGTTCCTGAGACTGAAGCCATCAAGATTGCAGCACTGCACTTTGAAGGTGAAGCACACAATTGGTGGTTCCATGGGTTGTATACATTGGGACATAACAATGTGACTACCTATTCTAAGTTTACTAGAAGACTGGTGGAGAGGTTTGACAGGAAGGATCCTGAAGCACCCTTCATAAGCCTTGCAAAGCTGAAGCAATCAGGAGATGCAGAGACCTATATCTCTGAGTTTCTGAGATTATCAGTCATGGTCCTTGATCTATCTGTAGCAAGGAGAGTCTACATGTTCATCGATGGTCTGGAGGAACCTTTGTATGGGTTGGTCAAATCTACCAAGCCCGTCACTTTGCATGATGCCATTGAGAGGGCTAGAGACCTCCAAGATGCCTTGCCAAAAGCAAATTCAACTTTCCAAAGCAAGGCCCCTCACTTTTCTAAGGGGAAGGAAGGGAAAGTTGCTCCTCCCAAGGAGAGCTCCTTGAAGAAGCCTCTTAACATTGATCTCAGGAGGGAATTAAGGAAAAAGAAATTGTGTTTCACTTGCCAAGAGTCATGGGCACCGGGACATAGATGTGCTGCAGGGAAAGCACACTACATAGAAGTCTTCTCAGATCTTGAGGAGGAAGATGAAGATGATGAACCTAGGAGGGGTCACAGCGCTGATGATGATGAGGAAGATCAAACACCATCCATAGATGGGAAGGGAGCCTTTGCTCCAATGAGTGGGACTCTTGCATCTTTGAGAGGAGTGCCCAAGTACTTGACCCTAAGAGTACAAGGTTTAGTCATGAATCAGAGAGTATCTGTCCTGATTGACAGTGGCGCAACCCATAATTTTATTGATGCTCATCTTGTGCAAAGGAGGGCAATCCCCACTCACACTTTCAAGGGATTTTCTATTTTGGTCCCAGGAGATAGGACCATGCAATGCATGCAATATGTTCCATCACTCTCTGTCACTATAGGATCCTACACTCTGGTGGATCACTTCTTTTTAGTTGACATACCAGACACCAACATCATTTTGGGTGTGCAATGGTTGATTACCTTGGGGAAGGTTACCACTAATTGGAAAGCTTTGCAAATGGAATGGGTGGACTTGAAGAGTGGGAAACCAAAAATGATTTAAGGCATGCACACTTATCCTTAACCTAATACCTCCACACAAACAATAGAGATGGATTTGCACAGTGGAGGCAGGGATCTCACAGTTCCTTCTCTCATGTTCATGAGGATGCTGCAAGGGAAATTGCAAGGGACATTCTTATCTCATGGAAAGTCACCTGGAATGCCATCTGATTCAGATCTTGTGGGGAAGGCTCCACAAAGTGCTACTCAAAATCTAGATCCAGGAAGGATTGGAGCAATGAAAGACCAAGTTATAGCGTTGGGAGGCTTGGGACAGCCCAAGAATGAGGAGGATCTTCTTCCTGCATCACTATCACCCCCTATATTTTCTGAATCTACGCTGTGGGAGGAGAAGAATGGGAAGATCATCCTTCCAACAAACAATTTTGGCATATGTAATGTCAAAAATTAAATAAGAAACATGAAAATCACTTCCATGGATGTATCAGCAGCGCTATCACTGTTGAGTAGTGTGGATCTTTATTGGAAATCTCAACTGCTTGTAGATTATTCCAAAGATATCTAGATAGGTATGATACTAGATGGCATGCAGCAAGAGGAGGGCTACTTGGTCCAAGGGGGAGTCATATATTATCATGGTAAGGTCTTCTTGGCTAGAGCTTCCAAGCTCAAGTAGAAGATCCTACAAGGAGCATATGAAGAATTCTACCTCAACCATATGGATTCAATGAAGATCTATTCCCTGATAATGAAGAGTTTTGATTGGGAAGGCATGAGAGAGGACTTACATCAGCACTTTCAAGAGTGCAATATCTATGGAGGACTGGGGCAGCCATTGTACTCTTTGCAAGAGTCATCTCAGCCAGCTCTTCCTTTGCTTGAAAGGAGGGGAATTCTCATGCACAACTCCATGTGTATGAAGGACTATGATGGTAAAGGATTCGATCATGCCAAGAAAGTTGTATTTTCTGATCTATTACATTCCTTTTCCATGTTTTTGTAGGATATGACTCCTAAATGGAGTGAGATATCATGTGGATCTCATAGCTTATTGGGGGCCAATAGAAATTATAAACTTGGCCACTCCCTTACTGTGCAAAGGGAGATTCCTTTTCATGATGGGTGCTTCCCAAAGGCACCAAACTTAAGTAATGCCTTCATCCATGTTAAGGTGACTCATGCAGCAAATGTGTGGTGGGAATGCCACTTGCCACACCTGGATCTAATGAAGACAAGAGGTGCACTTCGTTGGCATCACATGTGGGATTTTGACCCGCCTCCTCAAGTTCAAATTTCAATTTGCATATATGTATTTTTTCTTCCATACCTTGACGATATAGTTGTATTGTTTATGGGGTTGTATGGACAGAGGGTGGGCAGTGTGTATGTACCACATGGTTTGGAACTTCTACTTGTACTTCATGATACATGTTTTAGATGTGGAATTTCTTCAACCATGTTTATTTCTGTTGAGTTTTACACTCCTGAATGGATGGACTATGCACATATTATGTTGGCCTTGGAGGAACAATTCATGATGTATTGGCTTGTTGAGCACTTGGCTTATGATGAGGACTTGATCCTTGATGTTTCCATTAATGAAGGAGGAGAATTACTACAGCTCTTACCCTATCAATTGCTTGAGGACAAGCAACATTTTGGAGGGGAGGACTGTAATATTCCTACTTAGCCTAAGCTAAGAGGAATATTCATTTTTGTTTTACATTATGTTGCATGAATAAATGAATAAATAAGGAAATGTAAAACTCCTAAAAATAATGAATAAAGAAATGCCCATGTGAACACAGATAAATCAGGCCATGTACATAAATCACTTGCAGGTGCGAAAGGGGTTTGAGCTGTGAGACTGTGTCAACCTTGACCAAATCTACAGAGTTGTCTAGGTTCAATGTATCTCCTAAAGGGATAGCGCAGTTCTAGAAGGAGGACCCTCATGTGAAAGGAGCTAACTCATCAAGGTGATTTATGATTTGCAAAGGCTTTCATCGTATAAAAGGAAGGGAAAGGCAACAAGAGAATATTTTTGATTTATTATATTTCTGAGTATCTTTTCTGCTTAGACAAATACTACTCTCTGTTGTTTAGTAGAGAATTGTGCTGCTTAGCACCTGGAGTTCCTACGCAGGGATTTCACCTCTTCCTTTGAGGATTCTTGGAGGAGAATTTGCTGATTTGATCCACTATCAGGCTTGATGCCAAGCTCTACTTCCAATTGCAGTGCAGATCCAGTGACGGTTCGTCTGCTTTTGCAAGCTGCAGCAAGTGGGATTCTAGATTTGCAGAGATCTAGCTTGTTTTGGGAGCCTCTTCTCATGGAGTGTGTCTTTTAACCTCCTGGAAGAGTGCCTCTCCTATTTGTACTTCAAATCTGTATCTTGGTAGTTGGCCATCTATGTTATTCAAGCTACATCGTTGTTTCCATTAAGGAACTGCGTTATTTTCATATGAGATTCTTCAAGGTGTTTTGATCACAGTTTTGATGAGAGATATCTGGTGTTGGGCTTTGCCTTCCACTTTGGTGATCCATGGATTAGCTTGTTGATCCATGGATTATTTATGCATGATTTGGTCAAAACCCCAAGGGGGTCTTGTAAAGAAAACTATCTAGTTTCCAGATCTGAAATAGATCTGATGTTTTGTCCATAGATTTTTCCTAGATCTGAGTTGTAATATTCAGCTGCTGCAGCTCCTTAAAATAACGTTGTTGAACCATTTCTGAATTTATACCTGTGTTACAGCTTTCTTTTCTAAGGATTTCTTGCTCTATTTCCTCATGTATTCTACTGTATATTGAAAGAGATTCATTATAATTATGATTTTTTGTTGTACATTCATAATTTAATCATATTTTATGCCCTCCTTCTCATACTGTCCAAGACTGCATTATTTCTGAATCATTTTGTTGTGCATAGCTGCAGCCCCTCTTGTAGGGTGTTTTTTAGCTAGGCTAGGTTGTGGGTGATCTGTTTACCACACCTAGTTTGATCTGTTTTTGCTCGTCTTGTGGATCTAGACTCCAGATCTGTTGATCTAAGGGATCCAAGAGTTGTAAATTCATTTCTGTACATCAATCTCCCAGGAGTGCGTTATTCCAGCAGGCTTGCTGTGCTATTCTAGATCTGGGATATTACAGTAGTGATGGAGAGATTAGGCCTATAAATTACCAAACCTTACAAAGACCTGTATTCCTTTGATTCAAGAATATTCAAACGTTTAGGTCTAATCAAGTATTTATGTGTCAATCTAGCACAAATTCCTACTAAGGGTCTAGCTATGGACATAGTTGTTGCTAACATTCCCCCAAAGTATGGCATGCTTTTATCCAGATCATGGGGAGCCAAACTTCAGGGGAACCTTCAAATGGAAATGTCTTATGCTACCATTCCAGTTTTTAACCAAACAAGAAGGTTATACAGGTAATCTCACATGAAATATATGGTAAGCAACAAAAATAGGCCAAACAGCACTCCTGTTTATCCCATTCATTCAGATCTTGATTCATTTATCATGTTTAATGAAGAGGAAATCATAACACAATAAAATGAAAATAAAAAGGAGTTAAGCCCACTTGAACAACCAAATTTTCCCTCAAATGAAAAACATAATAGCTCAAACTTTAGCAGCCTTGAAAATCAAAATTATAGTGAGCAGGAGATAGAAACACTTTGGACAATGAGCTTTGATGGCTCTTATAGCAAAGCAGGTTCTAGAGCTGGTGTATGGATACATAATACAAACAAAGGACATTCCTACAAACTTGATTTCCAATTCACTAATAAAATTGCAGAATATGAAGCTCTCCTTCTTGGCCTACATTTGCTCAAAGATTTAGGAGCCAAGAAAATATCAGTCCAAGGAGATTCAGAGCTGATTATTAGGAAAATAAAAGGGGAGTATTCAGCAAAAAAACCAATATTAAGAGAATATAGGAATGCTGCCCTAGATCTCCTGAAAATTTTTGAAAAATATGAACTCACTTTCATCCCTAGAGCTCAAAATAACCTTGCAAATGAGCTTCACTTTGTTCCCAGCAATTGTCAAATACCTCAGGTAAATGAAATGTTCAATGTTAAAGTAAAAAATAGGCCTATAGTCCCTGAAAATGAAAACTATTGGCAAGTGTTTGAGGGAGATAAACACATTGATGATTTTCTGCAATCTGAAAATGATTTTGTTATACCAACACTTAGCTTAAGCCATGAAGAAGAATTTTTTGATGAAAAACAAACCTCTAAAACAGAGTTGTCCTCTACTGCTGATATAAATCAATTTGAACATCTTTATAAGGCATAATTCTTTAACAAACCAGATCAAAAGGACCTTGAATTTTTACAATGAAAATATGATACAATACCAAGGGGCCTTACACCATTGGAAGAGATTTTTGACTTCAATGATGTAGCTAAAAAACCAAAGATGAAGCCTACGGAAACTAATGTAGAAGAACATAACATAGGCAGCATGAATGAACCCAAAATGATCAAGTTATATATCACTCTTCCTACTAATATAAAATAGGAATATATTGCACTTTTCAAAGAGTTTGGAGATGTTTTTGCATGGGGATACAAAGATCTGAAATCATATGATACTAGCATTATTCAACACAAAATTCCTCTTAAGGAAAATTAGAAACCTTTCAAACAAAAACTAAGAAGGACAAACCCTGTTTTATTACCTTTAGTTGAGAAAGAGATCAAAAATATGTATGATGTTGGGATTATAGTTCCCCTTAGATATTCACAGTGGGTTTCCAACCTTGTATCTGTTAGGAAGAAGACCGAGGAAATTAGGCTTTGCATTAACTTTAGAAATCTGAACAAAGCCTCCCTGAATGATAATTACCCCTTGCCTAAAATGGATCACATACTCAAAAGGTGGTTGGATCTAAGAGAATATCACTCTTGGATGGTTTTTCAGGCTACAACCAAGTGCTAGTACTCCCAAGTGATCAACAAAAAACTGCTTTCACCACACCTTGGGGTACATTCATGTATGTTAAAATTCCATTTGGTTTGATGAATGTAGGGGCCACCTTTTAAAGGGCCATGTACATAGATTTTTTAGAAGACATAGGCTATTTCATAATCATTTACCTTGGTGACATCATTTTTTTCTCCAAACTGACAAAGAACAACCAATATCCTTCTTAAGTAGAGCCTTAAGAGATGCTCCACTCAAATATAACATCATGGAGAAACAAGCCTTAGCCTTGATAAAAGCATTGAAAGATTTCCTAGTCTACATTTTACACTCACATATCATTTCTTTTGTCCCACATACAGTTTTCAAGGAAATTCTAAATCAAGACCATGATTTCTAAATCATACTCTAAAATAATAGCAATCCATTTTCCAAGATATGAATATGGTTGATGTTTTAGAAGAACAGGAAGAATTCATAGCTCCATACATTGAAGAAAATTTTCTAAATTCATCTTGGTATGCTGATATAATTTATGTGCTTCTCTATCTTAATACTCCTCCTTCTTTATCAAAGACTAAAGCTAGATTCTTGAAACATGAAGCTTTAAATTACTGCATTTTAGATGGAGTGTTATATTGGAAAAATGTTGTTGGCATACTACTTAAATGTCTTCTTAAGAGTGATGCAGGAAAAGTCATGCATGAGCTGCATGAGGGAGAATGTGGAGGCCACCTTTACTGGAAGACCACATCAAATAATATTCTTAGAGTTGGCTATTACTGGCCCACCCTTTTCCCTGATACTAAAAAACTAGTCATGACTTGCCATAAGTGTCAATTTTTTTATGGCAAGAGAAAACTCCTACCTTTACCTTTGCATCCCATCAATGTTGAGGCTCCCTTTCAGCAATGGGGTTTATACTTTATTGGAGAAATTCACCCAACCTCATTTGCCCAACATAAGTGGATACTTTTTGCCACAGATTATTTTACCAAGTGGATAGAGGTTATCCCTTCTATAAATGCTACTAACTCAGTCATTATCAAGTTTCTTGAGACCAACATATTATCTAGTTTTGGTTGTCCATAAATATCATTACATATAATGTTGTTGCCTTCAAATCCAAAAGAATGGTTGAATTTTGCTATAAATACCATATCACATTTGGGCACTCCACAACTTACTACCCTCAGGGAAATGGACTTGCTGAATCTTCCAACAAAAGCCTGATCAACATTATCAAAAGACTGCTGGAACAAAATAAAAAATCTTGGCATTGTAAGCTAGTTCATGCTTTATGGGTTGATAGGCTAACCACCAATAAATCCATCAATATGTCTCCCTATCAGTTGGCATATGTCATGGATGCAATCTTCCCAACATCCTTGGGAGTTTCAGTAATGAAACTTCTCCAAGAAGTGTAATCAGAAGAAAATGACATGCAGATAAGGTTGAATCAAACTATTCATTTACAGCAGTCAAGAGAGGAAGTTTATAAAAGAACACAAGCAGTTCAAGAGAGCATCAAGAAGATCTTTGACAAAATAACTAAAGCTAATAATTTCCAAGTTGGAGACACAGTTTTAAAATGGGATTCTAGAAGGGAAGACAAAGGTAAGCATGGAAAGTTCGAGAATTTGTGGAAAGGGCCTTATATCATTCATTCAATCAGGGGTCATAATGCTTTATTTTTACAAAGGTTGAATGGAGAAGATGTAGGTTTTAACCCTGAACAGAAATTATCTACACACGAATCTTATAACAGAAAATAAACAATAGCAAGAGCATAAAACATAAAATAGATAAACACAGAGATTTTCCCCTGGATCCCAAATCGGGACGACCAGCTTGATTTTTCATTATATTCCTTTTAGTGTTACAACACATATATATACATGCTAAAGCATACATAAACCCCAATCCATAAACCCTGGATTAGAACATAACCGTAGTTCCCTTGACCGGATCTACAAAAATACCAGGGGCCGAAAACCATCGTGCCCCAATACCATGTGCAAAACCATGCACAAAACCATGGACGCGGACTACCCACCAGAAATTAAGAATATAACACATACCCAACATTCTCCCACTTGTTGTTTTCTTTCCACAGGGGGCACAAGAGAGCTTAGTCATTAGCCCAATTCTTCAACACCCATTGTTTCTCTACACCAAGAGAACTTCTGAGTGCTCACAGACTTTGTTAATGCATCTGCAACATTCTTCAAAGTGTCCACCTTTACCAGCAACACCCTTTTAGCCTCAACCATATCTCTAACAAAGTGAAATTGAACATCAATGTGCTTTGTCTTTGAATGATAAGCAGGGTTCTTAGCCAAGAAAATTGCACTTTGGCTATCACAGTCTATCCTTATAGCTTTCTATACCAACCCCATACTTGAACACAATCTCTGCAACCAAACTGCTTCCTTGCTTGCATGAGTGGCTGCTATGTATTCTGCCTCTGTAGTTGAAAGCGCCACTACAGACTGTCTTTTACTCATCCAACTGACTGCACCTCCAAATAGGCTAAACACATACCCACTTGTAGATCTTCTTTGGTCCAGATCTCCAGCCCAGTTTGCATCAACAAAACCACGAATGTCCAACATTCTTTCCAATCCTGGTCTTCCCTGGTAGCACAATCCATAATCACTAGTGCCACGTAAATATCTGAAAACCCGCTTCACTGTTGTCCAATGCTCCTTCCTTGGGTTTGACATAAACCTGCTCAATACTCCCACTGCATGTGCAATGTATGGTCTAGTATAGACCATTGCATACATCAGGCTACCCACTGCACTTGCATATGGAACACGGGACATATCCTCCTCTTCTTCTTGTGTCTTGGGACACTGTTCGGCAAATAGCTTTACACCTACAGGAATATGAACATTCATCGGTTTACTATCCTGCATATTGAACCTACGCAATATAGTCTCGACATACTTCCTCTGGTTTAACCAGAGCTTCCTCTTTTCCCGATCTCTCTTAATTTCCATGCCCAAAATATAGTTTGCAGCACCAAGATCCTTCATGTCGAATTTGGAGAACAGCTGGGTCTTCAAATCTTGGATAATTTCTTTGTCATTTCCAATTAACAACATATCATCCACATACAAGACCAAATACATAACACGGTCACCAATTAATTTAAAATAAACACAGTGATCCTCCTTGCTTTTGGTGAAGCCAAGTCCCCATATATAGGTATCAAATTTCTGATACCACATCCTTGGTGACTGTTTTAACCCATACAGAGACTTCTTCAACCTGCATACCAGTTCTTTCTTACCCTTCACCATAAAGCCTTCGGGTTGCTTCATGTAGATCTCCTCTTCTAGATCCCCGTGAAGAAATGTTGTCTTCACATCCATCTGTTCTATCTCAAAATCAAATGCAGCAGCAACAGATAAAAGTAATCTAATAGAAATAACTTTGGCAACAGGAGAAAAAATATCACCAAAATCAATTCCCGGCACCTGGGAATAACCTTTCGCTACCAACCGAGCTTTGTATTTCTCCACCTTGCCTTCTACATTCATCTTCTTCTTAAACACCCATTTGCTCCCAATGGGCTTCCTTCCAGCCGGCAACTCCACCAGATCCCATGCATCGTGTTTGTGCAAGGATGCCATTTCATCAGCCATGGCCTCCTTCCAGAGTTTTCCATCCTCTGAATCTACTGCCTCCCTGACAGTTCTGGGTTCATCATCAGTTATAGTTAAGGCAAAACCTGAACAGAAAGCATATGGACTATACCTTTCTGGTTGCCTTCTTTCCCGAACTGATCTTCTCAAAGCTGGAGTTTGTGGCTCTTCATCTTCTGAGTCTTCTTCTATTGTAGAGTATGATTCATCCTCCTTTAGCTCAAACTCTATCTTCTCAGGTTCCTTTGGTAGGACTTCATGTTTAACAACATCTTTCACTTCTCTAAACACCACATCTCAACTGTACACAACCTTCCTTGTTTCTGGGTTCCAAAGCTTGTAACCCTTTAAACCATCCTTATACCCAATAAAGATGCACCTTTCAGATTTATTATCCAACTTGATCCTTTTCTCCTTTGGAACATGTACATATGCATCACATCCAAATACCCTTAGATGTGAAAGAGAGGGTTTCTTACCAGTCCATACCTCATGTAGGGTCTTATCCTCCAACGCTGATGAAGGTGATCTGTTAACTAAGTAACATGCAGTCTCCACTGCCTCTGCCCAGAATTCTTGTCCTAACCCGGTACCACTGAGCATGCTTCTTGCCTTTTCCATCAGTGTTCTGTTCATTCTTTCTGCAACTCCATTTTGCTGAGGTGTGTATGGAGTAGTCTTCTGCCGTGCTATACCACACTTCTTGCAGAACTCTTCAAATTCCTTCTTGCAGAACTCCCCACCATTATCTGTCCTCAACGCCTTTATCTTCTTCTCTGTCTGGTTTTCCACCAGAGCCTTAAATTCTTTAAATTTGTCAAAGACTTCAAATTTATTCCTCAAGAAATATATCCATGTATCCCTTGAGAAGTCATCTATGAATGAAACATAGTACACAGACTTTCCTAGTGATTGAACTGACACAGGTCCAAACACATCACTGTGCACAAGTTCTAATATCTTGTTCGCCCTCTTAGCACCAGAAGGAAAAGTCACCCGATTCTGCTTCCCATATACACAATGTTCACAGAAATCAAAATCCAGAGAGCAATTAGACATACCTTCTACCATACCATTTCTATGTTGTATTCGAAGGCCCTTCTCTCCAATATGTCCAAGCCTTTGATGCCATAGCATGGTCTTTTCTCCAGATACAACTAGGCTTTCCGCTCCACTTTCAGGAACCACAGAATTGTTACACCCATCAATAACAATGCTACCTTGTAGCTTGTACAAAGTTCCAATCCAAAATCCCCGCATTAATACCAGTTCTCCCCAAACCATCTTGGAGGCATCTTTCTCGAACACTGTTTTTACACCTGCATCATCCATCTTGCTTACAGAAATCAGATTTCTGGCCAATGCAGGAATATGCAGAACACCAGGAAGTGTTCTAATCCTCCCACCTTGCAGCTTCAGCTTGACCTTTCCCCGTCCGACGTTTCTCCTTCCTATCATCTGAGGAAGACATCACACTACTACAGTATTGACTCGACAGAACCACTCCCTGTCGGGAGTGAAGTGAAAGGATGCACACGAGTCAATCAACCATGACTCATGATCTACATGTGTATTTGAAGAAGAGGCAAATACACATCCCCACCTTCATCCAAGGTAGTTTTCCTCTGCGAAGGAGCATCATCATATCCCTTTCCTTTCTCGGGAGCTTTAGATACGCAATCCTTTTTGTGTGCCCTTTCTTTACGCATTTCCGGCACACTAACCTTTACAAACTTTCCGGGAGATTTAGATATCCCTCTAGATTTAGATCTCCCACTCAAAACCTTATTCTTGTTTATGTTCTAGGAACTTCCTTGTACGGATAAGGCATCTCCACTTTGACCCTCCATATTTCTCCGTCTCATTTCCTCCAACAACAAGGCTGAGACAATGTCATCAAAACTCAAGGTAGTTGTATTGCTACCTATTGCAATAACCAGACTGTCCCACGAGTCTGGTAGATAACACAAAAAACTGATGCACTTATCTTGACCTGAGATTTTAATATAAATAGATGATAGCTGACTTACCATAGTATTGAAGGCATTCAGATGCTCTATCACCGAGTCTCCATCCTTGATCCTCAGGTTATACAGATTTTTCCGAAGGAACAATTTACTCACCAGAGACTTATATTGGTACAAAGTCCCAAGTTTTCCCCACAAATTCTTCGTCGTAGCTTCCTCAGATACATCCAACAATAACGAATCTAAGACACACAACCGTATTGTGCTCTTCGCCTTTCGATCCAACTTATTCTAGTATTCATCTGACATTGTCGTTGGTTTAGTACCTGGATGGCGATCCTTTGATCTTTATCCACCACCAGATCCTCCATCTTGAGCTTCCACAACTCAAAACTTTGACCATTAAATTTCTCGATCTCTATCTTTCCACTACTCACCATCTTCTTTCTCCGCAAGAATCGATCCTGCGGATCTCCCACTGAACAGGGTCTACCTCAAGCCCAAGCAAAAAACCCTCAGCAGCAAAGGCGTCCCCTTGAAGCTGAAAAAGATCTGATATCAAATGTAGGTTTTAACCTTGAACAAAAATTATCTACACATGAATCTTATAACATAAAATAAACAATAGCGAGAGCATAAAACATAAAACAGATAAACACAGAGATTTTCCCCTGGACCCCAAATCGGGACGACCAGCTTGATTTTTCATTATATTCCTTTTAGTGTTACAACACATATATATACGTGCCGAAGCATACATAAACCCCAATCCATAAACCCTGGATTAGAACATAACCGTAGTTCCCTTGACCGGATCTACAAAAATACCAGCGGCCGAAAACCATTGTGCCCCAATACCATGTGCAAAACCATGCACAAAACCATGGCTGCGGACTACCCACCGGAAAGAATATAACACATACCCAACAGAAGAGTTATTTAGAGGTCCTATAAATGGCAGGATGCTCAAACATTATTTCTGTCAAGAGTCTTAACTTCAAAACTTTCATTCACCGTACATAAACATTGCATGAGAAAATATTAAGAACAAAAATACAAAAACAATGAAAGAAATGAAAAAGAGGGCAGGTTCAAAAGAGGTACAGCCCCATACCCAAAAAACAGTATTTCTGAAAGTGTGCAAGTCTAAATGCCACTACTGATTCAAAAGAATATCTTGTTCAGTCATCTAGCCTAATCATGGTTGAACATGCTTTAAATTTATGTTGATAAGTTAGTGAAAACAATGATTGTCAAGATTAGTTCAAACTTGACTTATCAAGAAAGATAGATTAGGGAATATAAGATACTAGTTCCACATGCTCAAAATAGAACCAAAGAGGAAGATAAGGATGCATTACAAATGATAGATCACATCCTTATCTTTCTAAGTTACTTTTTAAGCAAAAATAATGTTTGTGTGCAGCTTGTCCCAATGCCACAACCATGGTAAGTCAGACTGCTTAATCCTGATTTGACCCATGCCTTAAATTTCATGTCAATAGTTTAGAGAATCAGAGATTGCCAAACAGCTTAATCTTGGAAATCAAATAGTTTAGGTAGAGAATAGAAAGAGTTCACTAGTTTAATCTGAACCCTTGGAGACAATAAGGATAGAAGTAGACATTTTATTTCTGTTTTCAAAAAATAATATGTTAAGAGTTTTCCAGTTCAAGTGCACTCAAAGAAGAAAAAATGGTAGGACAAGTAGTTTGGGTAGCTAGAAATTCTATTGAAAGAAATCATATGTTGCATATTGTTAAGATTATCACTTCAAAGAAATATCAGCTAAGTAAAAGGAAGGAAAATTTGCCCAATGGATAAGACACTGGTCTGTTGAAACTCAGAGATTGATAAACTGAAAGTTTTGGACACCTCCAAAAGGGAGTTTCCCTCCCAAGGTGGAGCCACAGTTAGTCATCATTAATGTTTTGCTAATATCAAAATATGACTAAATTATGATCGTAGATTTCTAGAAACAAAATTTTACAAATATTGTGAGTTCTAGAAATCTCACTACCTTCATTAAACTAAGATAAACTATTTTAACTATATTTTCCTCTCTCTGCCTCCTAAAAGGTCTACCCCCACTACTGAAACTAGGGATTTTTCTCATTTTAGCCTGTTTGCCTCATTTCAAATCACCTCAACCTCATTCATAACCCTCTTCATTTGAAAATCCCACTTTTTCCCTTTTCTCAAAACCCTCATCAGTCCCCTTCATTTCGTCATTTTCCTTTTAACATATTAAACAATGTAAAAACCCCCTTTTTTTACATTGTTTAAAACTAAATTTCATCCTATCGGGGCCTTTAAATTATACGTAAAACCCTTTTTATGTATAAAACCTGCTCTTTGTATAAAACAGGCCTTAAGCCCTTCTTTTATTAAGCCTCAGCCCCCTTTTTTCGCATAGAACCTCGGCTTCCACTTATTCATTAGCCCCTTCCTCGTTTTAATAAAACTCTGCCCTTATGTTTTATTAAAACCCCCGAACTTTTGAAAAAACAAAATGTGGGCCCCCTCCTTTCCATTACATCTACACCGTCGATCTGAAACCCTGGACCCTAATCTTACAACTATTGCTTTCCCAACCTTGCCCGCATATGCTATAACCCTGCGCTACATGAAAATTATTCACCACGTCACCTCACACTCAGGTCCCACCTTCCACTACCCCCTGAATCCATTCACATTGTGCCACCTGTCCCCAGGCTCCAACCCCCCAAACCTGTTCGCCACTCCCACAGATCATTCCGTACCGTCGATCTCATTACCCGAGATCCAACGGCCCAGAATGCATATCACATAAGAAGTTGTGATGGGTTTGATGATTCACAACCCGCGCAAAATAGGCGGTTTTCCGCCTGCCACACGACGAACGCTCTATGGTATCGCGTCCATTCCACCCCAAACCACTTACCGCCTCCAATCCACGTGGTAAACCACCCCAGTTTATCAAAACTTCTTTTCCACCTCCGCGCCAAAATTCAATTTCCCCACGTCCATTTGAATTTTCGCTTGGTTCTGCCTTCGGAACTCTGCCCCCTGCACCCTCTCCCCCTCTACAATCACCTCCCGACAGCTCCAAACCCTGAAACACAGTGAAAACCCCTCTCGCAGGTTTTTGCTAATATTTTTTGTTTTGTGCACATTTTTAATGGCGGAAAAAGGCCACCATACCCTCCCACAATCCATGAATGACGGATGAAACCCTAGGTGACGATCCAGGGGTCTTAATTCCAAAATTGGGGAGATCAGAGGCCCTTTCAGGGTTTAATCAATGATGAAGCATGCTTATCGACAAATCATAAACCCTCCAGCTACAAAGAGCAGCCTCCCCTACACACAGAAGACACAAATAGTCAAGAAACAGCAAAGAAAGAAGGCATAAGGGTTAAAGGACTAATCCTAATTAATGGTCAAAACAAAAGGATTAGCCAATTAAAACAGAAGATTAAAGAACAAAACAGACATCAGACGGTTTGAAGAAAATATGATGCGAAGCAGATAGTAAAGCATAAATATAGAGTTTGAATCTTAAGACAAATATTAAAGATAGAACAAAGGACAGATTAACCCAAGACAAATTCGAATGACTCAGCTCACAACAGTTGTTCCTCTCAAAGATATTTTTTAGCCACCTAAGTGCTTTGTTTCCTTCAAGAAATTTTTAGGCAGTTATTGAGCCGAGTCAGAGATATTTTATCTGTCAAACAATTATTTTAAAATTTACGAATAAGCCTTAAAGTCAACACATTCACTTATTTTTCCTTAGAAGTTAAGATAGAAGTTATTAAAACGGAGACGTAGCTGCAGATATTCCTGCCTTGAGCCTTGCATGGTCTTCAAGGTTAGGAATGCACTTACTCTGTAATAAATGATACTCAAACCCTATCTTAAGCTTCACGTCCTCATTTGCAGCATAAATACTGTATCTGAACTCATTATCTTGTTGGCATTTGATGACTCTTTGAAGTAATACATAGTCTCTTGGAAGTTGAAAATAAATTGAAGTCTTGGAACTTGTGGATGTCTTTATTTGTTTGTTGATGGGGGAGGCTAGATCATTGGATCCCTGAGCTTGGTTGCTGGTGAAGTGCTTCTAATCTGTTATTTTTATTTCTTGTTTTCATTATGTTTCCATCTTTCTTAGTAGCAGTAGAATAAAAGTTTTAGGCTAAGAAATGTCTTTTGAAAGCACCTTAGTTCTGTTTATTATTCACTGCCTTAATGTTTTCTTTTGCTAGGACATTTTAGAGAATTCTTAATTGCTCTCTGGACCCCCTAAGCCTATTTATTTCATAAATAGTTGAATACAGTTGGTTTCACGCATGATTTATGGTTTTCCCTGCTTACTTGCTGCCACTTAAACATTGTTTTTTGAAGTCTCTCCCTAAAGTACCATTCTTTAAATTCTTCCAAAGAGGTTTTTTTTCTATCATATCCTTTGTACTTGCTTAAATAATTGTTTCAGAGATCTTCATAACTACAATCAAGGATGTTTAGGAGTTCCCTCTTCCCTGATTACAGTTATATGTGTGTCTTAAGTGTTTTTTGTCCTTGAAGGTGAAATCACTAGAAGTTAAATGAGTTTCTCGCCTTCTATATTTCATTGGAAAATTTTGTCTTAAATTATTACTTGCTAAAGTGTGGATTGTAGAATTCATGGTTTTCCCTGTCTATTGATTGCCTCTTCATATTTTTATGATATTTAAGTCCCTTTGTTGAGAAGTACATATGATAAATGATTCTTGATTTCCCTTTACACGACTTTTCATTCTTACAATTAATGTCCATCTCATAAACCCCTTAAAACTTGAAAATCCACTGGCCAAGTTAGATTTTCCCTATGATACTCCTCGATCCATTGATGAACTTATCATGACTTCCATTTGACTCCATTTCCCAATGACTTAGAGATTTCCTCATTCTACCTATGCTTCTTGATTATTATACCCAACCAAAACAAACAACAAAACCTCACACTTAATAAGTATCCTAAAATCAACCCTACAAATCAAAAAAGTTCATATCATTTGCAAAAAAAATAGAGAGATCCCTCTCTGAGTCCAGGAAGGCTAGGTCCTAGGACTCCAAAGACTGGTTCCACATTGCCTTGTCATTTGGTATACCAATCTGCCAAATCACGGGACACCAAAATTTTGGAGCAAGATTTATTGGTCTATCTTCCAATTTTTACACCTTACCTGATAGTAGTCCTTACCGCCTCTTCCCTCACCTTTATAGGTTAGGAACTATTTCGATGGTTACATTAGATAATCCTGGTCTTCCTTTTGTTATTTTAGAAGTAGGTTTAGGTTAGTTTTATTTATTTCTTTGTCTTGATCGTCGTTTATTTCATTTGGTTTTTCCTTTTCACTTTTATTTGTGTTTGTTATAATAAGCCATGTGAAAGTCGTGTTATTCATATTTGAAGAAATGTGGAAAATTTTAAGATGACACTGTAAACTATCAACACTTGGTTAACTGTCAATCCCCTTTTTTTTCGAGCCTTATATCTTTAACATTCCATGATGCTTAGATGAAAAATATGTTTCTTTCTCAACAAAAGCCATAAAAGATCTACAATGCTCATATATATAGTGGGATATTCTTCATTGGTTAATTTTTTATATACTTATTTGGTTTTAATATGTCAACTCGGTCAAGTAGACAAGGGAAAGGAGAAAACTTAAGCGAGCTAACTTACTTCAGAGGTATATTTAAGAGTCTTTGTAAAACATGGAACAACCTCTCTTTCTCATTAAATAGTTCGATATCCTTCTTCTACCCATGGTGATATAAACATGAATAAAATTCCAACGAGCATAAATTATTAAAAAAAAATAGCAGGTGAAAGAAGAGAAAGGCTTCCTGCATAGAGAGGCAAAGAAATAAAATCTGTTGGGGTATTGAAGAAGCTCACTAGCAGTGAAGAAATGCTTGTGATTCCTTGAAGTGACTCTGTTAGGGTACTGAATAGGTTCTATGGCATTGGATAAACACCAGATGTGATATTAAAACTCTGAAATCTTATACTCGCATTCTTACATACTCCTAACCCCTAATTGAAACAATTGAAGTTTGACTTATTCATGAAAGTATTAAGTCGATGATATGAGTGGAAGAGGCTATATCTTTAATTGAGCTAAGTAAGGAAACTACAGAGATATAAAGGGTGAAACAATACTTCCTAAAAATTTAGAATAAATGCATAAAGTTAGACCCAAACAGACAAGTTGGAGTCCCTCTAGTGTGTCACAAATTGTTGTAGCTGCTACAACACCCCTCCAAAAAATTTCCCGTCCTTTGATTTTGGAGCCTCCCTTTGACTATAAGAATTGTTGTTTCAACTTGTGTCAAGTTTTCTTCTTGAATTAATAAGTTTCACAACCTTGTATTCCTTTATTTCAGTATTTTGATGTCCTAACTTTTCTTTCCATGTAATAGCTACTGAGCACTCCATGGTGACGGTTAGTCCTTGTCGACAGTAGTTGCACAACTTCTAAAGACAAAAAATAACTTTCTATGAAAACAAGCTAATTTATGCCTTGATGACACTAATTATGTTCCTTTCTTTGAGGGATTACATAATCCTCTATCATAGTCAACTATACAACTCCTTGTCGAAGTGAACTATGCAACCCTTTGATACAAGTAATCATGCAATTAATTGTAGAAGCAAACTACTCAACCCTTTGTGGAAGTAAACTACGCAATCCATTGAGACAACAAACTACGTAGTCCCTTGAGCTAGTGAAAAATATACTTTCCGGAGTAATCCAACTATGCATTCCTTGAAAATAGGAATTTCACACTTCCCAAGGACAACCATGCATACATCTAATTATTAGTGTGGTAGATGTTTCTAAATTGGTATTCTTACATGTGTTAGTCAACCAAGATTGGCTTCTTGATTTTAGGCATGTACATTTGAAACCCTACCCATAATCTAATGAATGCTTAAATATATAAGAAATTTATCTTAGAGCTCATTCTCACACTCATCTTTGGAGCTCTATTCGTTCTCATGAGCACAAGGATCTTCGAATCTCAATTGTGTTGATTTTCTGGGTAAGTTTCTGAATTGTTACTTTTTGATGCTTTTTCTTTCACAAGTGTCGTTTTGTCCCAATTTATTATAATAAGTGTCATTTATAATATTATTAGCTTGTACAAGAGTTGTTTCAGTGTTTTACAATTCTTTTCTAGTTTCGCTTCACATTCATTGTCTTTTGGCGTACCAATAATTATTGTTGCTAAGTGTATTTATGCATGCATGATGCCATATTACTTTCATTATATTTCTTTATCAGTGTAAGTGACTTATTTGTATGAATATAGGTATGATCCGCATCCTTACTCCCTTCAGTTATAATATCTTGAACATTTCCTTCTGTCGGAGAAAATTGTGTAAATCTTAGAGCCTCCTTCCCTCCTCAACTGTGTATTGCGCAATATTATCCAGTAAATAACCCCTCTTACCCTTTGCATCTGTGCACTATGCAATCCCTGGTCCCTAGATATGCATTTCACAATCCTAGTCAGCAGTGAGGCCCTCCTATCCTCTATCATTGTGCACTACCCAGTAGAAGGCCTCCCTCCAACAACAACTACACATTATGTAGTTCCAATATCCATTCAGTCTCCCTTGTAATCTATCCTTTTGTAATCCCTTCCTTTGGAATTGCATAATGTGCATTTCTAGTGACCAGTGAATTCATCCTGCCTCCCTTTCACTATAGAATTATATAATCCCTCTTCTTAGTGGTTTTCTTTTGATTTTATTTGATTAGCTTATCATTTGTGAAACTGATTTGCTGCTGCCATGAGTGAATTTTTTTTATCAGGTACTATAAATCCAATACATTATTATTTCATCATCTACCAACACCACGCTTCTAAATAAAGGATCATCAAAGGAGGTGTTAGTGTCAGTCTTTGCAGCCTTCCTCCAGTGATCAAACATGCTCTTACAAAGTGATTTTAAGGTGTCAAGGTCAAATTTTGTCATTTCAGTGAGCCTTCAAGCAAAATTTGGTCACTAGGTATTAGGTCTAGGGTTTGTTTTCACTCTTCCCAAAGTTGTCCAAATGTCGGTCCATGTCACCATTTAGCTGATTGTACCATCATTCAGAGGGTTTTCATCATCATGCCATATTCCAAAGGGTCATTTTACACCTTGTTCATGCTTCAGTTGTGCCTAGGTAAGGTTCATTTCCCTCTCCTAGGGTTTTGAAGGTAATTTATCGTGGATGGTCAAATCATCAGCAAAACTTGTATCCTGATGTTCATACATTTTCCCCTATCCTTAATGTACTTTATTAAACACTTCCCATCACTGATATCCCCCAAATTCCTCATTTTCACACAAACCCTAGTTTCTTGCTACAACTTGGCAATTTTCTAGGCTAGGCTTGTGTTTTGCCTTTTTGGATCCCTTCCCCTCACTCAATCTCTAAAATTACACTTTCCCCTACTTCCTAACATCCCTCCCTACTTCCAAAATTTTTTTCAAGAATTTAGAAGCCCCTTATCCCCTTCATTTCGCTTCATTTCGACAAATCCCTTGTTCCACACATCAAGATAGGTTTTACTCCAATGATGTTTCTGAGCAAGAAAAGATGAATTTGGGAAATCTGAGAGAGGTTTTTGTCCAAACTAGGCCAAGGAAGAAAACCCTCCTTCACTTTTTACACAGGTGTCATTTTTTTATAGAAATGTCAAAAATACATTTTCCTTAGGAGAATTGATGCGCCTCTGAAGTGACCTTGGGAAAATCACGATTTCTCCTAGCTTGGTTGGCCAAATGACTTGCTTGATGAGTCAAATGATAACCAGACAAAACTAGATTTCCAATGAGCTATCATGAGCTCAATTTGGAGTTGAGGAAGACCTTCAAAAGTTTACTGCAACAATACTCTGCCTTGAGGCAGCCTCATCTTGCTCATTTTGACCAGTCTTGGGAGATTTGATTTTTGACAAGGAAAATGAACTCCAAATTGAAAAATTATAGTTGGGTTGGAAATTATAATCAATAATATTTCAAACGAGCTATCCTGCGCCCAATTTGGACTTCAGGAAGGGCCTCAAAATCAGCTCCAAAGTTGTGCTACGCATAGAGATTTTGGGTGCGGCGCATAGAGGATTTCAGCCTATTTTTCACTCAGCTGCTCAGAATTTCGCCCAGCTTTGGCCAGTTTCACTTTTCATGTAATTTTTGATGTAACTTGATGTAATTTCATGTACATGATTTAATTTTGGAACATGTTTACTCATTCTAGAAGATTCATTCACCAAAAGGTGAAATGTAAGTGAATGGATCAGTTTCTTAGCATATAGAAGCAAGTTGTTTCATTGCCTATTTTCTAGTTCCTAGTTTAGATATGGTTGAAACAGCTCCTATAATGATGAGCTCGACCCCTAGAGGCATGGTAATGGTTTAGGCTTGTCTATATCATGTAGTTGTTCAGTCATTTTCAGGGTTGGACACTTGGGATTGCTTGGCACTTCATTGTGTTGGGAAAAATACTAAGAGGGGGGGGGTGAATCAGTATTTACTGCATATTCAAAAAATTTTACTTTTTCACTCTCTAAAACCCATACGCTACTTTCCTTTAGTAAACTCGCGTATACACGCAGATATTCTTCATACAACTCGCGTATTAGCAGAGATCTAAATATGCAGATATTTATTAACTTAGTTCTTTACAATATTCATTCATCTGATGTTAAGTAAACAGTAAACATGTGTAGTAACAACAGAATAAACCATCACACAAAGCATCACACATGAACACCAGGATTTTTAGGTGGAAACCCAAGTCGGGAGAAAACCACCGCTGCAGTTGCTCAGGCTTCAATATTTTATTATAGAGAAAACATCTTACAACATATGTGCTGGCGCAGACTTGACCAGCACGCAGGCACCCACCTGCGCTCGTTTACCAGCCTCTCCTGGAAGGGAGCTCCAACTCCCTGACTCGTTTACCAGCCTCTCCTGGAAGGGAGCTACGACCCCCTGATCTCGTTTACCAGCCTCTCCTGGAAGGGAGCTACAACCCCCTGACTGAAGGCTACAACCCTCAGCACCTCTATGGACCACGTTTCATCAATTTTCACACTAGATCCAAAGCATCCTTTAGGACACCACTTGCAGGCCACGTTTCATCATATTTTCAGACTGGACCCACTCCATAATTTTAAGCACAGTCAAACATGAAACTGATACATATAACTCACTGACAGATATCAGTAAACGACGAACGGATCGAAATATCTTGCCACGGACTTCGTGAGCCTAGTTTGCATACGCGCTTTCCTTTCACTGATGTCGCGTATATACGCGCTTCCATTCACACAAACTAGTGTATACTTCTGTACATATTATAGATCCAATTTCATTGCGCATACGCGCTTTTTCTTCAGCGAAGCCGTGTATATACGTGCTTCCTCTTCGGTGAACTAGCGTATGGTTCTTCAGAACTTTTATGTCATTGCAATTCTTCATAGCAGATACATCACTTCAGATTTTACCCTTTATCTCAGACAGATGTTCGCCTCAACACAGATCTAAGCATTTCCATAAACAAATCTAGCAGATACCAATACATTCCAGATCTAGATCCCCTTCTTTATCATTGGTGCATCATACATTCAGATCTATCATTCAACTGTAACCCTTTCCATTCAGATATACTTCAGAGAGAAGTATTCATTCAAGCTCAGACATCTTTCACCCACACTCATGATTTGCACAATGAATTTCTTCTCCTTATATAGGTTTACCCTTTTTCAATACCATGGGCCAAAACCACATTACTTCCGATGGTATTCCTGGACGGGGTCATTTAGACGAATCATTACCCAATACAATGGGTCAATACCATGGTGGTTACCCCTGGTTTTGCACTTTATGAGCGCTTTTTCCCATACGCGATTTGGAACGTTGTTTCCCACGTACATACGCGACTTCTCCTAAACAGATCCGCGTATGCCTTGAGACATACTCTTTTCACCATAGATTTAGCACACGCTGAATTCCTTTCTTCATTGCCTTCTGTACTCACTGTAGATACATCAGATTTAGTTCATCAAGACATATTCTATCAAGCACAACTTCATCAAGTAGGTTGCCATCATCTTCATCAAGTGAGTTTCCATTCAAGGACAACACTCTATCAAGTGGGTTGTCATCAAGGACAACACTCAGCATCATTTTTCCAACAAACATCATATCACATCAGATTTACATCATTTACCAAGTCCATCAAGTCAAGATAACTTCATCAGGTGGATTGCCATCAAGGACAACACGTGCCAACAATATCATGTCTTCATCTTCATTAAGTGGGTTGCCATCAAGGACAACACTCTGCATTATATTTCCAACACATTGTACATTTCATCTCTGCACTTTTGGCAAAGGAATAGACCAGGGTTTGCAGCACTTTTTGGGATCCTTGTGGCTCTGTGTTTTCATGGTGTTTTTCTCTATGTATTTTTAAGTTCAATGTTTATGTGTACCATTTTCCTTCTCCTTTCTTCTTAGATTAAAAAAATCAGTGTTAAAGGTGGAATTCAGTAGCTTTCTTTGCTCTGCCTTCAGTTTTTTTTAATCTTTCATGTTTTCATCTGTTTGAGGAGGACTATTGAGACCTTCTTGCCCTCTTCAGCTCCTCACCAGTCTGATCCATCCATTCATTCAATCTAAAGCATCAAAACTATTGCCTTCCTTGCCCCAATCAAAACTCTGCAAAAAATAGGCCTAATCCCCGCACCCAAAACTGCCTTTCCCTTTGATCCAAAAAAACCCTCAAAAATAAAATCAAACTCCTTAAATTATATACCTAGCCTAAAACTAGCTTTCATTTCAGTCATCTCAAGCCCTATTGATTAAATTTCGCTGAGATTGACCCGGAGAGAGCCCTCTCCTATTTTGGTAGGGCTAGCTACCAGACTGAGTGTGGTTTGATGTTACCCTGAACTCTGCCTTCTTTCAGCCTGAGGTAGATTTAGGCAATAATGGGAGGTAATAAAAATCAATATTGAAAATGCCATTGAAAATAGCTCGACAGGAGTGTTTTTCTTATCAGACACCCAATGCTTCATTGAAAAATATTCTAATGTTACATGTCTCACCATCAAGGATGTATTCAATTCAAAGGATTTTACATAAGATCTTGAATATAGGGTAGTCTATGAGAACATCAAGAAATCAGGGTTCCACAAAATTGCTTGCAGGTATCCTGTGCTACCTTGTTTCGATGCCATCAAGTGGATATTGTAGGGCCTAGACACTAATAACATGGTTCTCAACAATGTTAATAGGTAACAAATTTCCTCTTACCAACCACATGACTTTCACTCATATTATAACTTTCCCAAGCCTGAGAAGAACTTGGAATCCTGATTTTATGTATCTTGGAGCTATTTAAATACCAAATAAGTGATCAAGTCATGGTGGTAGGAACCAGCTAAGTTTTTCTAGAATCCGGATGATACCTGCAAGACCAAGTCTCTTAGAAAAATTTATCAATAATTGATGGCTATGTGCTACATGATCTATGGAAAAAATAATATGGAATCCTTTGATGAGGGTTGGATCTTCATTATTTATAAGCTCATCATAGAAGGGAAAGTATTCAACTAGGATAATTTATTGTCCCAACACTTGAACATTAATTTGAATAGGGTTAAAAAACCACCACAAAGCAAGAAATCATAGTTTTACATGTATGCCTACTTAATGGATGGTATTTTTTCTCACCATGAATTCCCATGTCTAAAATGGAGGTTGACCCCAAGAGAGCTCCCTATCCATGTGTATTGCATAGTATTTTTAGAATAAAATTACAGGGGGTGTATGCCATAATTTTTGAGAACTTGTTCATGGTTCTATATAAAATTATGTTTGAGGCAGAAGCCCCTTGCATTTACCATGAGTCTAGGAGAGCAGTTTTCAAGATAACAGATTGGTTTTCCTCACCTCGGGGCACATACCTCGGGTTGTTCGGTTCTTAGAAGCCTCCACATATTTTTCCAAAGTATTTGACTGATAAGGTGGTCATGTAGGAGGTTTCTTATCATCTTAGCACATTTCTATCGCATTTTCTGAAAAAGAAGAAGGTACCTTGGCCTTCCTTTCCTCTGCAAGTGGGATCTTATGAGCTCAAGATCTTAAAGGACGTAGAAGCATAAGTTCAGGAGATTATCATCCTTAGGTTCAATGATATGATATTTCACAGATATGATCCCAAGGGAGTGTGTAAAAGACATTGTGCCAAGTTGCAATTTACCTTTCCTTATGAGTCTTATTTTAAAAAAGAGGAAGAGAAGATAAAGAATCAGTATAATGCTCCTCGACCACATGCACTAGGAAATCAGGCAGGACTTTCCAACATAGTTTAGGAGTAGGATGTTGTTTAGGAAGGGAATCAACAAGAAGTTCCCACTATGGTTAGCATTGCCAAATATAAGAGGAAATTTGTGCTTAATCCTCAATGGAGAAGAGCCACAATTTCAAAGAAGATCTTATCATTCTTAGAGTAGCCATTGCAGCAGAAAAGAGGAGGGAATTAGAAGAATCAAAGAAGAAGAAACGGGAAGAATAAAAGATACAGGAGGAGGAGAAAAATAAAGAGGAGGAATGAATCCAAAAATAAGAACAATAAAGGAAAGAAATATACTATATGTAGAAAAAGTAAGAAATAAGAAAGGAAGAAGAAGAGGAAACTAGGAATAAGGAGGAAGAAGAACCCAAAAGTAAACACCAGGAAGAAATATGGCCAAAAAAAAGAGAAGAACAAGAACAATAGAAACGATTTGAAGAGTAAGAAAAACAAAAAAAATTATAGGATGAAGAGAGTAGGCATAATCAAGATAAGGAATTTGTAAGAGAAATAGAGGAGAAAATGCAGGCAAAAGACAGAGTTTGAGCAAAAGGAGGATAACCAAGAGGCTGAAATTGTGCCCATTTCATATCTGATCAATAATTAGCCTTCACCTCCCCTTATTAGTGGCCACATCCCATTCATTTAGATGGGAATATCTCCTCTAGGTGATGATATGGTTATGGATATTTCCAACCTTACCTTTGATCAGTTAAAGAACAAAATTGTGTAGGAAATATGGGAGTATTTTCCTAATGAACTGGTCCATCCTGTTTTCATTCACACATAGAGGCTAATTATTCCCATTATGAAGAATAATATAAGCATAGTTGCAACAACAAATTCAGCCTTTGCAAAGGCTACACAAATAAACATTGATTTTTTGGTGGAGGAAAATAAGCAATTGGAAAAGGATTTAGCTTCTATAAAGAAATAGATTAATCATATCCTCATCGAGAACCAAACATTTTCTTCCATTAATTCTAACATGAAGGAGATATGAGTAGTGATAAGTGAGGAAACTCATTCATTGAGAGACACCATGAGAAAATTGTATGAGGAAATTATCAACATTCATAAGGTGGTAGTGCCTTTTCATACAATGCAAAAGTGATCATGAGAGAATGTGAAATTTTTAAAGATAATTTATGCAACAATTGATGCGATCCAAGAATGGGGCACTAAGTATAGAAATTCACCATCGGAGTTAGACAGGAAAACGAGGAAGGAGCCTATAATTGGACAAACTTGAGGCCAAGATGCTTATACAGGGTAACAAACAACTCAATACTTATGTGGCCAACATCATAACTGCCTAATTGCAACAATATCATAGTTTGTACTCCTTTGTAAGGGTGAAAAAGATGCCTTCCATCAGATCATTTGTGGAAATAAAGGGGAGAAATGTTATCAGAAAATAAATTGAATAATTATTGAGCAAGTTGGGTTAGTTTACCGCTAAAGAAGATCTAGAGATCACAAGGCAGAACATTCAACAATTTTTAGCAAGAATTTTTGAGTTAAATATGAATTTTTTCTTATTATGGAATAATGTTAAAACTAGTTCCAAAACCATCTATATAGATGCAATGGAGGCAAGAGTCAGATATAAGCCACACCCTCCATCAAATTTTGAGGACATATCAGGAAAATATAAGGCTTGGTACCAATGCGTTACATCAGAACTACAAGTAGAAGTTGTTAAGCAACAATTTCCTCAAGCTCAAGAATAATGTATAAAGTTTTGTCTTATCAGGCTCTAACTAGATTTTGTCTTATGTGGTTTTGTATTTAGAAAAATAATAAGAAATGTAAATGTAAGTGGAACTCAAGGAGTCAAATAGAAAAATAATAAGAAATGTAAATGTAAGTGGAACTCAAAGAGTCAAATAGGGAATATGAAGATTCATTTTGATAGAATAAAGACAAAAGAAGATTAAGAGTCATGAGGGAGCTCAAAGGTCACAAGAGGAGGTGAAGGGTCACCTCATTTTTATAAATAAACCCTCATAACTGAAGCAAAGGGCTTGGAAATGGATTGTAGTCTCGACTTCTCTAGTCTAGCATAGGAGTGAATATCATTCTTTCGAGAATTAAGTGGTACAATGAAAAGACGCTCTAGCGGAGGTGGGTCTATAATATACTAATGCACTGATGCGTTACTATAACTAGATGCATCAGTGCTTCCTATCATATTGTGCATCGTGGCAAAGTTATTTTTTATAAAAATAAAAGAATAACAATGCTCTAAGTACATACGGTGCACCGGTGTGTATACTACTCGATAGAAATGAAAAAGGGTTAAATTTTAAAAAATTGGTTATAAAATTCATTTTTCCTAATATGGTGCTATACTCTCACGACAGCCAAGTGCTAAACCCATATATGAACACCACAATGCTTAAACAATATGGTGCACCATTGTTTGGTTTTTAATTTATAAACATAGGTGTGCTTCTTATATTATACACACTGGTGTCGTTAATTAAACTGAAGTCCCTCATTATTAATAGAAAATGGTGCACCATTGCAAGTTTATTTTTTATACAAATAAAAACAATGGCGTGCTATATATATAAGGTACACTAGTGCGTATACTATTCGATAAAACTGGACAAGGGTTAATTTTTTTTTTAAATGTCGGTTGTAAAATTAATCTTCACCATTTCAGTGCTATAATCTCGGGAAGCACTGGCGCAATAACTATTTATGAAATTCCCAAAGCATAAAAAAAATAGTGCATCATGGCAGGATTTCAATTTTAAAAATATTGGTGTGCTTCTTAGATAATACGCATTGGTGTCGTTCATAGAATTGTACAACCCGTTGCTTAATATACAATTGTGCATTGTGGAAGGGTTATATTTCATAAATAAATAAAAAAGATGCTCTGAGTAGACTCAGGCACACATGTGCGTACACTACTTGATAACACTAGACAAGGGTTAAGTTCAAAAAAAATGTCAGTCGTAAAATTCATTTTCACCATTTCGGTGTTATACTATCATGAAGCACCGGTTCTATCCCTAATTACAAAAGCCTTGCTGTGTAAAAAACACAGTGCACGTGGAATATTTTTTAATTTATAAATGGCAGTTCACTTCATATAAAATAAGCATTGATGAAATTAATAGAACTATATGTCTGGTTCTTAACATACAATAGCAAACCATGGCAGGGTTATTTTTTATAATAATTTAAAAAATGGTGCGCTGAATAAGTCAGGTGACCTGGTGTGTATACTAATTGATAGTATCGTACAAGGGTTAAATTCTAAAAAAAAATGTTGCTCGTAAAATTAGTTTCACCATTTCACTGTTATACTCACAAAAATAACTAGTGCTTCCCCCCTTTACAAAATTCCCGATGCATAAAAAACATGGTGCATTGTGGCAAGGTTTTTAATTTAAAAAACATTGATGCACTACTTATATAATATGCATTGGTGCCATTAATATAAATATAGGTTCATCGCTGAATAGAAAATGGTGCATCGTCCATATGAACCCCAATATTACAACAAGAATGTGAAACTCCTGCGGCGATCAAGTTAAATTATCAACCCGAAGTTTGTAAAAACTTAAGAGGGGTTGAAAATGTATGTGCAACAAGCACCTTCCTCTTCCTAGTCTGACTCCCTCTGATGCAAGTGAAAGAAGGAAATGAAACAACTTCAAATGAGAAAATATCTAGGTAAGATTCCAATCCTAAGTTGCAAAAGGTAAATAACAATAAGGAAATATATTCTAGTTTTTTTGTGTAAGCTTGGTATTACCTCCATTTTCATTAATTTTAATCAACAATTTACAATGAGATGGATACTGTTAGGCTTCCTAAAATTTCCTTGAGAGGGAAACCAAGTCTGTTGGACACCTGATGGCGTGGTATGCCATCCAAAAAAATAAGTTCTAAGTCTTTCCAACCAAGCTAAATATGACTGAATTTTCATACATATTCTATAATCTACTCGCATATTGGCTCGACTGACTATACATGTAAAACTAAAAGATATTTGAATTTAAAAGTCGACACAAAACACTAGAGCAAGAAACATCAGAAATACTAATATGCTTTCTTAGCCAAGGTATATTCCACCGGTGTCGGGTCCTGAAAAGTAGTTCTCGGGAGTTCAGTCAGAGTAAGGATGCATGGGAGGTGGTATTCAAAGCGTCGGAGGCGACCATCCTTCTTCTGTATCTGGAACTGAATTTTTTCAAATTATTTCCTATAGTTTGGAAAGTCCTGTATAACCATGGCTAGGCTCATGGATATATGTTCCAGGGTCTTACGCAGAATTCCTTTCATGGACCAATAAAGAAAGAGGGTCTGCTTGAACTGCGTTATCCAACCACGATTTTTCCCAGGGTTTGGCACGAGGGCCCTCCAATCATATGATTTTGTCTCCATTGAACTTGCTTCCTAGTTTAAGTCTACCTCCAATTTTTCCATCAATTTCTTAATTTCCTCAGTTGTGTTCTCATGGTATGCCTTTGTGGCTTCATTAATGATCCTCATAGTGGGTCTTCAACTTCTCTTCTTACCTGAGGAAGAACTGGGGCGTCCCTCGGCCTCCTTCCCTTTGCTTTTTCTGCCTCATCCTCTTGAATCAGGGATCTTGGACCGAGCCATATCAAATTTCTCACAGGTTGGTGAATTGTGTTGAGGATGAAGGTTTTCTGGAGGGATCCTGGCTCGTAGGTAAGTCAACTATCGGACCATGTTTCTAATTTGAGTACCTTTCTAAATAGGAACAAAGGATCTTAATTCCACATCTTGAGTTAGGATATTCTTCCAACCATCACATAAATAGTTAACATCATTCTGAGAGTCATGCAGGGGATCTTTCTTACGAACCCAGGACCAATTCATAACATGCAGGAAAAATGAGCTTCCCTTATAAGGTTTCCAGACGTCATGATTATTGACGTGAGTGCACAGGTGGGGCTTCGACCAAATAACATGGGGAGGACTAAAAAAATACCTCTTTTGATTATCCCAACCAGAGTTAGCGATAATCCCCAACATATATCGGGGTTCCTCCTCTCATAGCTTATCCCACCCACTAGCATTCATATCCTCGGCTCTATCCCAAAAAACCTTCCAGGAAACGGAACGGTTACGATTAAGATTCCATGATATCAGTGACATACTTGCAAATGGGTGTTCACCCAAAATTTTCCCGTAGGGCCTGGTTCAGGTGGAATACATTACATCAAAAACCATCATATACACGTACATAGACGTTCCTTCCCTACCTGACTCAGCCGACCAAGACTTGGGAACCCCAAACCCCCTACAATTATCCCATTGTATGCCCTAGTTTGTCGAGGGCCAAGTGCGAGCTATAAGACTGCCCACACTAAGGACTAGACACCAAAAGACAAACTAGATTGATGTAGAGATAATATCATCCCACTTGAAAAGGGTCCTTCGACTACTAGACTCCCGCATAGATAGGACTGAATAGAGACCCACTGACCCCCTCGACTTCCATGTAGAATGGCCAAAATCACTTTCCCCAAAGACTACCATGGCGAAAATGGAGTAAAGGAGTGTAAGACAAGCTACATACCAGTTAATCACTGTTGTAGAGTGTGGAGGGTTCTCTAGAGACAACCTTCCACCTTCGTTGTGAACGAGGATTTCCAATATGCCACCACCGAAGAAAACCATGCAAACCAGCAACTATGAAAGCCTTGAATGGCTTCCTTTTCCATCACCCTTCCCCTTATCGCCCATATACATGTCTTCAGTCACCTTGCCTACCTTTCCATGCATGTGGAAGGTGGTGGGAATGTAATTCGAGGCCTCTAGCATTATGATTTATGGGAGGGTTGTAGATCTAGTACACACCCAGATCGGGGGGTAGAATTAGGTGTTTTGGGGTTTCCTACACTACTGACTTTGTCATGCTCAATAATTCCTTGCATTAATTCTAGGCATCCATCCTAGTGACAGGGAGGCCAGATTAATTCCAACAGTTTTCTATGATGAGCACATCACCAGTTCACCAAGAAATCAACAACTTTATTTCCTTCATGTCTCACATGCATTATGATAGCATAATCAAAATTATGGATGATCTCTCCAATATCTTGAACTAGTCTAGCCGTTCTCCAACTATGGCTTGGCTTGTTCCATTTAGTCCCCTGACTTACTTTCTTGAGGGTGTTGGTGACTAATTGGGAGTCTCCTTCGACTACTATATTTTTGTATCCCAACCTGATAGTCATGATCAAACTTTGACGGGCTCCAGTGAATTATGCTTCATTTTTACTCACATTGCCACATGAATTCTGATATATGAAGTGATACAGTGCTCTATGATCTTGGAATAACCCTATGAATCCCGTTGGACCTGGTTTTCCTTTCGAAGCTCCATCGAAGTTAAAGTTGATGAAACCATATGGAGGCGAACATAAAATCCCAACGGAGTCTATTTTTCTTGGGATCTCTTTCCATAAGTTTGGAGCCATCCTAGGCAGATAAAGTTGGAGTTGTTGCAGGATCCTCACCTCATGAGGTGCAACTTTCCAGTCATTTGGTAACCATTTCTCTACGAGGATGGTTTCCCTTATATTCTGTATTATCCCTTCCCATGCTAACTCCTTAGCCTGGCTTGTTTTCTTAAAAATCCAATGATTTCACTCCTTCCATATGGCCTAAAGGGTGAAGCGGGTAACACAATCCAAAGCGTGGTTGAGAACCAGGCTAGAGAAGAGGCCCTGTCTCCAAATTAGTATGGATTCTTGGATACTTTATGGGTCGCGATCCATTCTTCCAAAGACGTCTTCCACTTGGCACCATTTTTGGTTGGCATACTGGCATGAGTTGAGAAGTTCATCTAGGACTTCAGCTTGGTATCTATATAAGATGCAAACCGAGGGACCACAGAAGCCTCTTTTAATAATTTTTTCTAATGTTAGGATTCTACCCCTACAAACTAGCCAGAGAAATAAGGCTACTTTCGGCCACCACCTTCCTCCTCAAATCTTCTTCCAAATTTTTTGTTGGTTCGCCTGTCCCCATCCCACTTTCATTCAGTATGTTTCATGTATGGTGAAAGTTCCCTTTGTTGTGTAGCCCCACATCAGAATATCCAGGCCTTCCTAAATTGTGATCCTTCTATAATCCAACTCTTTGCTCAACCGGTTTCATTGATCTGAATCTGATGGTTCCATCATGTCCTCCCTATCTTTCCATCATCTCCATCCTTCGGTTTTTGAGTCTTATTTACTATACTAACAAATTCCTGTTAGTTCATGTCTGAAGCATATATTTCGAGTAAACAACTTTCCTCTCTTCTTCCAGTAGTCCTACCAGAAAAGGGGTTTTTTTTCCATTTCTCACTTCCTAGAAGAAGTGTTGTTGAATAATATCTTTGTTTTGAGCTTCCAGGCTCTATATTGCATACCCTTTGGGTGGATCCCTATATCTAAGGATATCTTATGTACAGGTAGGCATGCCATACTTATGCGTCAATATTTTTTTCCACAGGAATATGGCTCCCTGTATCCATCTCCACCACATTTTGGTGCCCATTACCTAATCTAGGGTGAGAGGGTCACAGAGGCCTAGTCCTTATTCCAGCTTGGGCTTGATTAGATTGGGCCACGAGATCAAGGCCCATTTATTTAACTGATGAGCACCTCCCCATAGGAATTTTTAAAAAATATCAACCATTTTGTTAAAATTCATTTTTGGGGCAGCCATGCCCAAGATTTAGTATATCGGGATGGATTGAAGGACAACCTTGAGGAGGACAGTGCGACCAACAAAATTAAGGGCTCTAAAAGTCTAGTTACTAAGCTTAGATTGTATTTTTTGCAGTAAATGGTTCCAGCAAGAGGTTTTAAGAGATTTCATCGATAAGGGCATCCCTAGGTATTTAGTGGGGAGAGAGATGATTTCAAAACCCATCACCCTGGCTAAGAAGGTTTGAATGTTCTTGGATGTTTTAAAAAAGAAGATGAAATATTTTTCATTATTGATCAAGGTCCCAGAGTTTTCCATGAAAACTTGAAAGATTTATTTTATGCACCAGGCTTCCCTCAGATAGACATAGCAAAATAGCATGATATCATCCACAAACTATTGGTGGGTGAGGGGGACATCATTTCCCCATAATTTTAGGCCCCTGATTTTAAGATTTTGGGCTTTCCTTTTCAAGTATTGACCTAGGCCTTTAGCTTCTCAGATGAAAAGGCTTGGCGATAGAGGGTCACCTTGTCTTAGACCACGGGATGGGTTGAAAGTTCTAGTTGGGGATCCATTGAGGAGGATGGAATAAACAAGGGAGGACACCATGGCAAGGATCCAGTTGATCCATATTTGATCAAAAACATAGGACTGAAAAATGCTAGTGGGAAAAGACCATTTAAAGTGGTCGTAGGATTTTGATAAGTCGAGCTTAATCATCATCCCAAGAACTTTGAGTTGTTTTAAGGAATGTACTGCCTCTTGGGAAGTGACAAAGCCATCCATGATTTGATGGCCCTCAACAAAGCCAGTTTTTTCCCAATAAATAATATTGGGAAGCAGGGGTTTGAGGCATTCTACAATGATTGTGGCTATGATCTTATAAACTTGATGCATAATGAACTAGATTTGAACCCCTGGGGATCCTCTTATTTATTCGATTTAGGTATAAGAGTAATGAATGTAGAATTAATGATTTGGAATACCTTTTTGTTATAGAGAGACTCCTCGACCAATTCCAGCACTTCCTTACCAATGAAGTTCCATTCCTTTCAGCACATGTTCCACTTATTCTACAAATATCGCCTACATGATGCCTAGGTTCTGATCCCTAGAAATGAGGTGGAGGATGTTCTGGGTAATTATTTGTACAACCTCAGTCCTGTTCTGAGCAGGTTCCATGAGAAGAGAGTGGAAATGGTTAACTACCAGGTCCTTCATTTCCCCATGTTGAACAATTATGTTTCTAGCCTCATCTTTTAGTGATAAAATCCGATTGTGATGGTAGTGCTGAACCATTGATTTATGGAAGAAGCATGTGTTTCTTTCCCCCTATTTAAGCCAGTTAATTATGGATTTCTACTTCCAGAGGATCTCTTCCTGTATTTGTCATTATTCAATTTGATTGATGATCCTCCCTTATTCTGCCACTAGGTGCTCTTCCTGGCCCTGAGTAATGATCCCTTGTTGGATTACCTCCATTGTCTTTGCTAGTTGTTATTGGTATTTCATTATATGTCTAAATTCCTCTTAGTTCCATTTCTTGATCTTTCATTATAGCTCTTTGAACTTCAGCTGGAAATTGTGCATGTGATTTTTGCCTAGTTCCTTGTTTTCCTTCCACCGTCCCTCTATTTTTTCCATAATTTTTGGGTCCCATAGCTAGAAGGCCTCAAATCGAAATGGTCAATTTTTGGGGCTAGTTTTTAGGTCGATATCCAACCTTATTGGCTAGTGGTCAGAGCCCATACCTAGGAGGATAGATGCTTCCAAGAATAAGTCATAGGTGATTTCCTGCTCCGAAGTCAGGAAGTGGTCTGACCATGATGCAATCTGATGACGACCTCCTCGCCTATTGTTCTAGGTGTGGATACCATTGTTGGTAGGTAAGTCGACCAAGTGTAGTTCAGTGATAAGATCTCTAAACATTTCCATATCTACGTCATGTCGTCTATTTCCTCCTTTCTTTTCCTCAAGGGACGTAAGCATATTAAAGTCCCCTCCAACTATCTATAGGTAATCTGGCCAATCCCTTCTCAAATTTACAAGGTTTTGGAGGAAGGCCCCTTTTTCTCCTGGAATATGAGGCCCATAAAATCCTGTTAGAAAGGCCCAATCTCTAGATCCAATATGGCAAAAATACCCAACAAGTATTTTGGGTCCACTTACCAGTCCTCAAAAACAATTTCCGCCAAATTCAATAGGATATAAAGTCCTCCAACACTACCTGTGGAATCTTGAGCTATTACCTCATAATGAGTATTGAAGATTTTGATAATGTATTTAAACTTTGCTTCCAGGATCTTCGTCTCCTGCATAATCATAATGTTGAGCTTATATTTCGTGAGACACTCTTTCATATAGCAGTGTTTTCCTGTGCTATTAAGGCCTCTAATATTACAGGATGTGATGATCATTTAGACGATTTTTTGAGTTGGTGGAAGACCGCGAATAGCGGCACTACCATTCCAGAGTTCACCAATGCTTCCCTTATCATTTGAATGGTCTCATTGAGGGTTTTCCTTCCTCGTTTCTTACCTCCTTTCCTTGGGGGCCCTAGTCCTCTTCCAAATTCTTTTTTGATCCCATTTTTTTTGGTTGGTATGGTCCAAATATCCCCTGCTTAGCTTTATATTGTTGGAATGTCTCTTTGTAAAGTTGCTTCTGGGCTTCCGGAATTAAGTGTTCATCTTGGTGTCTTCATTCATTCAATAATATGCATATAGCTTTCTCTTCGTTGCCCAAATCTTCTCTTTGGCTATATTTCTCCATGTTGCCTTAGTCTGATGGTTGATCAAAGGCTTATTTATCTAGTATTTCTTCCTCCTCCTTTATTTTAGCTATTGCCCCTTCCATTTTCTTTGCTGGTTGGTTATATTTGCCTTTTCCTCCCCCCATCTCCTCTATCTCTTTTTCCTCCTGTAATATATCAAATCATTTGCTTCTATGTGTACCTTTTCCTAGTTGCGACTAAGTCAGGGTTTGGGTATTATTTTTCCCCATATTCCTCCTCTGAACCTCCTGAAACCCCTCTTCCCCTTCTTACGATTTCCCTTGGTTATTTTCCTTCGTTGGAGCCTTTGTCTCAAACTGGTTCATTGGGAATTCCCGAAATAGGTGGCCATATGCATGACATCTCTGGCACCAGAAGGAAATATGCTCGTAATCGATGGGTTGTTTCCATACTTCATCATGGTATTCCAGTTTGATATATTCTAGCAAGGGTTCCTTTATGTTCATATAAATGCATATCCTTGTGCATGATGTGTATATTCCCCTTATTTTGTATTCCTAAACCTTCAAAAAATTTCCTATTGAATTACCAATACCCTATAGGATATCTGGATCCCATAAATCCACCAGAAGGCCAAAGAGGTGTACCCAAACTGGGGCAACCAAAACGTTTTCCCATTCGAGTTGTAACACTCCTCCTAGTGTCACATGAATAGTCCCCCATTGTTGAATAAGTAAGTTCCTTCTTCGAATGCCCTCTCCTTGGCTTCCAGATTGGTGAAGATGACTGTGAAAAAACCTCGGGCTCTCAACTTCAGCTCTATGTGGCCTTTTCAGTTTCCATTTGTGTTGCATCCATTTAACTATATCTCTCTTTGTTGGCTAGACTCCTATAAATTTTCATATCATTGCATGGTCCTTCATATATTTCTTATATTCTTCCAGTTTGTTGCGAAAATGACAAAGTGCGACTTCTTTGAAGCCCTTGGTAGGCATTGGCCATGCATATGGTTCTTCCATTGGGCACCTACGACAGGAAGACCTTTCCCATGTTCATTCTAAGTGATTTTAGCATGCGCTCCTTGTGATATTTTTTTTTCTGCTGATCATGTTTCAGTACTAGGGGATCTCCCCAACCATGTCTGCTTGCTCATCTCCATCGTCAGCTCGATATTCCGTGAAAAATCCAGCACATAGGATAAACAATCAGCCATGGATAGGTACAAGGTTTTTAGGTCAAAAAAAAACCTAGAAAACCCTAGTAGAGCTCATCATCCTACATCAACCAACTTTTTGTGGTTTATGGCTCTTAAATATATTCTACTTTTAGTGGAAATTAAATCTAGACTAATTGCAACTAGTAGCATTCAAGAATCAAGTAATGTAAGATCTAAATGACAACCCTAACCAAGCCTCAGATCAACCAAATTAGTCTCATAGCATTCATAGGTTATTGTCGAGCCATAAAAAGGTATCTTTCAAACACCTAATTAGCTTACATTAATCATCAATCCGGGAGCGGCTTTTTATTTCAAGAGTGTACTCTGTCTGAGGCTGCAATTATCTAAGAGTAATGCTGTGAAGATGTAGTACAGAATTCTGAATGCAAGAATAAACAAATGTTTGTAAAGGAATCTAATTACAGTAACACAAATGGAAATGCTCTGAAAATTTAATTAAATCAAACTGCAAAACATCGATCAGGGATACAGTAGCAATAACTCTTTCCCTTAGAAATCAATGCAAGATAACCAATCTAGGGACTTGGAAGCGATAACCAGTGTCCTCTACAGTTGGTGATCTTAAAACAATCGAAATGGAATCAAGCCCAAACTACTTGTTGATAAAGATAACTGAAAGGAACTGCAAAGGCTAAAAAGGAACAGCAACTTGTAACTCCTACTATCTGCTAAAGTAAAGCTATGAATCATAAATAAGCAATAACTAGAAATGGAACAACAATATAATTTGAACAGCAATTAAAAACTTAACTAACTCCAATCTATCGCCGGCCAATACTACAGATCAATCAATCACAAAGAATCGTAAACTAATAGAATAATAACTTAGATTCGAATACAGAACAGCAAAGCTTTCACAATGATAGCAGGATAAATGGACAGCGAATGCGCTTCTTACAAAGAATCAAATAGCAATGCAATTCATTAATGAATATGTATTCAATCTAACAGCAGTCAATAAACTCTGTAATCGAAATAAACAGTAAACACAACTTTACACAACAGTAAACAAAGATTAAGAATACAAAAAGCAAGGTAATTCCACCAGAGCCGGGCCCTTAGCGCCAGTGAAATACTACTAGGCTACTTCAGAACTTAAGAAATGAAACAAAACGCGTGCTTGATATTAATTGAACATAAAGTATTACAGAGGTTGTTCTCTCAAAGCCGAGACTCAATAAACATAGTATTACAGAGGAAATGTCTTAATATAAGAACTTTTTCCCAACTCCTTGATCACTAAAGGACATTTCTTTATATATTAGACCCTGACGAACAAGACAAGGAATAAGATGAGTTTGAATAGCGATCCCTCAGGATCGAAGGATCCTGAGGGATTCGCTCCTCTTCATTTTGTTATCATCTTGTTTACTTTGACCAAGGTCGAGTTGTCCCCTGCCTCTTTATAGCAATTCGTTCAGATCTCCTTGTCTTTGGTTGGATGTGGTTCAACACTGATGGAGTAGAAGTTACATTGATCTTAGCCTCGCCTTTGGTACAGCTGTTCGCTTCATCTAATCCCTGTTTTATCAACAAAAAGCATCATTTAGTCATCTTTTTACAATGAACATAAACCTTTCCAATCTCATCATAATTCTTATAATAAATTACCTTCTCAAGGCAAAAAGGAGTATGTCTATAGTAAAAGAATGAGAAAATATACAGTAATTTCATACCTTTTTCACTGCCCAACATACCCCCTTGCTTAATCTTTTTTATGTCCTCATGAAAACTATATTTCACATGGAGAGCAGTCAAAGAATAAGCCGGATAAGTTTTATCATCAAAAATCCTAAAACCATGTAGTGCAGCTAATTCCTCAAAAACATGCTCTGTCTGTCCTTTGGGGAGTTCGTAAATGGCTTTGTAGTCTGAAGCAGGATACCATGCAATAGGACCTCGGAACCTACACCCTAGCCAGAATGGTCCTTCTTTTAAAATAAGATGACTATAGGAAACCAAGCGGTCTGCAGCTAGCCCAAAGTTTTTATAATTAAATGGTTCTCTGTTTTGCACATTCTGATTGGAAATTCTCCACCAAACCTTAGCTACTATATAAGCTTGGTTTCTAATGGATAATAAATAATCTGTTCCATTCAAGATAATCGATTTTTGGACAGGCCCCAATACTTGGATAACGCCTTCCTTTGTCATCAAACTTTTCTGCCTAGCCCAAAATTGGGATGGGTTTTGAGGTTCACTCCTAACCCACAAATCTAATTCATTCTCTTGCCTTTGGAAATCATTATAGGCTTTAAGACATTTTAATTGATTTACAGCAAAGGAAATAAATGCCTGATGTTGTACATCTCCCACAAAAGGGCTAGGATTTGATTCACAATCATTTTCAAGTATTAGATTATGTAAATAAAATTCACACAAAAGGCATTATACTTTGATCCCATAAAGTTTGCAGCATGATACAAAGTCATCTATAGTTTTTAGCTCTATGGATTTCCCTGCCTTAACTGCCTTAATATTTAGCTGTAAATATATTTCTAGTAAAAATAAAGCATAGTTTTTGGCAGGGCATCTACAGGCTAAGACATCAGTGTATAGGGAGCAGAGAGTGTTCATTCAATTGTAGGCTAGTTTTAATTGGTTCATTACCTTGTCAGCCTTTTCCTCTGCTCTTCGACACTTTTCGTGAGCTTCTGCTTCTACTTCATGAATACTCTTCATCTGTTGCTGCAGCTCCTGATATCTCTTCCTTGGGACAATGTCTTCTTCCAACCTTTGCCTTTCTATCGGGCCTGTGCCAACTCCTCTTCGAGTCTAGCTAGTGTCGAATCACTAAAAGTATGCTGACTACTAGATTGCATGTTTTCACTTGAAACAGGTCCCTTAGAACAGCTTGTGTTGGAACAGTTGTTTGCTATTCCATATCTCCATAATTGGGCTCAGGCATGGCTTCTTCAACTTGGGGGTTCCTCTTAGCAGCCACTTTTCTCTTTTTCAAAGCTCGCTTAGTAGCTATGCTTCTTCTCTTAGGGGCTCGCTTAGGCATTTGTTTCATTCTCAGAACCCTAATGGTTTTCATGAGCTGTTCTACAAGTTTATGAAGCTTCATTCGCTCCCTGCGAAGCTTTTCAATCTCAGTTACCTTCCTCCTCTTTTTTAATGGAACAGTTGTTCCTTTATCTGAACCCGTTTTCTCGACAGAGTGTTGGTCCATATTAGCAGTGCCTTCAGTTAAGTTCTCTTCTTGGTCTTCTGCTTGGGGTTCCTCTTCCACATTCATTTTCCCTTGGCTAAATTCTTCAGGAATCATATTCTCGGTTAATTCTGCAATCTCCTTAGGGTTTCCAAGTTGGGATATTACTTCAGTGTTCTCTTGTTCATGCCTTTCAGGGGAAGCAACCCTAGCTTCGCTATGGTTTGTTGTTTCATCCGGCATTTCTTCAGCTGTATCTTTGTTGACTACAGAGTTCTCCTGTAACTGATTAATATCAATGTTAAGATCCAAAGGGCTATGAGGCTGCACATAGTCACTCATATTGGCCAGAATTTGGGCCAATTGGTTTTCCTGTAAAGGGCTTACGGTAGCATTATCGGGAGGCTCTATTCCTTCTTTGTCGCTGTTATGATTGTCTCTATCCTCCTCGCAGGTATGATAGCTTCCTTCTTCCTCATCCGAATATCGAATTTCTCCTTCAATTTCTTCTTCCTCCGTATTTCCTTCCTCTGCACTGGATTGTTTTTCACCACTGCTGTGGTGGCTTATTTCTTCTTCGTCTGAATAGAGAATTTCTCCTTCCATTTCCTCTTCTTCATCAGTACGAGGGCTTGCTCCCTCCAATTGTGGAGGTTGTTCATCCTCTGAGCTGTGCAATTCCAGGGGCTGGCTACTGCTGCCCGGAAGTCCTTCCATCATCCCCCTACTTCATTTTAAACGGAGGGACTATCTGTGAGTTGATGGCCCGGCTATTGAGCCAGCTATTCTCTTTTGTTTCGGGGCAGGTAAGGCCAACCCTCCATCAATGGAGAATATCAACTCTTCCCAGGTGGTCTATTGCTGGGTGAGGCTACGACTTACTATTAATCGAATTAAGTAATGGTGGATGACCACCATATCTGCATGTTGGGCTTTTCTTATGTTACGGTCAATATCATACAACATGGAATTTAAAAATGCAGGAAAATTGACAGTGCATTTATGTTTTAATACAGCCAGTAGATTAAGGTGGCGAGGTCTTACTACATATTTTCTTTCGTCGCATGTTATATAGGCCTGCACAATCTTGGCCAATTCCATCCATGGTTCTCCCAATGATGCTGGCTAAACTACTTTTCCTTTGACAACTAATGTCTTTTCGTCATCCTGAAAGATCTTCATGGCTTCTTGAAGCCTAAGCTTCTTCTGCGTCCATATAGTTCCTTGTGCTGGTATGCCTGATACTTCTGCAATTATTTCATCAGATACAGCTATCTGTCTTCCTCTAACCATGGAGAATCCTTCTTGCAAGTTCTGTAAGAATTCGGTGGCCACTGCTTCGTGAGGTTGTTGCATCCTCATGAAATATGTAATCCATCCTATTCTTTCCAAAATCTCTCGTGCAACATCAAATGACCAGCACTTGTGGTTCACTGCGAATTGGTCATCCTCCCATTGTCTCTACACCCTGCTAGTTCTTTCCAAACAAACAGTGATCGCAATGGAACAGCACAGCACGTTAAATTGGAATAATGTCGTTATTTCCTAAAATGCAGGGATTTAATTCACATACAGGTAAAGAAATATCGAGATTTTCTCTGCATGCAAACATCCGCACCCCCCTACTTGATGATAGGTCGCCCTCAACCATCAATTGAGAGAGGCAGCGTGGCACAACAGTTGTACAGCAGGAAAAAATTAGGCATAATTATTATACATTCAATCAAATTATAGCAATTACTGAAATCAATGCGTGTGATAAATCGGTAATAGATATTAAATCATTTTGTAATGATTCAAATATGAGGAGAAGGGACAGCTTAGGATAAACATACGTACATATGTGTTTATTACCACTTCAAACTAATATGACCGATTTGTAATGATATTCATGTATAATAGGTTCGAAATGGAAGGTTAAGGATTCATACTTTCATTTGATATTAAATAGAGATATAGGAAAAAGGGTTAAATATGACTATTGATGTGTATAAATGTGACTCCAATACCATCAGCAGAGCTTTGTTGCCCACAAGTGTCCATAACCTTGACGGAGTTGCTTTCTCACCCTTGGAACCATTATCCTTTATTTATACTGAGGAAGTGCTTGTTAAATGTCATAATGGAGGCCATTGTGCTGGCTTGGTGACCAGATAAATCACAATGCCATTCACCAGGAAGAAGTGAAGAGTGGGCAGGCCGGCTCGTGATGAGACCTCCTGTTCCAAGGACTTCCTTAATTTTTTCAATTGTCCATTGGACCATATCCCTGGTTTGGTGGCCATTATGGGAATGCCATTTCACTGACTTCCTTATGATCATGGTAGGTTGGCTCTTAATGAGACCCCCTATCCTCCATCTGCCAAATCATAAAATTATTAGTGGAACATATAAATATTTTTCTTTTTCATATAGCACTTTCCTAGTTATTCATAAAGGATGGCTCAACACTCCTTAAGAGTAGGGATGGTGGAAGAAGCCTGAACATCTCAATATAAAATAATATGCCCTTATTCCTACTCCATAAATAAAAATCAAAGAAAGTTATAACATATGGGAAAGAACCAATCATGATAAGGATAACCGATCAGATTAATTCAATGGTAATAAAACAACAAGATTATGTTATTAGTTAAGTCCCTTTTTCCTGTTTTCTTATCATTACTAAACAATTTTCTTAAAAAATGACGATTTCTTTTGATTTGTTGATTACAGTAAGTTTTAATTTGTATGATTTTATATGAAAAATATGTTTGCCTTTAGAAGAGTCATCAGAAATTCTCAAAATGTTAATCTAAAACAAAAAACAATTCACTCAAAAGGTGATGTTCCTTTAAAAAGAACAGCAGAAACAATCTGCAAAACTGTTGTTCCTTTCAAAAGGAACAGTAAAAAAGTGTGAAATTGATGTTCCTTTTGAAAGGAACAGCAAAAATCTGCGGAACTATTGTTCCTTTTGAAAGGAACAACAAAAATTTGAGGAACTGTTGTTCCTTTCGAAAGGAATAGCAGAAGTTTTGTTCCTTTGGAAAGGAACAGCAAAACTCAAAACAAGCAAAATGAACAGAATTTTTGAAAAAACGAATTGTATGAAACAGACAGCGAAAACTGAAATAAACAGGAATTTGAAAAAAATGAATTCTCTAAAACAAATAATCCAAATGAATAAACAATCTTTATGTACAAAAATTTAAAAAAATAACTGATTTAATGAACTAGTGCTGAGGAGGAGTTATCCCCTTTAGCAGGAATTTCCATGGTAGAATCTTCCTGGAACTGTTGGTAAAAGGATTCCTGGGTAAGCGATTTATGATACAATCGTACTCGATGACCATTTACCTTAAAGGAATGGCCAGATCCATAAATGGTAGCTAATGTAATAGTGCCATTATTATGCACTTTTTGTATTTCATAGGGTCTGAGCCATCATGTCTGGAGTTTCCCTGGAAAATCCTGAAACCTAGAATCATATAGGAGTGCCCAGTCTCCTTCGTGGAAGATCTTTTCTTTAATCAGGGCGTCATGCCACTTTGCTCTCTGTTGTTGAATTAACACTGTGTGCTAAAGAGCAGAGAGCCTAATTTCATCTAACTCATTAATTTGCTGCAGTCTTTTTTCCTGGGCTTCATTTAGATCTAGACCCACCTTCTAAGTTGTTCTCAATGTCTGAATTTCAAATTCTATTGGAAAGATGGGTTCTTTTCCAAATACCAATTGATATGGTGAATATCCCGTAGTGGGTCTTCACGTTGTCTAATATGCCCACAATGCTTCTATCAATCTATAGGCCCAATCACGTCTGTGTAAGGCAACGGTTTTTGTTAATATAGATTCAATCACTTTGTTCGTGCTCTCAACTTGGCCATTGGCCTGTGGGTGGTATGGGGTTGTAATCTTGTGCTGAATGTGATATTTTTGTAGTGTTTGAGCTAATTTATTACCTACAAATTGTGGTCCTCCATATGTGATTATGTCCCTTGGGAGGCCATAGCAAACAAAGATTTGGAAAAGAAACTGTATTACAGAGTCCTCTGTAGTTTTTTAAAGAGCCTTTGCTTCAACCCATTTGGTGACATACTCAGTTGTAACTAGAATGTATGTTTTTTGGTTTGATGGGAGGCTAATAGGACCAACAAAGTCAAGGGCCCCGCGTTCAAATGGTTCAATCACTAGTTGAGGGTTCAAAGGCATTTCATCAGAATGCCCAGGGTGACCTGCCCTTTGGCAGCTATCACAAGCCTGCACAAATTTCTTGGCATCTTTAAATATAGTAGGTCAATAATAGTCTGTCCATAAAACTTTATGGGCAATTCTACGATCTGCAAAATGCCCACCACACTATCCATCATGGCATGCTTTCAAAATGTCAAATACCTCATCCTCCCGAACGCATCTTCTTATTTGCATATTTGCACCTGTATGAAATAGGTAGCCCCCAATCCAAGAGAATCGGGTACTACGGTGTATTATCTGCTTTCGTTCATTAAGGGATAGATGTTTAGGTAATTTACCTATTGCCAAATAATTTGCTATATTAGCATACCATGGGGTTCTAACATTAACAGCGAACAGATGTTCATTTGGGAAGTGGTATTCAACTGCTTCTGCTTCTGTTGGTTTTGGCATTCTTGACAGAAAATCAGCTACAGGGTTCTCCTTTCCAAGTCGATCTTTGATTGTAATGTCGAATTCCTGCAATAAAATCAACCATCTTGTCACTCTTCCATTTGTAACAGGTTTATTTGCTAAAAACTTAATGGCAGAGTGATCAGTATATAGTACTACATGATACCCAGTTATATAATGTCTAAACTTATTTATAGCATGTACTACAGCTAAAAATTCCTTCTCAGTCACAGTATAATTTAATTCAGCAGGAGATATATTTTTGCTAATATAATAGATTGCATATGGCTTCTTGTCTTCCTCCTACCCAAGTACCGCTCCAATTGTTGTGTCTGAGGCATCAGATGAAATTTGGAATGGAAAATTCCAATTTGGGCCCCTCAGCACTGGGGCTGTTGAAACAAGCTTCTTCATATCATTAAAGGCATTGTCACATTTATCTGTCCAGATGAAATCAAAATTTCCAGTTAGTGCATATAAAGGTGCAGCTATTCGAGAATAATGTTCTATAAATATTCTATAGTAACCAGAAAATCCAAGAAAGCTACGTACCTCAATCTGTGTGGTGGGTGTGGGTATTAACAAGATTATTTGAATTTTAGCTGGGTCCACCTGAATTCCAGCTGCTGAAATATAATGGCCTAAGATAACTCCTTCAGTCATCATCATATGACACTTTTCATTGCTTAAACAAAGCCTAGTGTCAATACATCTTTGCAACTCTTTTTCTAAGTTTTTCAATGCTGGCTCGAAGTCATCTCCATAAGGTGTGAAGTCATCCATATATACTTCGAGACCTTAATTTATTAAGTCTGCAAAGATGTTGAGAATGGCCCTTTGGAATGTAGCAAGGGCATTGCATAGGCCAAAAGGTAAGACTCGGTAGGAAAATGTCCCCCATGGATAGGTAAAAGTAGTTTTGTCTTGGTCTTCAGGGGCAATCTGAATTTGATTGTACTCACTGAAGCCATCTAGGAAGGAAAATAATTTCTTTCCTACCAATGTGTCTAACACCTAGTCAATGAAAGGAAGGGGAAAGTGGTCCTTCTATGTTTCCTTGTTAAGTTCACAGTAATCTACACATATTCTCCACTTTCCGTTCTTTTTTGGTACCACTACTAATGGAGAGACCCACTTGCTATCAGATATTGGGTAGATGAAATTAACATCCAATAGTTTTTGTATTTCATCTTTCACAATATCTTTAAGGTGAGAGTTTACTCTTCTTTGGGGTTGGCGAATGGGTCTCACATCTTTTTCGATATAGATGTGGTGTGTGCACAATTGAGGATCAATTCCTTTCATATCGGGATAATACCATGCAAAGGTTGCTTTGTATTTCCACAATAGTTGGACCAACTTCTCTTCTTGTTCAACAGTCAGATTTTTGTTAATGTTTAGAGTTTTTCCCGGCTCAATTTCTACAATCTTGATATTATACATAGAAGTAGTGGGTATTACTTGATCACGAATGTCTTTCAAAGGATCTTCTTCTTATTTATTATCAAATGTTGCCTTGATCATGTGACATTGCAAATGAGATCTGATTTGTGGTTTATTAATAAAACTATTAATGATATCATCCTCTATTTGATCTTTAAAATCAAGAGCATTTTCTATAGTTAGAGGTGATCTCATATTTTCCATAAAATATGATACAGGTGGTTTTCTTGTTTTGATTATTGATAGACTTGGCTGGGCTGGGGGGTATAAAGCTAAATTCTTGACATAGTTTCCCCTTGTTATTGTCATGTTTCCTTGTCAGCATCCAATATAAGCATCGGCAGTTGCCAATCAAGGTCTACCTAAGATTAATGGGTGTCCATCTAGCCGGTTCTTTGGATTGATAACCAAGAAGTCAGCAGGGTATTCCCAGGAATCTACAGATACCATTACATCTTGTAGTGTACCCTCTGGTTTGACTACCGATCGGTCAGCCAATTCCAATAAGGTTGTTGTTGGTTCTAGCGATGTAATGCCAAGTTTTTGACAGGTAGTAGTTGTTAGAATATTAATTGCTGCTCCCAAATCAACTGAGGCATTTGGAAATGATTTTCCATTGATTTGCACTGTCACTATAGGATTTCCTGGGTCTTCATATTTGATAGGTGTTTCCATCCCTAATAATAAGTCAGATAAAGTACCAACTATTTGGACAGTTGGATTGGTGGTTGGTCTCCTCTTTGGCTTCTTTATGCATAATTCCTTAATGGTTTTTGCATATATAGGAATGTCTTGAATATCTTGGAGGAGAGGGATTTTTATACATAATTTTTTAAATTCTTCCAGAAGATCAAAAGTGGGATGTTCTAATGGGAGTGGTATGATTAATCATTCTGGGAATGGTGGAGAGGAAGTTGTTACTTGTTGTTGATCTTGTTGTTGAACTTCCTTTTCTTTCTGTAATGTTTGTTCTACAGGTAACGGATCTTCAACATGAACATCGTTGTTTCTCTCTGTTTCTACCATGCGCCCAGACCTTAATTGAAGATCACTGCACTCCCTCAGTTCAGTTTCTAATTCTAGGGGTTCCATTATTTAGACAGACTGAACTGGCCTATTGTTTGGGTTTGGTTTGGGCTAGGCTGGGAGTTGTGGTCTTAAGTTGGTCTGGGGATTTGTATAGGGAGCTGACAGTGTAGGTTGAGAGAGAGGGATTGTTCCAGCTGGATGATTTGTAGGTATTTTCGAGTTTGACTTCTAGGCCTGACTCTGTGAGGTAGAGGGGGACCATTGTGTTGGATAGTTATTTTTTTTCCAAAACGGTGGACAGAAAGGAAAGGTAGGCCAATTATTTTGATTTGTTTGATTTGGCCAAGATGTTGTAGGGAATGGTTGTTGTGACCAATTGGGGAAAGGCAGTTGATTTTGCCACATTCCACTATATTGTTGAGCATTGTATTTAGGAGGCTGAAAAGAAGAAAATGGATCAGTTGGCATACCTAATTGTCATGGCTGCCATTGTCGGCATTGATTAAGCAGACATACCAATTCTAATTCTTCTTCTGCCTCCTTATAAACTGCTTTTAGGCCAGGAAGTGAGGGAAATCCTTCTGTAGGGTGATCTTTCGTGCAAATGACACAGACTTTTATTACATCCAACTGACATTCTTTGTGGTTGTGTTTCTTCCTGCATCTAGGATAGAATATCGCCAAATTTTGCTCTGCTTCTGCTTGCTTCTGTTTGGCTTGCATAATATCGAACTGCGTTGTTAGAGTCCCAAGTATGTCTGTCTTAAAATCTTCCAACAGGTTTCCAATCTCTGCACGAGTCACACCTTCATTAGAGGTCTTGTTGTCTCTTGTAATCATATCACGTTCTACTGATTTTAGCCTTATGTTGCCCCTTGAACTCCTGATACATAAATCAATGATGTCAGCATAAATTTCCTGATATATATCACCTTTTCCCATAATATTCAATGTTTCAACCCATTGATCTTTCATTCCCCTAATTAATGTAGTTTTCAACACATTATCAGGTAAGGGTAAGGATGCATAGGGAGATCTCTGAAGCTTGTATTGAAACCGTTCCACATATTCTTCCAAGGTTTCATTTGGTTTTGCTGTCATTTGGAATATTTCATATTTTAGTTCTTGAGACCTGCAATAATCTTGATATTTCTTTAAAAACACAGCCTTCATATGATCCCAATCAGTTCTGACACCCCCACCTAATCCCATAAACCATCGTAAGGCTGCCCCTTTTAATGTAGAAGGGAATAGTTTTAGTTTTTGGGGATTGGTGGTATAATCATATCCCCTACATAACACATCAAATTCAAACAAAAATGCATCTGGATCTTCTGATGTTAACCCATGAAATGTTGGAATATGTTGAAGGGGAATGGCCTTCATAGGCGCATTGACTGCAGTATCTACTATAGGATATTGCAGCGTAGAGGTTTGCTGGGGTGTCTGCTGATTCTGATTTTGGTTCTGGGCCATTTGGTCAAAAATGTACCAATATCCTTATGGGATCTCCAAAGAATTCCTAGGCTGACTAACAGGGACAGGAATGGCTTTGACAACATTCCCCTTGTTTGGAATAATGAGTATTCCTTGTTGTTCTACAGTTTGAGGTGATTCAGGACCTTGATTTTGAATAAGTTTAATAGTACTTCCCTTATCTGGACTGCTTATCGTTTGGGCTATTTCTATAGGAGATGTTGGGTCTCCTGTTTCTCCTATTTCCCCTTCTCCTTCACGGAGATTATAGAGTTCCATTCTTGAGGGGAAATTATGCAAGGATTCTCAATTTCTTTGGAATCTTTCTCAATTCCCTCTGTCTGACTGTGTATCTCAGCAAAGGCTTCAGATGGTGACTATGTAGCCTGAAGGGAACTAGTAGGCTATCTAGAAATAGCTTTTCTAAATCCTACTAATGGCTGAGATTCAGTTCTTTTAAGGATTTCGTCAATAAAGGTTGTCCGCCCAAGGTTCATTGGTCCCTTAGGTTTTTCAATTTTAGGAGGAATTTTGTTTTGCTTATTTGGTCTATTCATTCAAGAAAACAAACCTTCTTTCCTACCCAAAGAAAGAAGCTTACCTACTTCTGCTGTGAAATGGGCTGTGAGAAAGTGTGTTTCTTGCCCAGTGCACAGGTTTTTACCTTTCGTCTTTAATACCCAACTCTTCGCAAGCAGAATAAAATCAGTTGTGCATCACTCCTTTAAAATGGCATACACTCTCCCCAGCAACGGCACCAAAATTTCGAGCCATAAAAAGGTATCTTTCAAACACCTAATTAGCTTACATTAATCATCAATCCGGGAGTGACTTTTTATTTCAAGAGTGTACTTTTTCTGAGGCTGCAATTATCTAAGAGTAATGCTGTGAAGATGTAGTACAGAATTCTGAATGCAAGAATAAACAAATTCTTGTAAAGGAATCTAATTACAGTAACACAAATGGAAATGCTCTAAAACTTTAATTAAATCAAACTGCAAAACATCTATCAGGGATACAGTAGCAATAACTCTTTCCCTTAGAAATCGATGCAAGATAACCAATCTAGGGACTTGGAAGCAATAACCAGTGTCCTCTACAGTTGGTGATCTTAAAACAATCGAAATGGAATCAAGCTCAAACTAATTGCTGATAAAGATAACTGAAAGGAACTGCAAAGTCTAAAAAGGAACAGCAACTTGTAACTCCTACTATCTGCTAAAGTAAAGCTATGAATCAGAAATAAGCAATAACTAGAAATGGAACAGAAATATAATTTGAACAGCAATTACAAACTTAACTAACTCCAATCTATCGTCGACCAATACTACAGATCAATCAATCACAAAGAATCGTAAACTAATAGAATAATAACTTAGAGTCGAATACAAAACAGCAAAGCTTTCACAGTGATAGCAGGATAAATGGACAGTGAATGCACTTCTTACAAAGAATCAAATAGCAATGCAATTCATTAATGAATCTGTATTCAATCTAACAGTAGTCAATCAACTCTGTAATCGAAATAAACAGTAAACACAACTTCACACAACAGTAAACAAAGATTAAGAATACAAACAGCAAGGTAATTCCACCAGAGTCGGGCCCTTAGCGCCAGTGAAATATTGATGGGCTACTTCAGAACTTAAGAAATGAAACGAAATGTGTGCTTGATATTAATTGAACATAAAGTATTGCAAATATTGTTCTCTCAAAGCCGAGAGTCAATAAACATAGTATTACAGAGGAAATGTCTGAATATAAGAACTTTTTCCCGACTCCTTGATCACTAAAGGACATTGATTTATATATTAGACCCTGACAAACAAGACAAGGAATAAGATGAGTTTGAACAGCGATCCCTTAGGATCGAAGGATCCTGAGGGATTCGCTCCTCTTCATTTTGTTATCATCTTGTTTACTTTGACCAAGGCCGAGTTGTCCCCTGCCTCTTTTTAGCAATTCGTTCAGATCTCCTTGTCTTTGGCTGGATGTGGTTCAACGCTAATGGAGCAGCAGTTACATTGATCTCAGCGGCACCTTTGGTACAACTGTTTGCTTCGTCTAATCCCTGTTTTGTCAACAAAAAGCATCCTTTAGTCATCTTTTTACAATGAACGTAAACCTTTCCAATCTCATCATAATTCTTATAATAAATTACCTTCTCAAGGAAAAAAGGAGTATGTCTATAGTAAAAGAATGAGAAAATATACAGTAATTTCATACCTTTTTCACTGCCCAACAGTTATAAATCTACTTCTACCATGAATTTGGAGTGAATCTGGGCAAGGAAGATCTTGAAAGCAAACTGTTATAGGATTGCTACAAGATGTATGACTTTCTAGTTAACTTGCAAAATTCCCAAGAAAATAAAATTCCAATGATATGGGGTAAATGTTTCATTAATTAGGATTTCCTAGGACTCCAATCCAAGTGAATCACTCAAAAATACCCTTGTTAACTTGTGCTAAAAAATAGCATAAAATCACTACTCTAAAAACTAGAAATTCTAGAACTAGTGAGCTAGTTAACCTACCAAATGCCTAAATTGATCAAGTAAAAATGATATGGGGTGAATTTTTTTATTAAGTATAATTTTTCTAGGATGAAGTCCAAGTGGAATAAACTCAAAAGAGCTTCGTTAACATGTTCTAAAAAATAGTATAAAATTACTATTGTTTTGCTACAAGATTGTTTGGAATGATTGTCTATTTACTTTATTAACCACAGAAAAGTTCCTACCAGGTCTCTAAATCCATTTTATTCATATTTATGGTCTTATGTTCATTATGGAGTGCCTATTTGTGGTCAAACTGTTGCGGGGAAAATCAAAATGCATTTGGAGGCTTTTTCATATTGCTACAGGATAGGGCCGAGAGATATTTGAGCATATAAAATAATGGATATAGGAGTGTTGGTGGTTGGGGTAGGTAAAAAATGGATTAAATATCCTGATTCAACCCTCAGATGAATAAAATAGCTTATCTTGTAGCAAAAAAGACAAACTATCCTATTCTTGTAGCAAGACTACCTATGTTGGCAGACTGTAGAATGCTGGAACAGAAGTGAGAGAAGGGATCTCTGGGGCACCTAGAGCATTCAAATATGTTTATTAAAGAAACATAACAATCCTATTTTACTAAGAGAATATATATACTATGCTAACTTCACCAAATTCATTAACCAATTGCAAACTAGCTAATATGCATGATTTAGAAATAAAAGTGCGGAGAAGCAAATGGATGAAAACTAAGTTATAAATGATGCATGTATGAAAATAGATTATTTATTTTAACCTTGAAGCAAAAAAACCATGTAGACAATGGAAATATAAATATGGATCCAAATTTATAATCAAGATTGTTTTTAAATGGAAATAACCAGAAAACAAAACTACACTAAATGCATTAAGAAAAGAACACAAAGGGACTTGAGTACCCAGGGTTGGGACCTAACCCTAATGAGCTCAAGCCCCTATAAAGAAAAATCAAACTAAAAAGAAGATGGATTTCATTAATTGGAAATAATGTTCATACATCAACAAACAAAATTCTCAATATAAAGGACTTGCTCCTAGGTTCATAACTCTAATCTCTAATTTGACTCCCCTGTGGGTTGTTAGGCCCTCTTATTTTTACAAAAAGACTTGAAGGGAAACCTCCTTAAATAGCATGATTGTTTCACTCCAATTCCATAAAATTATGGATCTGGTTCCCTGATTGATTTTGAATGCCAAGGAGGATAGATCCTCGGTAAGCCAGCCAATCTCAAGTTCCTATTTTAGTGGGGAACACATCCCTACATTTTCTCAATCAATGGAGCTCATAAATATGCTATATAAATTCATAATATTCCATTCATTTATTGGCATAGAACAAGTCCCTATATTCTCTCATTCTGAAGATCTTTTAGAGTTCAATCTCAGGCTGCAATGGTTGCTTTCCATCAAATATAGTACATGATTCTTATGTATCTTTATCTTCTTGATTTTGTTCTTTAATTAAATTAAGAGAATATATTTTTGCAATACTCTTCTTGATATAAGATTAATACCATTTAGATCAAGAGGATTTGTTTGGAAGTGTTGTACCTCAACATGGTAAGTGGGTTGAGTAACTTTATTGTTTGGGTTAAGAAATGGTTGTGCAGGTAGTTGAGTGGAAATGGATATGTGAGATGGATGTGGTTGTGGTTGTGGTGGAGGTGGATGGTATGGATAGCATGGAGTTGTGTATGGAGGATATTAAGTAAAATATTGAGGAGATTGCGGATTTCTCCCATAAGGTCCTTGCAAGACTTGTTTCCATGATTGGTTTTGGGGTTGATATGGCCAAGGTTTCCAAGGAGAGGTTGTGCTCTAGTTACTTTGATATTCTTGTGCATGGCATTGAAATTGTGAATTATGATCTTGCATCATACCCAGTGGAGTAGGATACCATGATCTTCTTAGAGCTACATAAAAGAGTTTCTTTGGTGATTGAATTGCTCCATTATCCTCTTGGTAAACTTCCTTCAACCTTGGTAATGATGGAAATATTTAGTAGCATGTTATTCTACATGGATAACACAAATATCAACATCCTATTTTTTTATCATTTTGCATTATTAACATTTCTAATTGTTCACCTATTTTTTGTAAGAATTTCATTTTTAAATTTATTAAGAAAATTTCCAAGTTCAACTTGACTTACCGATCTCGATGTGGATTTACTTACTATTGCCCTTCCTCCTGATTTGTGCTTGTATATTTCACAAATTTCTTCAAATGATAGTTGGTATACATCACCTTTACTCATCAAATTAAGGATATCAATCCAATCATCCCTGATTACTCTAAGTTAGAGGGTTTTTAGTGTGCCAAATCCTAAAAGATGTAATTTTTCCCTCGTAACATCATACATAAATATCACAATTATATCCTCAAGGCTCTCATCTTCTTTTTGAGTCATTCTAAATATTTCATCTTTAAGATCATGATGCTTATTTTTTATTAGAAATATTCTTTGCATATCATTCCATGACCTTATTGAGTTAGTCCCTAAACTCATGAACCATTTAAGAGCTATATCCTTTAGTGTTGCCGGAAACAATCTCAATTTTTTAGTATTTAATAAGTAACCATAAGACCTCAAAAGGTTTTTAGATCCTCTGACCTCATACAATTGAATTTGGGAAGAAATTATGGAGGTATATTCTTCATGTGAATGTTGATATTAGTATCTTGAATGGGAAAAACAAGAGGATCCTCCTTATTGTTATCATATTCATCAATTTCTCCTTATTTGCCACCTTTTCTTCTACTACCTGCAAAAGTGGATGGTGATGTGGTTCTTACTGCACCACATGATAAAATGGTGAGGTTTTGGTGTTGAAGAAGTATTTTTTCAGTGTTTATATAATGTTTTAAAAGAGAATGATAATGCAATGCAATATGTCTATTGCAACTTTTTGTTTTTGCAGAGAATATGAATGTAGAAAATAAAGAGGGAATCATTCCAAGAACAAGAGAGTGATTTATTTGACACCATCCTATGAAATTATTCCCAAAAGTGATTAGCCCAAGTATTGCAACAAGAATGTTGCAACTCCTAAGGCTATCAACTTAAATTATCAACCTGAGGTTTGTATAAACTTTAGAGTGGCTGACATTGTATGTACAACAAGTAGCTTCCTCTTCCTAGTCTGACTCCCTTTGATGAAAGTGAAAGAAAGTGATGAAAAAAATTCAAATGATAAAATATATAGGTAAGCCACCAATCCTAAATTGCAAAAGGTAAATAACAACAAGAAAATATATTTTACTTGTGTTGGAAAGTAAATCTAGACTAATTACAGTTATCAACATTCAAGAAGCAAGAAATGTAAGAGCTAAATGGCGACCTAACCAAGCCTCAATTGAATCAAAGTGGTATCATAGAATTCATAGGCTATAAATATACTTCTACCATGAATTTTAAGTGAATTTGCGCAAGGAAGATCTCGAAAGAAAACTGATATAAGATTGCTACAGGATGTTTGTCTCTCAAGTTAACATGCAAAATCCGCAAGAAAATAAAATGAAAATGAGATGAGGTATATTTTTTTATTAAGTATGATTTACTATGAATCCAATCCAATTATAATCACTCAAAAATTCCCTTGTTAACATGTGCTAAAAAATAGCAAAAAATTACTACTCTAAAAACTACAAATTCTAGAACTAGTGAGCTTGTTAACCTACCAAATGCCTAACCTGATCAAGTAAAAATGATATGGGGTTAATTTTTTTATTAAGTAGAATTTTTTTAGGACTTATTTAAAGTGGAATAAACACAAAATAGCCTCATTATCATGTGCTAAAAAATAGTATAAAATTACTATTGTTTTTCTACAGGATTGTTGGGAATGACTATCTATCTAATTAATTAACCAAAGCAAAGTTCCTACTAGGTATTTGAATCCATTTTATTCATATTTGTGGTATTATTATCATTATGGAGTTCCTAGGGGTGGTTATGAGTGTTTTGAGGAAAATCAAAATGCATTTGGAGGTTTTTTTCATAGTGCTACAAGATAGGTTGTAAGTGTTACAAGATAACTTGCACGTGCTGCAAGATAGGGACGAGATCTATTTTTGCATAGAAAATGGTGGAGATATGAGTGTTGGTGGTTGGGGTAGTTCAAAAATGGTTTAAGGAGCCTAATTCAATCCTCAGAGGAATCAAATAGCCTATCCTGTAGCAAAAAAATACAAATTCTCCTCTTCTTGTAGCAGGATTGTGTATGCTGGCAGATTGTAAAATGTTGGAATAGAAGTGAGAGAAGGGATCTATGGGGTACCTGGAGCATTAAAATATGTTTATTAAAGACACATAAAAATCCTATTTTACTAAGAGGAGATATGCACTAATTCTAACTTCACCAAAGTTATTAGCCAATTACAAACTAGCTAATATGCAGGATTTAGAAATAAAAGTGCAAAGAAGCAAATGGATAAAAACTAAGCTATAAATGATGCATGCATGAACATAGATATTTCTTTTAGTCTTGAACCAAATAAACCATGTATAAAATTGCAAGATAAATCTGGAGCTAAATATGTAATCAAGGTTGTTTTTAAATGGAAATAACCAAAAAATGAAACTACACTAAATGCATAGAGAAAAGAACAAAATACAAAGGGACTTGAGTACCTAGCGTTGGGCCCTAACCCTAGGGAGCTCAGGACCCTATGAAGACAACTCAAACTGAAAATAAGTTGGATTTCATTAATTGTAAATAGTGTTCATACATCAATAATAAAAATTCTTGACCCAAAGGACTTGCTCCTAAATTCAAAAATCTAATATCTAATTCAAATCCCTTATGAGCTTTTAGGCCCTCTTATTTATACGAAAATACTTGAGGGGAAACCTCCTTGAAGAGGGGGATCGTTTCCCTCCAATTCCCTAAAATTTTGTATTTGGTTCCCTGATTGATTTGAATGCCAAGTAGGATAGATCCTCTATAAGCCAACCAAGCTCAAGATCCTCTTTTGGTGAGGAACACATACCTACATTTTCTCAATCAATGGAGCTCCAAAATATTCTCAATAACTTCATAATATTCCATTCATTTATGGGCACGGAAAGAGTCTCTAGATTCTCTCATTCTGCGGATATTTTAGATTTCACTCAATATTCTCTCAATATTTTGCAAAAAATAATAATAATAGGCACATAATAAGCAAGGGTAAATCAAATTCCTAGGGATCTAGTAATACTATGAATTAGCTCTATAATGTATAAGTAAAGGGGTTAAATAAATTTTTTAGGTGTCTAGGAAAGTCCAAATGGGCCCTATAAAATATCTAATTCTGGGGCCCATCACTTTCGAGGGTTATTTTTTTTAAAATAAAAAATAATGGTGCGCTAAGTGAATCTGGAGCACTAATGCATATACTAATCCATAGCACTAGACTACTGTTAAATTTTTAAAAAAAATCCAATCATAAAATTCATTTTCACCATTCTGGTGCTATACTCTCACGAAGCCCCTAGTGCTATGACATTTTCCGAACACCCGAGTGTGTATACAACCTTGTGCACCATTGTAGGGTTTTTTATTTAAAAATAGTAGTGCACTTGGTGAATTCAGAGCATCAATGTGTATATTACTCAATAGCACTGGGCAAGGGCTAAATTTAAAAAAATGTCGGACATAAAATTCATTTTCACCATTTCGGTGCTATACTCCCACGAAGCACCAATGTTATTCCTTTTTTCGAATGATTTAGTGCATATAAAAAATGGTGCACCGTGGAAATGTTTTTAATTTAAAATTAGCAGTGCTCTTCCTACATATCCAACACTAGTTTTGTTAATAGAACAGTACACCCTAGTGCTTAATAGACAATGTTCCACCATTGGAGGGTTATTATTTAGAAAAATAAAAAATCAATGATGTGTTAAGTAAATAGGAAACCCTAATGCATATACCACTCGATAGCACCAGAAAAGGTTTAAATTTAGAAAAATGGCAGTCGTAAAATTCATTTTCACCATTTCAATGCTATACTCCCATGAAGCACCAATGTTATTCTTGTTTTTAAATTACCCAGTGCGTAAATAATATGGTGCACTGCAGCAGGATTTTTAATTTAAAAATGGAGGTATGCTTGATACATAATCTGCACCTGTGCGTCGAGTATTTGAGTGCATTGGAATAGGGTTAAATAAAAAAAATAAAAAAAATATCAATTGTAAACTTCATTTCTCCCATTTATAGTGTTGTAGTGCTCTCAAGCATCAATTCTACTTTTACCTCTATGAAGTGCCTTGCCATCGGTGCTTCCCTTGTTGCCATTCTTCCGTTCATTGCTCACTACGTGCCTTTTGAAAATTTTCAAGCTGTAGTCAAATTTTATTTTTTTCGATTACGTGGAAACCATGCCTCCCTAACAACCAAATGTCTAGGTAATGTATATTTTGTCATTGACTTAAATTTTTAGCGGAGTAGAATTGAAAATAAAGTAAAAAAAATCAGTGTTTTTTAATTTTTTAATTTTTTAATTAATTAATCTATTTAATTTTTCCGATCGGTGCGCTTAAGAGGTTCAACTCGCACTGTTCACGGTGCACACTATAAATTTACAGGGTGCACCATAAATCAATGCATAAAGTTAACGCATCATAATTTTTTAATATTATGCAGCGCGTTTGGTAAAATAAATGCACCAGGTCGTGAATTCACATAATGCACCACTTTAAAATTTTTAGTTTTTTAGGTTGTGCGTTGGATAATAGATTGAAATCACCGCTAATCGATGCATAAGATCAACGCACCGTGAAGTTATGTTTGAGGACACACCTCTATAAAAATTGTTATTTTTACATCATTGTGTTTGGTAAAAGTATCTTCCTAGTGTGTTTGTTTTTACAAAACGCACAACATAATATTAAAAAATTATAGCTTGATGCATTCGTTAACCTGAACATTCCAGTGCAATGCATCAACGTAAAATTAACACACTAGTGCGAAATGTTATGTCGACGCACTGCATTGAAAAATAAAAATAAATAATGTTATGTATGTTTGTGCACTAAAAGGGGTGTGCCAAGTTGATGTACTCGCCATGTCTGGTGCATTCGTTTTTTTTGGTGCATGAAGGTTGACCAATAACAAGAGAAAAGGGTTGACCAATACAATGTGGCATGAGAGTGGGAGGCACGGGAGAGGGAGAAATATTTGTACCCTTACCCTATTACGGAAATGACCCAAGGCCTATTAAGGAATGTAGGCCTCCTTAAGTACTATGAGGAGGCTACATGCCTAAAGGGGAAATTCGGGTTATTGGTGCAGTTGATCCATTAGTGGGATGTCCATTGGCAAGATTTCCATGTCGGCCCTGACATGTGGTACCAAATCGCTAAGAAGGACATCTATTTTATCATTGGCCTATCCAGAATTGGATGATTTTCTCCAGTTCCCTAATTTCCCCCTCAGTGTTGCAATAGAGAATCAACATATCTACACTCAGAGATACGTTGGGGATCACGTAGTTTCTCCAACATATTTTCAGGTGTTTGGTGGATAGGTACAAATATCTTCTTTTGGTTCAGAGGAGGTTAGGTGCCTCTCACTATTAGTGACTACCATTTCACACTCTACCAGTGATGGGAAACACATTTGTTTCCCTTTTTTTTTTAATGTGATTCTTTGGTGTAGAGGCCATGATGTATCAGATGGTCTGCCATTTTTTGTGGCAATTTTTATATATTTAAATAGATGTCATGTTATGATACATGGGAGGTCAAACTTCCCTCTTTCTTAAGAGATTTTTTCTTTATTTTTTGAGAGGTTTTTGGAGACGAAAACTACTTTTTACCATCTCCCTCCTAGGATGATGACTAAGCTACATATGCATATGTGGGGAGAGATAATGCGCATGAGGGGCCAAATAAAGTATCTGACAAGGATTTCCACCGTTTCACTAGGGATAATAGCAAGTGAGGCCGACCATATGTTCTTCATGGTTTCGTTTCCTTATGTGGGGATGGATTGGTAATAATGTCCCAACAACCTCTTCACACAAGATGAGATAGAAAATGATAGAGATAATATTAGTGTTTTCTTTAAATTAATCTAGTTTCGTTTTATTATCTTAGTTAATTAGAGTAAAATTTATTCTAACACGTTATTTAACTTGTTTGATTAAATTGTTTAATTAAATTTCCTAATTATTTTTGTGTACTATATATTTTATAGATATTGGAACATTCATTTGGGGCATGCCTCCTCCCCCATCGAATGCATATGTTGAGATGGTCAAGGCCATGATAAGTGAGGAATGTCCTCAGATGCAGATACCCATGGGCATGTGGTCGCGTAGGCCTGATATTAGATTAAGGATTGAGTTGGGTCCCCGACTCTCTACACTTTTAGTGGAGGAGGGAGTATGCCCTGTGATGGTTCAAGAAATCAGGGTATATCCTAGGCTCCTAGAGCTCAGGAGGGACTTGTCATGTGACGTGGTGGGTCTTATGTGTTATATCGTTGGAGCTTCCAGGATACTGACTATGAGGAGGGATGGCCATGAACATACACATTCTTTACCTAGTACAACCCCGTCAGATGATGATCAGGATGGTGATCCTTCCGGTAGTACTCCACCTCCTCCTCCTTCACCTCACCCACTACTAATTTCTCCTCAGAGAGTATACCAACCACCTCCTCCTCCACACCCTACTTCAACTTTTGAGGTAGTTGACCATCCATCATCTTCTGCTATAGACTAGGCCTCCACTAGTACTATTGTACTAGATATGATTGTCACATCGGTTGGACCATCAAATATTTTATAGAAGTTATTTTACTTGTTTTTTTGTGTGTCTATATATATATATATATATATATATATATATATATATATATATATATATATATATATATATATATATATATATTCTATTCATATTTATGTAACTTAAATTATATGTTTGTTTTGATGTGTATATTGTTATGTCATGTTAGATATATGTTCGTTTAATGTGCTTACAGATAGATATATATGTTATAACATTTATTTGACATGATATGTATATTTGAGGATGCGTGTGGTGATGATGTTAGACAATGGTTGTGTTTTGTTAGATGTGATCACGATGATGATGTCATGTTAGATTATTAGATTTGTGTGCTAGCTAATGACTTTATATCTACTAGAGGTGTATATAATTAGATAATGTTAGTGAATTTGAATGTGTACTTTAGATGATGTTTATGTTTGTTAGATGGTTATCATCATGATGTTTATTTTTATGAAATGATATTTATTATAGATTATGTATTGGTAAATTTATATCAAAATTTTATACATGAAATTACATGCAAAACGACTTACTTTAAATAAAAAAAGCAAAGATATTTTTTTAAATACAAAGTTTAATATGGTTGAAACTATAATTGTAAAATTACCATAAATATTTTTACATTGCATAGATAGTTCATACATATTATTCATTCTAACCTAATTCTTATTCAAGTAAGGGCTGGGAGAAACAAAGTCCGTGCCCATAGAAAACATAAAAAAAAAAATTATAAAATGTTTCTAAAAAATAGTCACTACAAAACAAAATCAATTTTAGGCAAAATTAAATTGTACTAACCTCTAAACAAAACTACCTTTTTTTTTTTTGTAAATAACACTAAATCTATTAATATATAACATAAAAGTACAAAACTTCCACTGCCTCAGCTGAGGGAGCCTGAGCACAGGGCTTGACTGCCACGAGAAACAAGAGTTTGGATTGCCCACAGAGGGGAAACCAGTCCTTGAAAATTAAGAGTAGCCGCCCTCATAGGGGAAACCGGCCTTTCATCCAAATTGTTTAACAAAAATACAAAAAGTATAGCTAGCCACTCTACAAGCAGAGGGTGAATAAACAAGAAAACCAGAATTAACCTAAAGACATTGTGCATGGAGAACCAAAACCTCTGAGGTATATTCGGACTACTTTTCATTGGTTGGGGAAGGCGGTTCTTCAACAATTTTGCATCCATACTCATCGCTGCTTCCGCCTTCTGTTGAAAATGCAACAAGATGATGGAGCTTAGTGAAATGAAGTCGCCTTCACTAAGTGGGCCCGTAGGCTATTTTTGACGCAAAGTCTATTTTTAGACGTATGGATCATGGTCTATGAGTTGCAGGATTCTATTTATGGATGACTGGTCGAGTTGGTAAAAATAGATAGACCTCTATTTTTAGACATTGGGCGATTTCTATTTTTAGACTGTCGGGCTAAAAATAGAACAGTCAAATATTACTAACCCTTAATAATATTTAGACTATAAACATTATATTTTCCTCTTGGAGCACTTCAGTTTGATGCTTGGATGTGGCCCATGCAGCTGACAGAAGGAAATACGCTTTTCCTAAGGGTTAGTTGAGCTATTGCATGGTTGACTTCAGTTAGAACTCATGTGGCAGAGTTTGGTGGAGTTGATGAGACAGTTGGTGGAGTTGTATTCGGTTTAACTTAGTTGAACTAGTTGTATTTAGTCTAACTGAAAAATACACTAGTGATGAGTGGTGTGAATTAATTATTAATTAATTCACTAATTATTAACTCATAAATCAACTAAAGAACACATCAATTAACTGCAATGCATGGACAATTTAGTAGAGACCTGTGTTAGAGGTGGGTGAAAGGGTTGAGTCTACTATCAGTTGTGACTATGGCCGTGCATGAGATTTGCACACACATTGATTGAGATTTCCAATGAGGATTGCGCAGTACAAGCCAGTGGGATTCTAACTTGGATCTCATCATTATTCATCTTGGATTGCGCAGTAGAGGCAGGCAGACTTGTGGAGGAGATTTGAACCTGTGACTTGTTCATCTTCCGTGCTAGTTTGTGTGTAGCATGTGAGATAGTGCTGAGAGATGTGAGAGCTTTGTGCTATGTATTGTTACATGTTCTCTATCATTATATTATACAGATAGTTGGGGGTTTTCAGCTATTGCTTTCCCCATTACATATTGTGTTGATATGTGTGCTTGATTATTGTTTTATGTGCGCATGCGACTGTTTCTATTTCCGCATATTGATGATCAATTGTAGAAGAGGTTATGTATTATGCATGAAGCTTAAATAGTGTGTAATCAGGATAATCTCGGTGAATAATTCAGCTATTATTCAAAATTTCTACATGGTATCAGAGCGAAATTGATCATCGGATCTATTACAGTGATTACAATTTATTTCGGTAGACAGAGTCTGTAAGCGGGCCAGGTAGCCTCTGGATCCATCCTTTCTTTGAAAGGTGATATATCCAATAAACGCCCCTACAGTCGATCTCTGTGCTAGAAATACTTTGTTCTCACAGATCCAGAAGCAGTTGATTTTTGAGCTTGGAATTCGAATTTTGCAGCAGTTTGTTTTCTTGGTGCCGGAGTTGAAATGTCTTTCAACGGTTTGCGACTCGAGTATGCCCTTGAGGGCAGTTCGAATTATGTTGCATGGAAGGACAGAATGGAGGCAGTATTAGATGATAACGGGCTGAAGGAGTTCATAGATGCTGAGGTCCCAAAGCCTACTGATGCTGCTCAAGTTGAGGCTTGGCAAAAGAAGATGGAAAAATGTCGAAGGATTCTGTTGGAGGGCGTGAAGGATCACATTATATCCAGCCTGCATGGAAAATATTCTCCATACTTGATGTGGAAAGCATTGAAAAATCTATTCCAGAGCAAGAGCGACCAGAGGAAGTTGGCACTCAAGGATAAACTCAGAAACATTAAGATGGAGAAAGGTGACAGTATCGCCAAGTACCTCACGAAGTTCACTCAATGCAGAGATGAGCTGGGAAGTGTGGGGGCGACTGTCGATGATGAGGACTTGGTGGACCTGGCTCTCCTTGGTCTTCCGAAGAGTTGGCATTCCTATCAAGACTCTTTCAATGGTTGGGAGAAGTTGCCGGGATGGGAGCGACTTTGGTCGGATCTCATGCAAGAGGAGATAAGGCAGACTACCAGGGACGGATCTTCATCAAAGGCATATGATGAAGAAAATTTCACTTTGGCTGCCAAAGCAAAGAAGGGGAAGAGCAAGAAAGCTTCTCATTCTGGTGCGAAAGGCAAGAAGCAAGACATGTCCAAGGTGAAGTGCTTTCACTATCACCAACACGGACATTATGCCACAAATTGTCCGCAGAAGAAGAAAAATAAGCATGTTGCTGGATCTGCAGCGGGAGAGGCCTTAGCCTCACATTTTGAGCTGGATTTTTCACTGATCGCATGCTTGGTCTCAAGTGTGATGGGATCAATATGGTTCTTGGACAGTGGTGCGTCATTTCACATGACCGAAGATCGGGATTTGTTTTCAGATCTGGAAGAGAAAGATCTTGGAGTGCACATTGAGATGGGCGATGATGGTAGATACAGTGCGACCAGTATCGGTACCATTTCCTTTGAGAGGGAGTCTGGTAAACCCTTTGTATTGAAGGAAGTATTGCATGTTCCAGGATTGATGAAGAATCTGATCTCTGTGGCGATGTTGGAAGACAAGGGGTATGATGTGGTCTTCAGCGAAGGAAAGGCTTTCCTGCGCAGTAAGACAACTGGAGAGACCCGTAAGATAGGGGTTCGAGTCAAGAACCTTGAGCCGCTTGCAAGTAGATGGCTGGTGCAAGAATGGCATGCAAGGCGGAAGGAGTGGTGAGCGTGATGATGGCGAGCCGTGGCACCGTAGATTGGGCCACCTTCACCATGGAGCTTTCAAGATACCGCAAGAGATTACCGGGTTTCCTAAGGGCACTCTTGCGCACCGTATCGTGTACCTTGGGAAAATTTGTGAAAGCCACCTTTCACGAGAAGGATATTCACGCCACGACGATCCTTGATAGAATCCACATAGACGTGTGTGGACCTTTCTCAGTAGCTTCGACAACAAAGCACAAGTACTATGTGATCTTTGTTGATGATTTCTATCGGAAGTGCTGGATCTTATTCATGCAGAAGAAGAGCGAGACATTCTCAAAGTTCTGTGAGTTCAAGGCGTTGGTTGAGAAGGAATCAGGGAAGCATGTGAAGGCTCTTAGGAGCGACAATGGTGGTGAATTCATCTCTGCTGAATTCAAGGACTTTTGTAGCGCAGAAGGGATTCGGAGAGAGCTCATCGCACCCCATAACCCACAGCAGAACTGGGTTGCTAAGCGGAAGAAAAGAATGATCGTGGGTGCTGCATGGGCGATGTTGCATGATCAGGGCCTACCCTTTCACTTGTGGGCGGAGGCATGCAATACTGCAGTATATGTGCAGAACCGGTGTCCTCACAAGATACTTGGCATGAGTACACCAGAGGAGGCGTTTTCTGGCAAGAGGCCTGATATTTCCCATTTGAGAATTTTTGGCTCACCTGTCTACATGCATGTGACGAAGGATGCCAGAAAGAAGTTGGATCCGACCGCAGAGGTTGGGATATTTGTGGGGTACACTGATATGCCCCACAACTATTGTGTGTATTTTCCAGACAGTCGCAAGACTGTTGTGCGACGGGATATCAAATTTCAGGAGGAGAAAGCCATGCAGTGTTTGCTTGAGAGGGAGCCACACTTGCATGCAGATGAGGAGCTATTAGTTCCTAAGGATGAGCTTCTGGATGTGGATCAGCCACAAGAGGAATTTCGTGGAGTGGAAGAGACCACTCATGCAACGCCAACCATCAGAGGATGCAAGCGCACTGCAGAAGATGAGCAACTGGCTCAAGATGCAGAGAAGGTTGTAGGACCACCTATAGCACAGCGCAGACAGAGACAGTCACCGGACCGGTACACTGGATACATGGCTCTTGTGAGCAAATGTGTCGTGACAAAGCCATCCTCTTTCGAGGAAGCTGTGGAGGACCCCGCATGGGTAGATGCCATGGTGGAAGAGTATGATTCGATTGTCAGAAACAGTGCATGGGAGATTGTCCCGCGACCGGAGGGGAAATCAGTGGTGGGTTCGAGATGGATCTACAAAGTGAAGCAGATGGCTGACGGGAGAGTGGAGAAGTACAAGGCAAGATTTGTTGCTCGTGGCTTCTCACAGATAGAGGGGATCGATTATGAGGAGACCTTTGCACCTGTCGCAAGGTACTCTTCCATACGGATGATCCTAGCTCTCTCAGCGCAAATGGGGTGGCACATCCATCAGATGGATGTGAAGACTGAGTTCCTCAACGGAGTCATTGAGGAGGAGGTGTACATAGAGCATCCCGAAGGTTTCGAGATCTTCAGCAGTGAGTCGCATGTGTGCAGACTCAAGAGAGCATTGTACAGGTTAAAGCAATCACCTCTTGCTTGGTACACATGGATAGACAGTTATTTCACCGGACTTGGATTCTCCAAGAGTGAGGCGGATCCTAACCTGTACCAGATTGTGGTGGAGGGGAAGTTGCTGATCATTGTACTGTATGTAGATGATCTCGGGATTTCACTGTGATGATCTGCTGACACTTTCATGAAAGGAGGGATCTCTAAGAGAGTTTGAGATTTAAGGACTCTGGCCTCCTTCATTTCCCCGGGATTGGAAATTTGGCAAAATAAGAAGATGGACCTGCTTTTTCTCGTGGGTAAGTATGCCCGGGAGATACTGGAGAAGTTCAACATGCATGGCTGCAAGCCTGTTGATACTCCTCTTCCGGGAGTTTGGAGGAAGGAGGATGCTACTTCGGCGGAGGTAGTGGATGCCACTGTTTATCGACAGTTGGTGGGGTCGCTTATGTATCTGGTCAATACACGACCCGATATATGCTATGCAGTTAACCAGCTTTCACAAGTTATGGTTAAGCCTACCAAGCTCTTTTGGAAGGAAGTGAAGCATGTATTGCGTTATCTTTAGGAGGGCACATCAGATATGGCTGGGTACGTATGATGGATGAGGTGAAGCCATGTGGCTTCACTTGACGTATTGGGCGTGGAGCCAGTTGGACAGTAAAGAGCACATCACGTAGGGATCTTCGCACGGGTCGCAATAGCTTTCAGGCGTAGGGAAGCAGAGATCTCGTGGCACCTATTTCAGCAGAGAGGCCGAGTATATGGCGCAAGCTTGGCTACACAGGCCATATGGATGAGGAAGATTCTGGTCGGATTGTTCGGGTCACACTTGGAGCCTACTGTGATTTATTGTGATAACCAGAGTTGCATTAAACTCTCGGCTAATCCAGTATTTCATGATAGATCCAAACACATCGACATCAGGTACCATCATATCAGAGATTGTGTGCAGCGGAGAATCATGTTAATTTCATATATTCCCACGGAGGATCAGGATGCTGACATCTTGACGAAGGCGCTCACCAGGAGCAAATTCGAATACCACAGAGGTAGGATAGGGGTTGCAGATAATCCATATCTTGTTTAGAGGGAGTGTTGAAAATGCAACAAGATGATGGAGCTTAGTGAAATGAAGTCGCCTTCACTAAGTGGGCCCGCAGGCTATTTTTGGCACAAAGTCTATTTTTAGACTATGTCTACTTTTAGACATATGGATCATGGTCTATGAGTTGCAGGATGCTATTTATGGATGATTGGTCGAGTTGGTAAAAATATATGGACCTCTATTTTTAGACATTGGGCGGTTTCTATTTTTAGACTGCTGGGCTAAAAATAGAACAGTCAAATATTATTAACCCTTAATAATATTTAGACTATAAATATTATCTTATCCTCTTGGAGCACTTCAGTTTGATGCTTGGATGTGGCACATGCAGCTGACAGAAGGAAATACGCTTTTCCTAAGGGTTAGTTGAGCTATTGCATGGTTGACTTCGGTTAGAACTCATGTGGCAGAGTTTGGTGGAGTTGATGAGACAGTTGGTGGAGTTGTGTTCGGTTTAACTTAGTTGAACTAGGTTGTATTTAGTCTAATTGACAAATACACTAGTGATGAGTGGTGTGAATTAATTATTAATTAATTCACTAATTATTAACTCATAAATCAACTAAAGAACACATCAGTTAACTGCAATGCATGGACAGTTCAGTGGAGACCAGTGTTAGAGGTGGGTGAAAGGGTGAGTCTACTATCAATTGTGACTATGGTTGTGCATGAGATTTGCACACACATTGATTGAGATTGCCAATGATGATTGCGCAGTTGAAGCTAGTGGGATTCGAACCTGGATCTCATCATTATTCATCTTGGATTGCGCAGTAGAGGCAGGCAGACTTGTGGAGGAGATTTGAACCTGTGACTTGTTCATCTTCTGAGCTAGTTTGTGTGTAGCATGTGAGATAGTGCTGAGAGCTGTGAGAGATTTGTGCTATGTATTGTTGAAAGTTCTCTATAATTATATTATACAGATAGTTGGGGGTTTTCAGCTATTACTTTCCCCATTACATACTGTGTTGATATGTGTGCTTGATTATTGTTTTATGTGCGCATGTGACTGTTTCTATTTCCGCATATTGATGATCAATTGTAGACGAGGTTATGTATTATGCATGAAGCTTAAATAGTGTGTAATCAGAATAATCTCGGTGAATAATTTAGCTATTATTCAAATTTCTACACCTTCATCAGTCGAGGGGAGCACTTTGCCTTTATCCTCGCCTTCCGTATTCTGGACCTTCATTGAAACGTCAGGTGCAATGTTTAACTGGGCCAAGGCGAATTTGGCGTTTTCAGCAGGGGTGGGGCCAGGAGTAGTGGGGCCTTGAAAAGTGACAGAGGGACTAGGGATTGCAGAAAGAGGAGGTGCCAGACGGGAAGACTCTTCACAGACAGTGACTGTGACATACGCCTTGAGGACCGGCCTTTCAAACACACAATCGAATTTAAACTCCGCACGCTGGGAAGATTGGCGAAGGGAGGAAGAGGAAGGCGGATGGGGATCGGGGGGAGCAGCAGAGGGGCCGACTTGAAGTGCAGAGAAGAAAACAAAGGGAGGTGGAGGACACGCAGAAGGATGAGAGGATTCAGGGTAGCGAGGCCTACCCCTACGACTTCTGGTTGCCGGAATGTGGTCGCAGGGGAGGTCTTCAGAGGAAGAGTCCGAAGTGGGAGAAGACTGAGAGCGATAGACACAACCACGACTGGAGCCACGACGACATTGCATATGATGGCGCAGTCTAGGCATAGCGAGGGGGAGAGGTTGATGAAGCGAACAAAGGATAAGAGACAGTGGAGGACCAGAAGAAATGCACAGAGAATCCGAGTAGCAGAACTGACTATGCGAATGGTGGAACTCAGGAACAGTCTCTAGACAGCAAAGGAGCTCACAACGTCTGCCTGTTTGCATTTGAGCACTAGGCTCAGCGGAGGCGGACGGACAAGAACCATGGTGAAGCGCAATGGTGTTGCAAGCAGGGCAAGCACCATACGGTAGACCACCTTCCATACCAGGAGCCGAAGAAGACCAGATGAAGAACTCAACGCATCGACGGTTCGAGAGAATGCCATTAATACAGTGTGGGGTGGCAAATTGAATGCCACCGTTAATGCGAATGTGGGAGGCCAGATGGCCAACCCAAAATGACGGCCTCGGGAGGCGGCAAGGGACGAGTGTTTCATCACTAACGGGAGTCATCCGCATCCGGAAAACAAAACTACCTTGTTAGTCATAGTCAAGAGTAGAAATTAGAAAGTTGTGGCAAATTCTTATAATACAAGAGTTAGGCAATATCTAATTAATCTTTACAATTAATTTTCAAAAGATATATTGCAACATGTAATTATTAAATAAAAATTTCAAAATATTTATAATAAAATTAAAATATATAACTGAGTGGTCTATAAGATCAACTATAGGTAGATAATTTTGTTCATAAAATATTAGATTATAAAAATAACATTATAATTAATTTATTTTATAAATTTTAGAAATTAGTGTTAATTTATTAATAATAATTATGAATTAAGTATCATTAAAAACAATAGTTATTAATTATAGTTATTTTTTAAAATAAATTTTTAAATTAATGTGTATTTTTAAATTATAATTAATTTTTTTATTTCTAATTTTTAAATTAATAAATTAGAAAATGCAATCAATAAACTATTATCAATAATATTTATTTAAAAATATATAAAAATAACCTTTTAAGTTTATTTATAAAATTTAATCTATTAATAAATTTTATATACTTAAATCATAATTTTTTATAATTAATTTAGTTTTAATATAACTTAAAAAATCATATTTTAATTAGTAAAGTTATGAGAGTTTCAATCCGTTTAAATTTAATATTTATAGCAACTCTTACCAATTTAAATTTAAATTTAATATATTACTAATTTAAATTTAATATCTTACCCATTATATAAAATGCCACCAAGGCCAATAAAAAACAATATAATTAGCAAGGGATATTGTTAGATGTGCTCACCATGATGATGCCCTGATAAATTATCAGATTTGTGTGCTAGCTAATGACGTTTATATGTGCGAGAGGTATATATAATTAGATGATATTAGCGAATTTGAATGTATATTTTAGATTATGTTTATGTTTCTTAGATGGTTATCATCATGCTATTTGTTTTTATGAAATTGTTTATTTTTATGAAATGGTATATATTTATTATACATGACATATTGGTGAACTTATACCAAAATTTTATATATGAATTACATACAAAAAGACTTACTTTAAATAAAGAAGGCAAAGATATTTTATAAATTACAAAGTATAATATTGTTAAAACTATAATTGTAAAATTACAATCTTCCTATATTTGTTGTTTTTATCATTATTTCGTAAGTTGATTGCTATCAATTTTTATTTTATTTTATTTTTATTTTTTTATTTTTAATCTCAGACTTTTGTGATCCATAATAATTGTTTGACATGTCTTTCACATTAATCACATAGAAAAAATTTATAGTCGAAGTTTTGAACCTACTAATGAGGTCCATCTTTAGGACCAAGGTGAAAAAACAGACCAATCAATGTGATTAAATAGCAATGCATCAGGTTCCAGAACTAATCGTTAGGACAGTAATATTAATTAATAAAACTAACCTTAACGACTAGTTTTTATTTAAGAAATTGTAAATAATAAAGTTAAAGGTAATACATTATTAGGTAACTTATATTAATTATTAATGTTAAATCATATTTAATTAAAATTAACATTCGCAGTGTCAAGTCCCACTAGTACAACTAGTTGAGGATGGGCCTCATCAACAAGGCGACCTAGGATCAAACATCACGGGGTGTGGTTGTGCCTTGTGCTAGGGGGAGGAGACATGCTAAAAACATAATCTAGTCAGCTAAGGGATGGTGTGGCCTAGGCCGGTTGCGATCCCCGGGTGAATTTGATGGCTTAGATGCCCCTGGGTTGAGGCTCCTCAAGCCACAGGTCAAGCCTCGAGGATCACAGACAACTTGACCAAAAAAAAAATTAACATTAACAATTATATTTTGAAAATTTTAGTTATAAGAAGTTTTTCAAATAGAATAAATTTAAAACAATTATTAAATGATTATTATCAATATGGTTTCTCTAAAAAATATATAGATATTATTATAATAGCAAAAACAATGAATAAATAAATAAACAAACAAATAAAAATAATAATAATAATAAATAGAAATTAAAAACGAACAATAAAAATAAAATAAATAAGAAATAAAAATCACAAAGAAAGGGCAGGGACCCAACTGTACTTAATTTCCAACTATTGTCCCTATTGATATTTTTGGCACGCTTCTCAATTTAAATGGCCTATCTCAACTTCCTATGGTGGAAATGATCAATATTCACAATGACTTTCGAATCTTCAATGCAGACATGGTGCTTAGTTTTATCCGCATGTTCATCAATAGTTGGGGAGAAGGAACAATTGTGCCTAATGCCTACTACATGCTCTATAATTTTCAGATTAATGGAGCGACTTGTTTCTCCAATGTAGGGAATCCCACATGAGCAAGGGATTGAATAAACTCATTTCATGTCTTTAGGGTTCACAGGGTCCTTAACAGATCTAAGGAAGCTCCTAATAGTATTAAGGGGCTTGAAGGTAGTAGTTACATTATTCTTATTAATAACATGAGAAATGTTATCAGAGGTTCGATTGATGAATAGAAGAAGAACATTTACAGAATGTTTATCATGAGATTTCTTAATCGAATATCCTTTACTGGATTTTTGAAAAGCAAGAAGACCTTGATGTCTACTATAGCCATCACTAGTAGAAAACGATGAAATCAGTGAATAGGTGACTAAAAACGTTAGTCACCTAGTCATTAATTTCTTCATTTTCTACTAGTGATTATTATTAAATATGATTTGGTTGAAATAGTGTTGGGATATTTTTTGTGGTCTTATGAATTGGTCTCCATCGAATTTGATTCGATTCAACTAAAAGTGATCCATAATAGCTAGCAAATTCTCACTCCATCTCTTTTTAACATGTGATTTTTCACTCTACTTTATGAAGATCCTTTTATGATGTCAGTAATTTATCATCGATTTATGAAAAAAATTGTTCTTCTCCCCTTCTTGAAACCATTATGATTCTAGATTTTTTCCCATAATATTTCCTCTTGTTGCCTTCTATCCATTATTTTGGGGAGAAATTCTGCTTATTTTGTATCCAAATCATTATTTCTTCCCTCCAGAATCATCTGTTGTTAATTTCTTGTATTTGTACCTCCAGCTCTTGTTTATCTTGGAAAATATTTCCAAAATCCTCTTTGTTCCATTTTTTGATATTTGACTTAAGAATCTTGAGATTTTGTTGAAACTTGGACATATTGAAAGGACCCTGGACTTGAATATCTTCCCACTATTCCTTTTCATTATGAAGGAAGGATGGATCCTTAAGCAACAAACTCTTAAATCTAAAAGGTTAGGGGCAGATTTGATATCAATTTCTAAAAATATTGGCTAGTGATATGAACTTGTACAAGGAATAATAAATGCTTCCAAGAAGACATCCACTTCTATGAGATATTTTGAGACTAAAAACATATCCAAGCACGAGGCTATTTGGTTCTTACTACCGTGATGATTTTTCCACGTGAATACTCTTTTAATTGTTTCCATGTAGACTAGCTTCACTTGCTAAATCAATTTTTTGAATTGTTTGGAGTCTTTGTCCAAGTGGAAAATACCTCCTTTTTTTTCCTCCATTGATGTCGCCATATTGAAGTCTCCTCCTAGAATACATAACTTATCTCTGTGAATCTTTTTAATTCTATCCAACTCTCTAAGAAAGCCTACTTTTTCATTCACCATATTTGACCCATAGAGTGTTATTATGCATCCCATTTCTTTTGATCCTAACTAATGGAATCTACCAGATATTATCCTCGACGTAGCCATGCAATCCGTAAATTCCACTTCATTTGGATTCCATAAGAGAGCTAATTCCCCTAATTTTCCTTTAGCATCTAGTGTTGTGGTTTGACATCCTCTCCAATAATAAGAGCCTATTGATTTGAATTTATTACTATCACATTTAGTCTCTCGTAGCATTATTATTCAAGGGGTTTTCCTAAAAAATTTCTCTTTGAGAAGCCTTTTTTTTCCTTGGTATTTAATACCTCTTATATTCCATGAAATTATCTTCATTGCGAAGAATGTTGGGTAGAAGAAAAATTCTTTGTTAATAGAGCCATTTGTCTAGAATTGACAAGCATATCCCCCATATCTTGTATTAATACTTTATTTCTTTTCTTTCCTCTCTTTTTTTCTTCCTTTGCATGTTTGAGAGTATCTTTGAAGCTTTATATTTGGATTCCAAGACATCCTAGTTATGAGCTTGCTCCCTTCTAATTCACATTCCTTTAATTTTTAGCCACGGATATGTCTATATAAACAATTTATTTTGTTGACATAGCATCTTTCTTAGGTCTTTACCTATCCATTGTTTAATGATGTCTAAGAGTGTGATTTCATTCATACACATGTCCTTTGGCCCATCGACATTCCATGTTCCCTATATGCCTAGCATAACAATTTCCTCTATTGGTGCATTCTTTATGGTTTCATCTAGCCATTTTGTCTTATAAGCTTCAGCCTCTAGTTTTCCATTTTCCTTTTATTGATCCATTTCTTCAGGATGTACCTAATCTAGTTTTTTCCACTCCTCTCAAGTCAACGCATCAATGGATTTTCGACTGAAGGGGCTCCTTTGGTGTAACTTCATTCTATGCTCGAGGGTTTTTCTGTCAAGGTTGGACATTTTCAAAAGCCTCATGATCTAATTTCTATTGATTTTCATTTGTTTCCTTTATGATATTCAAGGTATAATCCCTAAAGAGATGGTCATATTCATGGAACCTATAGAATATAAATGGTACATGCTCATAATCCATAGGTTGTTTCCAAAATTCATCATGTTAGGATATTTCGATTAATTTTGAAAGCAACTAGGAGATATTCATATACACACATATCCGTGTATATTAGGTGTATCATCCTCTATTTTTCACTTCAAATATTTTCACAAAATATTTGATTATTTTTCCAATAAATTCTAAGATTTAATCCTCCCAAAATTATTTTGGTAGAGAAAAAAGGTGAACCCAAAATGGGGCCACCAAGAATTTTTCCTTTTCTAGGTTGTATATTTCTTGCTGAAATTTTATGAATTACCTTGCATTAATAAAAAAAGTGAAAGGCCATTCTCGAATGCCCTATTTTGATCTTCCAAATTTGAAAACATTGTTATAAAGAAACCCTTTTCTCATTGATCCGGGAGGATTCTCACAATTTCTCCAACTGGTAGTTTCAAATTCTAATGAAAAGGTATTAATTTGAAAGAGCATGTCAAGATATTTCCAATGCACACTAGAAAATTTGGCAGAAATTCCGATGGCCAATTCGTCGCTATTCCGACACATAGTCGTCGCAAGAGCGACAGTTTGAGGGCGGGAAAAACGTGGTTTACCATACCGTCGCAGTTCCGACGCAATTAAAAATTGTCGCACTATCGACACTTTTTCCATCGCTTCCAAACAAGCGTCACTCTTGAAGCGTTTCCCAATCAAGTGCGCCGACCTTTATGGCGTTGTCGCACGCCACGGCGGAAATGTGATGCGACATTTGAAGGCATCACTCTTTAGAGCGTCGTAACTATCACAATTACGACCAAATGTGGTCGCGACGTTTTGAGCATTAAGCTCTTTAAACGTTAAATGGCCCCAGCCATTTTTCGACCTTGATATGATCCATGCGTTTTGGGCGTCGCTCTTCCGGCGGTTATGCTTGTCACAATTCCGGCGAAATGTGGTTGAGCGTTTTGGGCGGCTCGCTCTTGAAGAAGCGTTTGCAAGCGCAAGTAATTCGAGAAAAGGAAATGTGATCGAGGCGATGTGAGCATTAAGCTAAATCAACCGTTTTTTATACTATCGCTCTTCCGACGTTTCTAATCTATCGCAATTCCGATGCTTACAAGGCGTCGGTATAGCGATGACAGGTTCATTTTAAAAAAAAAAATGAAACTTTTAAAGAGGAAAAAACGATGTTTTGAATATATTGTATGAAGTAAAACAGTCCATGAAGTCATTACATTTTCACATCTGAAGATTGGAACCCAAATATCCATCCAGAAAAGTGGAAGTCCCACCCCAGACAATGATAGAAAAATACCCCATGTCACATACGGGGACATGATATAAAACCCAGTAACGGTCCACATGGAGATTATCGACAATCTGAGAAAGCATCCAAATATGCCCGAGGCATCTATAAGAAAGTGAAATAGCGGTATGTAGAATAGTAAAGCAACAGATAGAGTACCGACGTCCATTGTTCCAAATACAAATTAAAGTACCAAAAATCCTTGAACAGAGAAAAACGCTAATCATGTGAGGAGTGTGATATGTCCAAAAATAAAAATACCATCAGACCATATCAATAAACCAGCAACATAGACCAGCATCGCTAGTTTTGAAGGCAGAGTGATAAACATTAATCATTTTTTTTTCACAAGAGAAAAACGTTGTTTTGAATATATTATATGAAGTAAAATAGTCCATGAAGTCATTACATTTTCACATCTGAAGATTGGAACCCAAATATCCATCCAGAAAAGTGGAAGTCCAACCCCAGACAATGATAGAAAAATACCCATGTCACATACAGGGACATGATATAAAACCCAGTAACGGTCCACATGGAGATTATCGACAAATCTGAGAAAGCATCCAAATATGCCCGAGGCATCTATAAGAAAGTGAAATAGCAGTATGTAGAATAGTAAAACAACAGATAAAGTACCGATGTCCATTGTTCCAAATACAAATTAAAGTACCCAAAATCCTTGAACAGAGAAAAACGCTAATCATGTGAGGAGTGTGATATGTCCAAAATATAAAAAGACCATCAGACCATATCAATAAACCAACAACATAAACTAGCATCGCTAGTTTTGAAGGCAGAGTGATAAACATTAATCATTTTTTTTTCACAAGAGAAAAAGCGTTGTTTTGAATATATTATATGAAGTAAAACAGTCCATGAAGTCATTACATTTTCACATCTGAAGATTGGAACCCAAATATCCATCCAGAAATGTGGAAGTCCCACCCCAGACAGTGATAGAAAAATACCCCATGTCACATACAGGGACTTGATATAAAACCCAGTAACGGTCCACATGGAGATTATCAACAATCTGAGAAAGCATCCAAATATTCCCGAGGCATCTATAAGAAAGTGAAATAGCAGTATGTAGAATAGTAAAGCAACAGATAGAGTACCGACGTCCATTGTTCCAAATACAAATTAAAGTACCCAAAATCCTGCAACAGAGAAAAATTCTAATCATGTGAGGAGTGTGATATGTCCAAAATATAAAAAGACCATCAGACCATATCAATAAACCAGCAACATAGACCAGCATCGCTAGTTTTGAAGGCAGAGTGATAAACATTAATCATTTTTTTTTCACAAGATAAAAAACGTTGTTTTGAATATATTATATGAAGTAAAGCAGTCCATGAAGTCATTACATTTTCACATCTGAAGATTGGAACCCAAATATCCATCCAGAAAAGTGGAAGTCCCACCCCAGACAGTGATAGAAAAATACCCCATGTCACATACAGGGACATGATATAAAACCGAGTAACGGTCCACATGGAGATTATCGACAAATCTGAGAAAGCATCCAAATATGCCCGAGGCATCTATAAGAAAGTGAAATAGCAGTATGTAGAATAGTAAAGCAATAGATAGAGTACCGACATCCATTGTTCCAATTCCGACGCAATGTGGTCCGACGTTTTGGACGTCAGTCCGACGTTTTGGACGTCAGCATTTATTTACTTCTGCAATTGCAAAGCAAAAGCAGTTTCAAAGGCTACCTAGCTAATCTTCAGGCTCCGTCTGTAGTTTATAAAATAAACAATAGTAACAATGAAATTATTCAGGTCCCCAGTGGAGTCGCCACTATGTTATCACTCAGATTTTCCTTGAAGTTGTTGAAAGAGGAAAGGGGTCCGAGGTAACCACAAACCAATATTTTAGGTACAAAATCTAGCCAATCTGTACCCAGAGAGGGCTCTCTCTATAAAATTTAGCTTTGTTTTAGAAAATGTAGGCTAGTTATAAAGTCCAGGGTTTTTATTTGAATTTGGGTGGTGGAATTCGATAGCTAAGGGCAAGATTGAGTAATTCAGGCCATTGGGCAATGGAGTAAAAAAAAAATGGCTTCACTAGATTAATTTTATCAACGAAAGATGGTTTTACAGGGCAAGATAGTCAAACATGGAAACAATTATAAATCTTAAAAGAATGAAATGGATTTAAAATGGATGAAAGGCAATTAAGAATCTTTCAACGCATTCAAAGAAAGAAAAATGAGTGATTATCAATAAAGAGCATTTAAGTATTCTTTACTAAATAATCAAAATGCTTAAACTAGTAAAACAGGAGAAATTAAGAATTCACTATTTATAACTAGTTTAGAAGAAAACATGTAGAATAATAATGATTAAAACCAGATTACACTTAAGTACCTTCTGATTTACTCCTTTTCATTAATTATTCAGAAATGAAACACAGTGATATAATAAACAGATATAAAAACTTAAAAAACAGGATAGAAATGACTTATTGATCCGTAGTTTGACACATGAATCCTGTAAAAAGTCTCTAGCATCAATTCATCATCCAGCAAGCCACAAAGAAATTTATCCAATAGCACTTTATTCCGAAAAAGTCAATGTTACTGCAAAGTATATGAATCCACACTTACTACTCCAATTGATGGAGTATTTATACAAAAAATCATACAAAATATCTCATAACAAATTGAGATATTATCTAAGATAACTAATAAGTATTTTACAACAATATAGAGACAGATGGTGTCGTAGATAAGAAAAATGATAACTGATGTTGTGTTGTTTCTTTCTTTTAAGAATGTGCTGGAGGCAGGCCCTATATCTTGGCTTGTTGCTGTCCTCTTCAGTAATTCTATGTTGATTATTTCGTTTCACTGATACTCTTTAACTGCTCTGATACTCTTTGACCTTTGTTCATCCTTTTATCCTTTTTATCATGATATACTATGGTAAATAGGCAAAAATTTATGTAAGGATAATTTTTTACAAAAGTTCCATCATTTCTTCCCACCATTGAACTTCTGGCACTCTGGTCCTTTGCAACTTTCTTAGTGTTTCATCAGCCTCAGTATATCTGAAGAAATCAGGCTGATTTGGGAATAAATGATTTACTTCATGCTCAAGATAAAATAAATTCTCCAATCTGTCATGAAGGTTTTTCCCTGTAGGCAATGCTGCTGTTGATGAACTGGTTGAAGAACTAGCTTGATTATCAGCATATTTGTCCAATTTTTCAACATAACTATCAAGGTCCATTAGCTTAACTTCTCCAACTATAGGACTGGGCAATCCTCTATTTAACAAAATATTCAATCTTTCTCTGAAGGAAATGATTTCTTCTTGCATATCTGAGCACCTTCGTTCTAAATTCTGTACCAGATTTATTTTAGTAAAAACTCTCTTTATTTTCATAATTGTTCTGGTCCTGTCCTGAATACCAATTTCTGCAAGTTGATTCTTAGTCTGAGTATTCAAAAAATGTATAAGTCTATTGGCCTCTTCTGGCATATTTCCCAACTCTTGTCTTGATCTCTCAATCTCATCCAGAGCCGATTTAACTAAGTTATTCTGTTCATCCATTATTTGAATTGAGGACCAAACATCCTTTATTGATTGAATGATATTATCCCAAAGAATTTCATTTATTTCTTTTAAAGGTTTCTCCAATGTGAGATCCTTTTCCAATGCTTTGACTGTTTTTTCTAATTTGTTCACTTCTCTTGTTTTATAAGCAACACTCATTTTTGAAAGATCATATTTATGTTCTAGAGTGGCCAATTGTTCCTTTGTTTTGTGAAGCTCTATGGCCTGAATGTTCATATCTTCCATTGACTTTGTTAATTCATCGGTGTTCAAATTTGCAGTGTTGCTCTGTGACAATTCTTCTGGCTGACCTGTTGTTGCTGTACCTGTCACTACTCCTACTGTAGATACTAGAATATTTGCTTGCTTATCATTTAATGCATTCTCAAGCTCTTTTTCAGTTGCACTAAGTTTCTCATTCAATTTTAAGAGCAAATCCATTAGTTCTTCCTCAGAATTTTGTTTGATGATTTCTGCAGTCTGTGGATGTCTTGAGGCCGATAAATTTAATTGTTTTCTCAGAGCTGCAATATCATCATCTTTTCTCTTGATCAAAGCTTCAATACCTTTCACATCTTTAGGATTATGACCCAAACCAATGATTATTTCCTCTAAAGTTTTGATTCTATTATCCTTAGCCTCGGAGGAGGCTTTTTCAAGCTGCAACTGTGTATTAGTATTATCCAAAGAATCCTGAAACTTATGGGTCATCATTGATTTATCCGTCAGAGTAGAATAAATCATCTCACATGTTTTCTTGTGTAGCTCAATTTGATCTAAAGTATGGATATCCTTTGTTAAGACTTCAAAATTAGTCCTAACGTAATCTGCAGCTGTCTGAGGCTGCTGCACCTTGGGCTTGAAATGGCTCATTAACATCTTACCCTGTTGGATGTCATAAGCTGACATCAATATTTCTTGACTTTTTGGAGCCATCTTCAAATATTGGTTGTATACTTGAAGTCTAAGTGGATCGTTCCTGGCCTTTATATTGATGAATGTTCTTTTGATGTCTGAGGCAGTTTTTACTGGAGGTTTGAAAGAAGATATTTCTGCACTTTGTTGCCTCTGTATTTCCTGTTCTTGAAAATTAGTGGATTTCCCACTACCTGTACCTATTTGTTGATTGTCTTCTCTTCCCTGGCTATCAGAGATTTCCTGAAATGATTCATCTTCTGGAAGGGGAGTTAATTTCTACCTTTTAACATCTTGTTGTTCAGAAGAGCCACCAATAGGAGTAGTTGTTTCAACCTCTCTCTTTTTTCCCTTTTCTATATTCAGAGGAGTTTGTAAAATAGAAATTTCTGGCTCACTGAATTGAGTAGGAGGAATTTGTCCTTGACCTTGTTCTTTAGAAGCCTCTGGTTGCTTTGTCATTATGAATTTTTCAATTATTTGTATATTAGGTTCCTTTTATTTTCCTTTAGATTCTACTGCTACTGTACTAATCTCCTACAAATTTTGTTGTAAAGTCCTGGCTGAAGAAGATCCCTGCACCTGTCCAAAAGATTCTAGGTCAAGTATCTTTTCAGGTTCTTTCATTACATTTTCAACATTGACCTACTCACTATGTTTTTCAACCAATGTCCCTTCTGTCCATTCATCCATATTAGCATATTTTTCTATTTCTGGGATTCTTTGATGGATGTATGGTGACAGTTTATTTTTCATTCTTCTATCACAGATAAAGTTCTTTGGATCATAAGGCACCCAGTAGAAACTCTTTTGTAATCTGAGATAGTCTTCTAAAATCCTTCCGGCTTCCTTTCCAACTTCCCTAGAGTTACAAATGAAGGGACCTAATTGGCTCTTGATCCTGAGTTGAGCCTTTTTCTTCGCATTGCAAAAATGAATTATATCTGAATTATTCATTTGCCTACAATATTCTAATGCAAAGAGTCTCATTGGGACATACTTGGGCAGTTTGAATGGGCATAATTCACATCCATATATCCTAATCTCTGTGTAGTTTTGATATAGGTACCAGTCACCTATCTTGTACTGCTTTGAGAGCTGAAGGATTTTCTTGATTTCATTGTTAATTCTAGGAGGAGAGACTCTTGTCAACAAGGTAGTCACAGGATGAACAAAAAGGTCGACAAACTCATTATAGGAATAAGGAGAATCAGAGGAATTGTGAGTAATGGCAGACCAAAAGATGACTGACCTAGGATTCCCTTTGGCATCAAGTTTCTTAACATAAAAAGGGAAATTTTCTAACTGAAAGTAATTCATGAGATGATATATGACAGAAGAATACTTAAATACTCTCTCATTCTCATATCTCATGAACTGATCATGGATTTTTTCAGCAATATAAGATGCAAAATTGTACTTGAAAATAGGAGGTTGTCCAGGGGTAAAAATGGATAACAATACTAGGGTTAACTGATCAACATACTCACTAGTATTGAAGCCCATTATGGAAGATATCATGTTTAAAATAAGTCTACCCTCATCAGTAAAGAAAGTATAACCATAAGGGGGAGGTTTTTTAGGCTGATGCTCTGGTAACATGAAGGTTTGGCATAGGCGTTTTAACTCTTCATGGGATAACTTAGTAGATTTCTCAAGTAATTCAGCCATGGACAGGGGAGTGAGAGCTTGACCAGGTTGGAATTGTAGCATTTCATTTATGGACTGAGCAGTTATTGGGAAAAGGATATTTTGACTTGGGGATAAAACTGCTCGTTGGTTGGGATCATAATTTGCGTAGCAATAATGGATTAACTCAGGAAAAATATGGACTGAGGGGAGAAGGTACATATGAAGATTTGATTCCCAAAGTCTAAAGATGTCAGAACCATTAAAATAATTGTCTCTGCAGCGGCAAAATATTCGAAGAGGATTCTCACTGAGAAGCAAGTCCTTAATTTGAAAATCCATATCGGCTAAAGGCAAATAATCCAAGTCCTTGTGAGGGGCATTGATGGGCATGACATTCAGAGCTACAGGAACTTCCATTTCTAGTTCTTGTGGATTCAGAAATGGAATTTCGGGGTTTTTGTGGAAAAGGGGCACAATTACCACTTTTGGGAATATAATTGCAATTCTGGGAAAGAAAAAGACCAAACTGAACTTCTTTTCAGACCTTAGTGCAGAATTAAAATTAAAACGAGGATTTTTTACAGATTTTAGCGGGGAATTGGAATAAATACCTGTTTACGGGAAATGAAACGTGTTTAAACAGGCACTGGTTATGACAGAAGAACCCTGAAATACTCGGCTTCAATTCTCTTCAGCAAGGTAACGGTCAGCAAGCGTTAACAGTTGGTTTTTGAATTTTGTTGCATGGAAGACTTGCCAGCACACGGAACAATGAAAATGACGCAGACGCAATTTGTTTTATTTACAAAGTCAAAAGGGTGGCGGGTTTTGATTGATGATGTCAGCATGTACGATGGTTTCATCACAGAGGGATAGGAGCAGATCTTTGTTTGGGCCGCTCGTGCAGTGGAATTCCAGACCCGAAAAATATTAGGGCGAATTTGATAAGAAATTCACGTCACAACTCTCCCTCCGTACGCCAGCCCAACTGCGGACCCGAAAATGATCAGGGCGAAATTCATTTGGTTTTCGCATCACAAAATTGGCCGACGTCAGCAAGCTATTTTGGAACGCGAATTTGGTTTGAATTATGGTTTATCGCCGTTTGAAGTCCGGCGGGCTCGACTTAAGAACAATTTTGTTTGATCCCATATTATAAAATTTGTGTTGTTTTTCTTTGATAATACACATATTTATAATAAATCATGGGAATACCACACTAGTAAACATGTGGAAAAGTTATATAAATTATTGAGAACAATCATTTTTATGTAAAAATATCCAAATGTGCTTTTGGGAAATAAGAATTCAAGTATTTGGTTCATACTGTTTTAAAGGAAGGAGTGAATTTGGAGCCTCAAAAGATGCAAGCTATTACAAAATGACCTATTCCTAAGAAAATCAATGTTCTTAGAAGATTTTTTAGACTTACATGATATTATTGATCATTTGTTAAGAATTATGCATGCATTTCAAGTCCACTCACATATCTCTTGAAGAAAATATCATTTATATGGAATGATGAGGCTACTTTGGCATTCTCTCTTTTAATGGATGCCATGTCTTCTACACCAACATCAGTTGCACCTACTTTTGGTAAAACATTCATAGTAGATTGTGAGGCACTAGGACAAGGAATTTATGTAACATTAACACAATAAGGGATATCATTGGCTTTTAAAAGAAAGGAATTCAAAGAAAATATTTGGTGAAATCTACGTATGAAAAATAAATGGAAGCAATATTACATGCAATAAAAAATGGGGATAGTATATCACTGGGAGGTACTTTAAAGTCAAGATATATCATGATAGCATAAAGTATTTTTTGAAGCTATGGATTTCATTGGAAGATTAACAAAAATGAGGAGAAAAAATGCAAATTTTTAATTTTGAGATAATCTGCAAAAAGGGTAAGGAAAATTTAGTACATGATGCTCTTTCTGTTTAAAATGCAACAAGATGATGGAGCTTAGTGAAATGAAGTCGCCTTCACTAAGTGGGCCTGCAGGCTATTTTTGGCGCAAAGTCTATTTTTAAACATATGGAGCATGGTCTAGGAGTTGCAGTATGCTATTCTTGGATGATTGGTCGAGTTGGTAAAAATAGATGGACCTCTATTTTTAGACATACAGGTCGAAGTCTATTTTTAGACTGCCTGTCTAAAAATAGGTCAGTCAAATATTATTTACCCTTAATAATATTTGGACTATAAACTTTAGTTTATCCTCTTGCAGCACTTCAGTTGGAGCTACGGATGTGGCCCATGCACCTGACAGAAGGAATTACACTTTGGACTATAAACTTTAGTTTATCCTCTTGCAGCACTTCAGTTGGAGCTACGGATGTGGCCCATGCACCTGACAGAAGGAATTACACAATTCCTAAGGGTTTGGTGAGCTCATTCATGTTTGACTTCAGTTAGAACTCAAGTGGCGGAGTTTGGTGGAGTTGACGAGACAGTTGGTGGAGTTGTGTTCTGTTTAACTTAGTTGAACTAGTTGTGTTTAGTTTAACTGGCTAATACACTAGAGATGAGTGGGGTGAATTAAATATTATTGAATTCACTAAACATTAACTCATTATTCAACTAAAGAACACATCAGTTGACTGCAGTGCATGGACAGTTCAGTGAAGACCAGTGGAAGAGGTAGATGAAAGGGTGAGTTTGCTATTAGTTGCGACATTAGTTGTGCATGAGATTTGCACAAGCATTGGAGGAGATTTCCAATGAGGATTGTGCAGTTGAAGCCAAGGATATTTGAACTTGGATCTCTCATTACACCAACTTGGATTGCGCAGTAGAGGCAGGCAAATAGTGGATGAGTTTTGAACCCGTGACTTGTTCAAAACTGAGCTAGTTTGTGTGTAACTTCGGGAGATAGTACTGAGTACTTGTGAGGAGTATTGTGCTATGTATTGTTACATGTTCTCTTCCATTATAATATACAAAATAGCTGGGGGTTTTCAGCTATAAGCTTTCCCCATTACATATTGTGTTTATGTGCACATGCGACTGTTTCTATTTCCGCATATTGATGATCAATTGTAGAAGAGGTTATGTGTTATGCATGAATTCGAATTAGTGTATGACCAGGATAATCTCAGTGGATAAATCTTCATTATTCAGCAAACTTCTACATGGTATCGGAGCGAATTGATCATCGGGATCTATTACAGTGATTACAATTTTATTTCGGTAGACAGAGTCTGTATCGGGCCAGGTAGCCTCTGGATCCATCCTTTCTCTGAAAGGTGATATATCCAGTAAATTCCCATACAGTCGATCTTTGTGCTAGAAATAATTTTTTCTCACAGATCCAGAAGCAGTTGAGTTTTGAGCTTGGAATTCGAATTTTGCAGCAGCTTGTTTTCTTGGTGCCGGAGTTGAAATGTCTTTCAACGGTTTGCGACTCGAGTATGCTCTTGAAGGCAGTTCGAATTATGTTTCACGGAAAGACCGGATTGAGGCGGTATTAGATGATAATGGGCTGAAGGAGTTCGAAGATATGGATGTCCAAAAGCCTACTGATCCTGCTGAAGTTAAGGCTTGGCAAAAGAAGATGGTGAAATGTCGAAGGATTCTGTTGGAGGGCGTGAAGGATCACATTGTATCCAGCCTGCATGGAAAAGCTTCTCTATATTTGATGTGGAAAGCGTTGACATATATATTCCAGAGCAAGAACGACCAAAGGAAGCTGACGCTCAAGGATAAACTCAAAAACATTAAGATGGAGAAAGGCGACAGTATCGCCAAGTACCTCACGAAGTTCACTCAATGCAGAGATGAGCTGGGAAGTGTGGGGGTGACTGTTGATGAAGAGGACTTGGTGGACCTAGCTCTCCTTGGTCTTCTGAAGAGTTGGCATTCCTATCAGGACTCTGTCAATGGTCGGGAGAAGTTTCCGGGATGGGAGCAACTTTGGGCGGATCTCATGCAAGAGGAGATAAGGCGGACTACTAGGGACGGATCTTCATCAAAGGCATCTGATGAAGAAAATTGCGCTTTGGCTACCAAAGAAAAGAAGGGGAAGAGTAAGAAAGCTTCTCAGTCTGGTGCGAAAGGCAAGAAGCAAGACATGTCCAAGGTGAAGTGTTTTCACTGCCACCAGCACGAACACTATGCCACAAATTGTCCGCAGAAGAAGAAAAATAAGAAGGCTGCTGGATCTGCAGTGGGAGAGGCATTGGCCTCCCAGTTCGAACTAGATTTTTCACTGATTGCATGCTTGGTCTCAAGTGTGATGGGATCAGTATGGTTCTTGGACAGTGGTGTGTCATTTCACATGACAGGAGATCGAGATCTGTTTTCAGATCTGGAGGAAAAATATCTTGGAGTGCACATCGAGATGGGCGATGATGGTAGATACAGTGCGACCGGTATCGGTACCATTTCCTTTGAGAGGGAGTCTGGTAAACCCTTCGTATTGAAGGAAGTATTGCATGTTCCAGGATTGATGAAGAATCTGATCTCTGTGGCGATGTTGGAAGACAAGGGGTACGATGTGGTCTTCAGCGAGGGAAAGGTTTTCCTGCGCAGTAAGACAATAGGAGAGACCAGGAAGATAGGGGTTCGAGTCAAGAACCTTTATCAGTTGCAAGTATATGGCTGCGCAGCAATGGCATGCAAGGCGGAAGCAGTGGTGAGCCGGGATGATGGCGAGCTGTGGCACAGGAGATTGGGCCACCTTCACCATGGAGCCTTGAAGATACTGCAGCAGATTTCTACTGGGCTTCCTAAGGGCACTCTTGCGCAGTCAGATCAGTGCAAGGGGTGTACCTTGGGAAAATATGTGAAAGCCACCTCTCACGATAAGGATAGTCGCACCACGACGATCCTTGAGAGAGTTCACATAGACGTGTGTGGTCCTTTCTTAGTAGCTTCGATAGCAAAGCACAAGTACTATGTGATCTTTGTTGATGATTTCTCTTGGAAGTGCTGGATCTTCTTCATGCAGAAGAAGAGCAAGACATATTCAAAGTTCTATGAATTCAAGGCGCTGGTTGAGAAGGAATCGAGGAAGCATGTGAAGGCTCTTAGGAGTGACAATGGTGGTGAATTCATCTCTACTGAATTCAAGGACTTTTGCAGCACAGAAGGGATTCGGAGAGAGCTCATCGCACCCCATAACCCACAGCAGAACGGGGTTGCTGAGCGGAAGAATAGAACGATCGTGGGTGTTACACGGGCAATGTTGCATGATCAGGGCCTACCCCTTCACTTGTGGGCTGAGGCATGCAATACTGCAGTGTATGTGCAGAACCGTTGTCCTCACAAGATACTTGGCATGAGTAAACTGGAGGAGGCGTTTTCTAGCAAGAGGCCTGACATTTCTCATCTGAGGATTTTTGGCTCACCTGTCTACATGCATGTGACGAAGGACGCCAGAAAGAAGCTGGATCCGACCGCAAAGGTTGGGATATTTGTGGGGTACACTGATATGCCCCACAACTATCGTGTGTATTTGCCAGACAGTCGCAAGACTGTTGTGTGACGGGATATCAAATTTCAGGAGGAGAAAGCCATGAAGTGTTGGCTTGAGAGGGAGCCACACTTGCATGCAGAAGAGGAGCTATTAGTTCCTAAGGAGGAGCTTCCGGATGTGGATCAACCACAAGAGGAAGTTCATGAAGTGGAAGAGACCACTCATGCAGCGCCAACCATCAGAGGGCGCAAGCGCACTACAGAAGCTGAGCGACTGGCTCGAGATGCAGAGAAGGTTGTAGGACCACCTACAGCACAGCGCAGACAGAGACAGTCACCGGATCGGTACATTGGATACATGGCTCTTGTGAGTCAATGTGTTGTGACGGAGCCATCCTCTTTTGAGGAAGCTGTGGAGGAACCCGCATGGGTTGATGCCATGATCGAAGAATATGATTCGATCGTCAGGAACAGTGCATGGGAGATTGTCCGAAGACCGGTGGGGAAATCAGTGGTGGGTTCGCGATGGATCTACAAAGTGAAGCAGGCGGCTGACGGGAGTGTGGAGAAGTACAAGGCGAGATTTGTCGCCCGTGGCTTTTCACAGATCGAGGGGATTGACTATGAGGAGACTTTTGCACCTGTCGCAAGGTACTCTTCCATACGAACGATCCTTGCTCTCTCAGCGCAGATGGGGTGGCACATTCATCAGATGGATGTGAAGACTGCGTTCCTCAACGGAGTCATTGAGGAGGAGGTGTACATAGAGCAGCCTGAAGGTTTCGAGATCTTCAGCAGTGAGTCGAATGTGTGCCGACTCAAGAGAGCACTGTACGGGCTAAAGCAAGCACCTCGTGCTTGGTACACTCGGATAGACAGCTACTTCACCGGGCTTGGATTCTCCAAGAGTGGGGCGAATCCTAACCTGTACCAGATTGTGGTGGAGGGGAAGCTGTTGATCATCGTACTGTATGTAGATGATATGATTTTGACTGGCGATGAGCAGTTGATACTTTCATGCAAGGAGGATCTTGCACGAGAGTTTGAGATGAAGGACTTGGGCATCCTTCATTATTTTCTGGGATTGGAGATTTGGCAGCGCAGCGGAGGACTGTTTGTTTCTCAGGGCAAGTATGCCCAGGAGATTCTGGAGAGGTTCAACATGCAAGGCTGCAAGCCTGTTGACACTCCTCTTCCTGTTGGTTGGAGGAAGGAGGATCATGAGATTTAATTGATGGATGCCTTCCTTTTTCGACGATTGGTGGGGTAAACATGGATCTAGTCATTACTGGGCCGATATGTGATATCTTTGTTAACACATTTATGAAAGCTATGGTTAAACCCTACCAAGCTCTTACGGAAGATGACGAGCATGTGTCCGTTATCTTAATAGGCACATCGGATATGGTCTATGGTGACGAGGAGGATGGAGCGAAGCTTTCCGGTTTCACTGATGCAGATTGGGCAGGGAGCCCAACGGACTGAAAGAGCACATCTGGAGAAGTTTTTAGCATTGGGTCGACAACAGTTTCCTGGTACAGCAGGAAGCAGAGATCCGTGGCACTCAGTTCAGCAGAGGCCGAGTACATGGCAGCAAGCTTGGCTGCATGCGAGGCTATTTGGATGAGGAAGATCCTCGTCGGATTGTTCGGGTTGCACTTGGAGCCTACTGTGATTTATTGTGATAACCAGAGTTGCATTAAAATCTCGGCTAATCCAGTATTTCATGATAGATTCAAACACATCGACATCAGGTACCATCATATCAGAGATTGTGTGCAGCGTAGAATCATGTTACTTTCATATATTCCCATGGAGGATCAGGATGCTGACATCTTGACAAAGGCGCTCACCAGGAGCAAATTCGAATTCCACAGAGGCAGGATAGGGGTTGCAGATAATCCATATCTTGTTGAGAGGGAGTGTTGAAAATGCAACAAGATGATGGAGCTTAGTGAAATGAAGTCGCCTTCACTAAGTGGGCCCGCAGGCTATTTTTGGCGCAAAGTCCATTTTTAGACTATGTCTATTTTTAGACATATGGAGCATGGTCTAGGAGTTGCAGTATGCTATTCTTGGATGATTGGTCGAGTTGGTAAAAATAGATGGACCTCTATTTTTAGACATACAAGTCGAAGTCTATTTTTAGACTGCCTGTCTAAAAATAGGTCAGTCAAATATTATTATCCCTTAATAATATTTGGACTATAAACTTCAGTTTATCCTCTTGCAGCACTTCAGTTGGAGCTACAGATGTGGCCCATGCACCTGACAGAAGGAATTACACAATTCCTAATGGTTTGGTGAGCTCATGCATGTTTGACTTCAGTTAGAACTCAAGTGGCGGAGTTTGGTGGAGTTGATGAGACAGTTGGTGGAGTTGTGTTCGGGTTAACTTAGTTGAACTAGTTGTGTTTAGTTTAACTGGATAATACACTAGAGATGAGTGGGGTGAATTAAATATTATTTAATTCACTAAATATTAACTCATTATTCAACTAAAGAACACATTAGTTGACTGCAGTGCATGGACAGTTCAGTGAAGACCAGTGGAAGAGGTAGATGAAAGGGTGAGTTTGATATTAGTTGCGACATTAGTTGTGCATGAGATTTGCACAAGCATTGGAGGAGATTTCCCATGAGGATTTCGCATTTGAAGCCAAGGAGATTCGAACTTGGATCTCTCATTCAACCAACTTGGATTGCGCAATAGAGGCAGGCAAATAGTGGATGAGTTTTGAACATGTGACTTGTTCAAAACTGAGCTAGTTTTGTGTGTAACTTTTGGAGACAGTACTGAGTACTTGTGAGGAGTATTGTACTGAGATTGTTACATGTTCTCTTCTATTATAATATACAAAATAGCTGGGGGTTTTCAGCTATAAGCTTTCCCCATTACATACTGTGTCAGATGTGTGTTTGATTATTGTGTTTATGTGCGCATGCGACTTTTTCTATTTCTGCATATTGATGATCAATTGTAGAAGAGGTTATGTGTTATGCATGAATTCGAATTAGTGTATGACCAGAATAATCTCAGTGGATAAATCTTCATTATTCAGCAAATTTCTACAAAATGACTGTCATTCTGGAGCATGTGGCAGTCATATGTATGGGTATGCCACAGCCCAAAAGATATTGCGCGCTAGTTATTTTTGGCCTTCGTTATTTAAATATTGCATTCTTGCAGTCCGAAAATGCCACAACTGTCAGAT